>WEIV01008963.1:3295-23418 GCA_013390005.1 Calyptomena viridis | reverse complement strand
AAGGAAAGGAAAGGAAAGGAAAGGAAAGGAAAGGAAAGGAAAGGAAAGGAAAGGAAAGGAAAGGAAAGGAAAGGAAAGGAAAGGAAAGATGCATCAGGCAATAGCCTTTTTGAGAAACAGAGTAACACAGTCACATTGTGGCATACAGTCCAAATTCCACACACACTGCTGGAGGCTCAGGTCAGAAGTGCAAGCATATGTGAAGAGCAGTGGGAGGAAAGCTCTGGAATGAAAAAACGTGTGCATCCTGCCTCGATGTTACGATCTGTGTGTTTCTCTTACTCACTCAAAGGCTACTCCTGGGTGGTTCCTGGGATAACCATGTGCTCCAGGCCCCTGACAGGATTCTTTCTGAGATCTAGGAGTGATTTAGATATACTCTCCAGGAAGACAAATATGCACCACATAGCTATAACATATTACAGAAGTAATGCAACCAGAATATAAAGGGAAATATTTTTTTATTACTACTTATTTAATTGCCTCTTTAATTTTATTTTCTATTACCTATTCTATTACCTATTTCTATTTAATAGAGGTAAGTACTCCTTTAATGTTTGCAAACTGAAATTAGGATATTGCAAAACATTTGACAACAGAATTCAAGTTTAATGTGCTATAAGCACATACACAATAAAAACAGTTATATGGATTACAAGACTGAGTGTGGCTTTACTTAGTGCACACATATACATACCTACAGACAAATGTGAAAGCAAGTCAAAGACAAGTCAAAGAGCTTTGCTCAGTATGATTCTGACACATGGGTCTAATAAAGATTCTTACGAAATTGTAAATGTTAAGTTAGAAGACATAGATATACCCTCTCTTGATATAAGGGAGAAGGAAAGTGATGTAAAATTGTATCAAGAACACTGAGCTATGAGCTAAAAATTATGATGAGTATTTAGGAGAAATTCCCAAGGTAATCTTATCTCTTTCTCACAGCTATGCTGATTATCATCAGTTTGCCTGAATTATTTGCCTTTCAAAATTATTTTCATTGAGGTGTGGTTAGTCTCTTTCCTTTTACCTAATACTTTCAAGGCCCAGCAGGATCTGTTTTGTGGAATTTTTGAACTTGAGCTCATGGGATACAACCTTGAGAAATACTTCTTTTATATTTTCAGTATTGATATCTCCTAGAAATTTGCTCTGCTATTTTTCAATATAGTGCACAGTGACTGGGTTTTGGTTTTGTTATTCTTTGCACATTGTGGTATCTATGGGCACCCATGGCTGATAAAAAATTCACATATGTTTATATACACTAAATGTAACTTGTCTCTCAATGTGCACAGTTTAATGAAAAGGAATATTTATGAACATGTATTTTAGTGGAACAACTAAATACAAATTGAGCCATCACTTTTTTTTTTATTTTTTGAGAATAACTTGTTAAACAGAGAGAAGAATCATTTATCTCTTACTTCACAGTCTCTGCAAGACCTAGCTTGGCTATGATAACAAAGCAGTAAACTCTTGGACCAAACCATTTTCTAGGATGAGCAGGTGCAACTTGTACTCAAGATAGTTGAGCTTTGTGAAGTAGATATTGGAAATATGACAGTTTTATTTGGCTTTGTTCTCAGATTAACCAAATTTTGAAAAAAAAGATTTATTTTCCTATAGTAGGTACATTTGGGATGTCTTTGCAAAACTATTCAGAGAAAAACAGTACTTCTGTATAGGTGGTACTTCAGGGATAAAGAAGATTTATGCCTATACATCTATACTCAACAAGGAATTGATCATATATGCTATTATGTTCTTCAATAAATGGCAGAGGGTCCAGGTAACTACTCTCACAGTCAAAAACATTCTCTTGCATGATAATTGATTTCTTTTGATCAGTTTAGAATGCTTTTCACCCCACAGATACATACAATAAAAAGAGCCAGTAACATTTAACAGTGACTTGCGATAGTTATATCCTACAAATCTTAATGCAGACATGGTAAATGTATAGTTTGGCTTCTATTTTTGTTTATATCAGGTAAGCAGAGCTGAAATTTTCAAACTGTGATTTGTGGCCGAAGGAAAAATATTTTGTCATATCATCCTGGTTCTTGTTCTGTTTCTCACTGAGAGAAGCTGTGTGGAAGAGGGTTTTTATAAAAAAACGGCAATGTT
Source organism: Calyptomena viridis (assembly GCA_013390005.1). Taxonomy (NCBI): domain Eukaryota; kingdom Metazoa; phylum Chordata; class Aves; order Passeriformes; family Eurylaimidae; genus Calyptomena; species Calyptomena viridis. The sequence continues at coordinate 21,285 of WEIV01008963.1, read as the reverse complement.
TAATTAGAAATCCCAAAAAATCCAACCCCAAACCCAAACAACAAAAACCAAAAAACAAACAAAAGCACCGAACACCAAAACAAATACCCCCCCCAAAAAAAACCTTCACCCAAAACATCAGCAAACTCATAAATGCTTTCCAATCCACACTTCTCTGTGAAAACAGTTCTGGCAATCTACAAACATGTTGTTGTTTTATGTTTAATTATAAAAGAAAGGATGGATGTATTTGCAACAAGAGTTCATCAGAATGATAGTGAATGGTGTTTGCAAACCGTATTTCCAGAAGAATCCATTCTATTCCAAGTTTTGAAAGATTCTGAACTGATCAATTTAAGCAACATGGATTCTCTCTTAAAGTTTTTTCTTCTGAAGTTTTGCTCTGACTACAAGGCTTTGAGAACTGAAGGTACATCACTGTAGTTAACTGAGGCTTGGACAGTCACCACTAGAGCTGACAATAGTGTGCCATTTGCTGCTGAATTGTTCATGGCTGGACTGAACAGGGACCTAGTGGTTTCCTTGAGCCATGTTATGGCAGAGAACATAAGTTTTCACTGCAGAACCTCAGACAGGATGTGCTCTATTGGGAAATTATGACTTCTGCATATTCTACTCATTGAAAGAAGCCAGGATCTTAAATTGCCTTTACAAGTATTTCCTCTCTGAGGTGATAAAGTCAAAGATGCAAAGCATCAAGTTCCTTTCTCAGCTTTAGTGTAACAACTAAATTTTCTTATTTCACCATAGAATAAAGTAGAAAACATCTTAGAATTATATTAATCTTTCCTAGTTCCCACTGAGGAAAAGGACAGATTTTTGTTTCCTTTCACAGCTTGGCCTGTTACTTTCCCTGTAATCTTCATCTGTGTAAATGCAGTAAGATAGTCTGAAAATTGATTACATTTCCTTATGATTTGCTGGAGAATAAGTGCTACTAAGTATGTGTGGTTGATCTCAGAATAACTTCATTTGACTTCAGGAAAGTTGTCCCTGCTTTGCATGAATTCAGTTGAGAATATAATGAGAATGTTTGAGTAATGATGCAATTTAAATTGTGAATAGTTAGAGTTGATGTAAGAGTTTCTAATCTTTTACCTATACAATAAGACAACTGATCCCCTCCTGAACGCGGTATTTTCTCCTCTCCTTTTTTGTTTTTTTTTGCTCCCATGTTCTCAGGAGAAGTATGCTAAGTAGCCATTGCAGCTGATGATACTGTTTTATAAAATTTATAGGGAGTTAATAATGAACATTGCTCATTCATTTATTTCTGAAGTACTCATGTAAGCCTGTTATTAGGAAACTTCTGTTATTTTGATGCTTCAAGCTCTTATTTCTGAATACAAATTATTGATTGACAACTGCTTAAAAGAAACAAAATCCTTCTAATCACCTACAAAAATACAGAAGTCTGCTCTTAAATTAGAGGATTAACTGGCCAGGATTGACTTTGCATATGGAATGGCAGGAGGAAAAGGGCAGCCTGAGTCATGTAACCAGCTTTGTTTATCTCAGTAAGAGAGAGAGGAAAATTTAATTTAGTGCATGCAATTTACCATGCAAAAGGTCAAACTGGTGCATGCCTGCAGGTAGTTAATCAGAAAACTGCTATAATTTCCAACCCAAACAATGTTAAGCAATAGAAATGCAAATATTGGCCCTTGCTCTGCGACGCTGATTTCAGCTGATATTCATAAATTCCTCTTGCTTCTGTCCTGAGTATTTCACATGGTACAAATAATTTTAATTAAAAAAGAGCATGTCTTTCCATCCTTAGTCCTTTTATTGTCTCCAGTAGGGTTGGAACAGAGTGTACAACAGAGCAGGAGTGCAGCTGGGGCAAGATGCCTCTTGGGTGGACTCAAGTTTGCTTTAATTGAATCTAAAAAACCCCATTGTCTGACACATGGCATGTGCCATCTGACAGTGGACAAAGAGACTCAAATCAGTGACAACTGAGATGGAAGTAAGGCTGTGGCTGAAAGCAGCTCTTAATCTAGGTGAGGAAAGTGTGGGGGTTTGTGACATACTGGGAAGTCTTAGTTTTTGGGAACTTCCTTCCTTTCTCCTCTTGTTTTCCCTTCTCCCTCTATTTTACATTCTCTGTCACTTTAAACTTCCACTTGGCACTTTCAACCCAGTGCAGACCATCTTGGAGCAGTGTGGCTTTTGAGTTCACTTTTGTGCCTGCTTTTTGTTTTACAGGCGGGTAACCTGGGAAACATATTGCTTTGGGTTTTAAGATGCTGAACATCTTTTAGTTCTTTTCAATTTCCCAGATGTATGTTGCAATTAGCCAAAAGATACCATTCTCCTGCCCCATTTTTCCTTTTGTAAGTATACAGAGTAACATTTTTCCCCCCACAAGCTCTCATAGGAAAGCTACTCTCCTTCTAACTCTAATATACATATACATTTTTATTCATCTTGTAGTGCTCCTCTCTGACATTAATTTGTGTCTTTTTCAAAATAATAATTAACTTAAATCTCAAATAAATTGGACTCAAATCAAGTATTAGATCTGATTGGGATTCCATATGTGGCAAGCTTGGAATTCACGTTTCCCTCGTAGATGTCAGAAAATGATATCTAGTCTAAACCCCAAAATCTTAGAGCCAGTTGTACAAATGTTGCTGCTTTTTTATTTAGTGGAGATACTCACAGGCAGCTTATTCTAATTTTCCAAAGTCTGTCCTGGCTTACAGAGTTGCTTCAGGGCATAAAGCATTGATTTTGCTCTGTAAACTCATTTGTGGTTTAGGTGCTGACTGTCTATGGGCATCATCGTTTCACATATTGAGTGCCTTGTGGGAGGTGCAGAGTTCCTTCACCTCACATTGTATTTAAGGTAAGTGCGAGATAAATGGAAAGAGACAGTGGAAACCTTGAGAAAACCTCACTTCTCTATGGAGTATCATAATATACTTGAGCTTTGCTAGGCACTTAGAGTCTCCAAACATTTGGTAATGTAACTAGTCAGACATAATCTAATGTAAACCTCATTTATTTATGCTCCTGGAAGGGAACAAATGAGGCGTCTGGAATAGTTTTAATGTTCTTGAACTGTGTATGGGTGTCAAGGAGACAATACTATTTTTGCTGTGGCACGTTTTAATTTTTAAATAATGAAGATTTACCCAGACAGGGCACATTTAGGTCCGTTTCTTTGTAGTGTGCACTCCTGGTGAAGGACCACACCAGGGCTGTTCCTCTGCCCCAGGTCAGCACTCAGCAGATGAGTGTCATATCTTAGCTGAGCTGTGGGGCAGAAACACAGCACTCCCGGGAGCTCTGCAGTGACACAGGCTGGGGAGTGGGAGTCCTGGCTGTGAAATGCAGCTGCTGTTTCCTGCCTCGCTGGTCGACTTGGCTTACTTTTATATGAAGCAGACAGAGCTGTACACCCACCTCTTCCTCTGCCATTCTTGTATCTTCCTACTGGCAAAGTAAACAGTATGAAAACAAACGAACAAAAAGGATTAAAAGAAAAAACATGTGAAGGAGGGTGATAGCAAGATGGACAAATGCAACTTGCTATTTCCTTTTCATAAATGTAGAGGAATCCAAAAGGTCTAGCAAGTATTGAATCTACTTTCTTTACCCTGCTTAGTAAAAAAGTTTAATTTAATTTAATTGAATTTAATTGAAAATACAAGTGTGATTTCTTGATGGCACTTCCACTATTATGTTGTTGTCTAGGTATCCACCATCTCATACAAAAATAAAGACACTGGTCCAGCATCACAGAAAGTCTGCTCCAAATTCCACAGAGAATGACAAGTGAATCCTGGACCGAGTAAGGGAGAAGCTGGAAAGGTAAGGGACAGTACTAGACTTATATTTGGCCCTGTAAATAGTCAAGTGCTGAAACTTAACATCACAAATATTTCCCTATTTTAACTTAGGTGAAGAAACATGAATGAAAATGTTGGTATGTGTAAAATTAACCACATTCATAAGCTTTCAGAACTAGGGTTTAAGCCACACTCAATAGTCTGTCATGATTTTTTACTTACTTTTTCCATGCCACTTTCTGTAGGCTTGAAGGAAGACTATGAACTCTGAATAAGAAAATGGTAACTTTGTCTAATGTTTCTCAATTTATTTTTTTTTAATGCTGTAATTTTCATAAACAAGAGAGACCTTTTGAAGGTTCTAACAAGTTACACTGGTGAAAGCAGATTTCAGTCTACACAGCCAAATTTCCACATGAAGGTGCTCATTGTATTCCTAAATCTGTAGCTCTCTTAATAGGTCAAAGCAACTCTGTCCAAGAAAGAAAGGGAGAATTGTGAGACACTTGCTAAGAGGTTACAAAGTCTTGATCTGTGAAGCACAGAATTGTCACTTGGAAGTGTCATCTTCCCTTGAAGAGAGTCAGAGTTGAGGGTGCACTGTGCTGCTTAGGTTCTAGACAACCAAGCAAAGCTATGACTGTTGGAGAGCATTGCAAGGGGAACACATAAATAGTTAAAATATAAATAAGAAAGTTTTTGGACAGTCATTCTTTTCCTGATATTTCTTCTTCAGTTGCATAAGGAGTAGCACTAAAGTAGAGTGTAATGTGTGATTTTGGTGGTGTTTATGGAAAATTGCAAAAGAAGAGAGTAGTGGATTCATTCACAACACCTTCCTGTTCCTAGGAATACTAAGGGAGCTAGACAAAAAAAAAGTCACAAAAAAACTCCCACCCCTCCTTAAGCAAAGCACCAAGAGTGTGGTCTTCTTGCTGGTGGCTCGTCACTAAGGCCTGACACAAGTCACATCCATGTGCACACAGTGCACCTGCATGTGGACTCTTTAACTCTGCCTCCAACTGTGATTTTGGTGACTGAATTACGGGGTTAAATATGTTGGCGGTGAAGTCTTGAAAACTGTACTGATTTCCAAGAAGCTGCATGGTGGTGAATAAGTAAGACTCTCCTCTGCAGGCCTGGGTAATGGTTCCAGGTGCCTGGTGGGACTTTAGAATATCAGGTAAGGTAGAAAAGCACATATCAAAATCAGCCTTCTCATGGATATTTGAATGGGTGGTATGGTGGGAAGACCCACACACAACTGTGCTTTGGATCTTTTGAATGAATTATAACCACATCTGCCTCGGATATAGTCCAGAGGCAAAAGTAATCCCAAAGAGACCTCTAAGAACTTGAGAAGTGTGAGGGATTCACGTGGATTTGTTTGTTATGGCAGATTCTACTTTAAAATGTGCACTATTGTACTTGTAAAGAGCTGGTCTTCTAATATGCGTTTGCCTCAGTACTTTCTGTGAAAGAAACACTTCTAGAGAACAGAGACAAAAAAATTGGTCGATATTGTGTGGACTTGCCTAACATGCTTTTGCTAAATTTATGGTAGCAAGCTTCCCAGATTGAAGCTCTCACTAATTATAACAAGTAGATAAGTAGCCTTTAACCATGCTCCAGGAAAATGGTTCCCTAACTGTTGCTCAGGCCAATGCTGTGGCTGATGGGCATATAAGTGCCACAACCAATTCATCTGAGTTTTTTGAAACAGAATGCATTGCTCTGAAATTACAACTGCCCAAAGAGATGTTTGGAAAATAGATGGTCTGTTTACCATCATTTTGATTATATTGTTAGTCATTTGACCAAATTCCTGGAAATCTTAGTGACTTGGAGAAAGGCTAAATAAAATGGTCACTTGGTTAAATGATTATATTTTATTTTCTTTTTGGTTTGGTTTTATTAGTGCTGTATAGACACATAGCGCTTTACACTCTCTGTCTCTACTGTAGAAATGTTAGAATTTTGATTCATTTGACCTTATGACTTATCTGGCTGTGCCATAATTACCAGGATTAAGAACTGCTGAGCAAAAAGGCAGAGAATTTGTGTGCTTTTACTATTCTTTGGTATAGCTTCTCTTAGAAAAATACTTAATTTATTTTTTAATAACACAAAACTATAGTAAAATTAATGAATAAAGTAGGATCTCTTACATGACAATTTGCCAAATGAGCTTCAGGAAAAGAAATTAAATAGTGCATTTGTGCAACAAGAAGGATGCTACCAAATTTACACAGTGTATGTGGGTCAAACTGTCAAGAAAGCAAGTAGGCCCAGGTGTTGTTTCGATGGTGCATACTGCTTCTTTTGAAGTTTTTGAATTTCCTGGTTATATAGAGAAAAAACTGTGAGCCCTGTGTACTGCAATCCCTAAATCTGGGATTTCAGGAATTATTCATAGGAGTAGCACTATTCACACTGGTGTTTGCTATGTAGTCATTTTGTGCTCTGCTTGAACAGACAATGCACATTCAGAACACTTGACTAGAGTGTATGGAATATCAAGGAAGCTCAGAATAAATTTCATAGGTGGAACTGTTCATAAGCATGATATATAGAGAGCAGGCATGCTTTGCAAGATATTGAAGGTGGTGGAAATCAACCTGTTAACCATAGCAGGTTTCTGTGCTTTTAAATATTATTAAGAGGGCCGATAAAATTCAGGTGCACTGAAATTTAAACTCCAACTTCATTTTGGTGAGCCTTGCAGTAAAAATTTAAATTCTGTCTAAAGCCTATCCAGAGGTAGATCTTGATGTGCACTGAGTTTCCACAGCTGAGTTAAAGTCAGTCAAAAACAAAGAGAAAAAACACAAACGTAAACTCTCCCTTAAAGACAGAGAGAATGCAGTGGTTGTGCTCATGTAGCCATTCTGAGATGAAAATAATGGAAACCATCATGTTTTCAGTTGTTGTTGTTAAACTCATTGCTAATGTCAGTGGGAGATTTTTCTTTTTAATTCTGGAAGAACTTGAAAGATTTTGTCTATAATCAAGGAGAGAGAATTAGAAATAGAGCATAGCTTCAATTTAGGAGATGGTAGATAATTTCTCAAAAACCCTGAGGCTGCAATGTCATTATAAGAAGTGAAGATAATCTGAGGTAAAAGTAAGCTGCACCTAACTAAAAAAAATACTGTTAATAATACTGCAGAAGAATAAATATTTGAGAGAGAATCCAGACATCAATTGACTCTTATCCAGTATTAAATGGAAACACATACTTTATACTGGGAGGTAGATCAGGGTCGGGGAGAAAGTGGCAAGAAGCCCTAAGCTCCTTTTCATTTCAGTATTATACTCAGTCATGGTCACTGCCAAATTAACACATAGAAGTTGAACCAATTCAAAACTATTCAGTTCAAGGCTGAAACATCTCCCTCTCTCTGTCTCCCTGTTCATAAACATGCTGCAGTCAGGTGTTAATTACAATCCCCACTGAAACCTCAGAGCCACACAGATTCTCTTGGGGAAAATTACTGGACTCAGCACTTTGCAGATCTGTTTATTTTACTTTACTGCAGTTTAGTTACCCCAGTTTGTTAGCTACAGACAGAGAAGACAGAGGAAAGCCCATCATACAGAAGAGTTGGGGAACTGAAGCGTAGCCCTGTTCCTAAATGAACAACTTACATGAGAATTGCTTGCCTATAGTGTGTTGATTAGGTGTTGAAGTGTCCTTTCCCTGGAGATCAGACCTTTCAATATCCTGAAGAGTGTGCTTCTTGCCAAGTCATTCCAAGCCATCTCCTCTCATGCCATGCTTCACAGGCAAAAGGCACGTGTGAGAACATCTTGCCACATATTATTTATTATTGTTAATAGCACAAATTATTTGCTAATCTCTGATGATGTGATCGGCACTGAATAAGACACAGAGAAGCACAGAGCATACCCTGAGGAGTTTATAATTTCAAAGACAAACATAGATGAGACAACATGCACTTGGAAGACCCTGAAGTGGATGTTGACCTACTAAGAATTTAAAATGAATTAACTGGGAGTGGGAGATGATTTTTTTTTAACTCATGCAGTCTATTTTAAGGAACAGACTTTTTTACTTGGGCTCTAGCAAGAAAATGTTGTCATGAAAACCATACATGTCTTACCTTACTATGCCCTCTCTGGGAAATAAATTAGGCCACATTCTTACTTATCAAAATTGGCAGGCTGTTGCTGAAGTAGATGCAACTCTGTTAAGTTACATTGTGTGGGCATCTGACCCAAGAGGCACACAGGCATGTCCATGTTCAAGATATGCCAACAAGCTAAGTGTTCTGAGCTCACAAAAGACTGAATATGAATTTGAGATCTAGGGTATCAGCTTGCTATTTCTTGGAATTTTTACTTTTCTTAGGTAGAGAAATACTGCTCCTCGAGTGAGGAAAAATTCTAGATATTTTTATACTGCCTAAGTATGCAAAGTAAAACAATTCTTAAGTAAAAGTTATTTGGATGGCAAATTAATTTCACTTCTAACAGTGTCTACTGAGGTACACATATAACAACAAAAATTTTAATTTTTGAATCAATACCTTCTTTTGTGCGACTTTATTCCTATTGAGTTTTGACAGGAACTTAACTGTTTTAACTGTTGGCCAGTGCTTTCTGGAAATTTAACAAATTCACAATGCAAAGGCTTGTCTATACAGGTAAATTGCCAGCAGTAAACTAAGATGTGAAATGATGTTGCATTAGCTGCTCTGCACTAAAACCCCCTATGGACACTGAGAGGGCACACTAAGAGTTCCTTTGTATGAAGTGGCTTCCTCAACTGCATGCAGGGAGTAGCCAGCATGGTATAAATTCGTATGTAGCTTGTAAATTCACACCCTACCTTCCTTGTATAAGCAAACCAATAGTCAAGGCCTTGCATTCATTCCACTGGCATAAACCTGAATGAATAGATGAACCTTACACCTTGCCCTGAAGGTAAATATGTTTGGGCTAATGTCATGTGTAATGGAGGGAATGCTGTCAGGAGCCAGGGCACCGAAGCAGATGATCTTGGGAGAGTTGGTAAAAGTACTTCAGTAAAAGTACTTCAGAAATTGCCAATGGCTATGAGGGAGAGAGGAAATTCTTAGTGTCAGAGGGACAAGATCACCTAGCAATCCTGAAGAATGTGAGCATGACTTGAAATACAGCTTTTTTGCCCTGTGTCATCCCTTTTTGTATGGTTTTGAAGGGAATCTCATTAAATAGTAGATTTCTCTAACATTTTAGGCAGAATGAATGCTAATTATTTATTATCTTTGGCAGTGAAAGTTGTAGGAGTGCAGCTGAGCTCAGACCTGCCAAGTCTCAAGCTGAAAAGGAGACTTTCTCACAGCAACCCCTGGACCTTTCCTAAAAGTGTCCCTCTCTAATGAGTTTTCCTCAAGGTGTTTCAATGAGATATTTAAAATCTTTTTTCAGGTACTTTGAACTGTCATTCCAAAATGCCACTACTTGACAGCCTTGTAAGACACAGTCATCCAATGCTGAACTGATTGCCATCTGCAGTAGAGTAGCAACAGTGATCTCATCTACTCAGGTTTCACTGAAGGTCAAAAGCAGTCTAAAGATCGAGGGGGCCCTGCCTGAGAGGAATGAGCATCTCCTTTTTCTCCTGACACTGTTACTTATGTGGGAATATACACAGAGCTGTCTTTCACATTTTTATTAGATTCTTATGTAAAAAGAATATGTTTGTCTAAACATGCATGAGCCATCAGGCTGGTTTTTAAAACCTCTGTTATCTGATGGCCTCAGGAACCCATTTGCAGAATGTGATTTTACCTAAACATAAACATTTACTGTGAAGTATTTGTCTTTGATTAGCAGTCTGAGAAATTGCATGTGTTCAAAAAGCCACTGCATTTTCAATGACTGGGGCTACAGCAGTTTTATTAAAAATACTTTCTTGTGTTTCCATCAGAAAGCTTAAGAGAGTTGTAAAAAAAACATAGTGACTGAAATACTCTCCCTGCATCCCTGAACACAAACTCACAAAAGTGAAGTGATGCTGATTGCAGGCGGGAGGTGACAAGCAAGAACTAGCTACTATTGTAGTGGAGTCAGAGTGCTACCATAGGCTTCAAAATAGGCAAAGCACGAGAGCTCCTAAAACCTGTGTATATGGTTATTAGCTCATACCAAGGACCACATCTTCAATGCTACAGTTGGCCATATGAGCCAGAATAATTCTTGCACAAATCTATACTTTTGTATTTTGCAATCACTACTTCATTTTGTGGCTTAGAGATTCATTTTTCTAACTCTCAAACTGGATACCTCATCTGAAGAAGTTTTAGTTATATTCTGTGCTCATGAGGCAAACCCAGGGGACAATACATTGTATTTTTCTGGAATATCACTCAGGGTTGAGTTCTGTGGAGATTTCTCTTTCTTCCACCCTCTCATAAAGATGTATCTTAAATAGCTAACTTGAACTGGATATCTAGCTTTCAATCAGTCATTTAGAAGAGAACAAACCAGAGAATGAGCACAGACTGTACCATCATGCACTTGCCAAACATGGTGTGCAAGGAACAACCATGGAGCACCATATTTATCCATAATTGGCCTGGATTCTGTTCATTTTATGTATCTGGGAATTTATTGTTACTACTGGGCTGTGGCCTGTGTGCTGTGTAGAGAAAAGCCACACTATTTTAGCGGATGCTAAATAAAACAGTCATACTGGTTTGCTGGAACTGAAATGCTTCCTTGATCCCCAGTCTGGCCTCTTGAGCCTCTAGTGCTGCCTCCAGAGGTGTATTTTATATCTTTCAAAGGGCAGCTGAGGCAATGTGACAGTATTTGTCAACATATGCTGACAATAAACTGAGAGTAACAGAAGTTTGGGGTTCCCTCCAAGGGCTGCCATTCAACCATGCCCCCCAGACTGCGATGCTAGAATTTACTACTCTCTGCAGAGATGTTGCTCCACAAAGATGTATAAACGAAGCTGCACTATTATGTGAAGAGTGCAGAACGAAATGGGCTTTGCTCTTAGTAAGGCCGGTATCTGAAACACTCCAAGCTTAGGTTCTTCCCTTGGGAAATCTCTTCACATCTCAATTGCTCATGCACTGCCTGTGTCTCAGAGCAACCTGCAGCCCTGTTCTCCCTGTCCTTGCATTGCAAGTGTTGTGGAGTTCTGAGGTAGACTTCAATCAGAGCAGAAGTCACATGAAGCTGTCTTGTCTTGTGTTTTGGCATCTGGCAGATGTGAGCTCTGGTGGCAACACAGAGCATGCTGTGAACAGCCTTGGATATGACAACAAGGTTCAAGGGAACTCCAGGAACCCTTGCAATCACTTCTCTGTTTTGACCTGTATAAATGAGCAGGTTGTGCCTGACGGTTACACTGGCAAAGCATTTAAACTAGCAGTTTGTATTCCAGGTTAGCTTTAGGTAATTCCCACTACCTACTTTAAATTTCTTCAGTGTAATAACTATTATTGTTTAATATGAGAATAAGTCAATAAAATAATTTACTACATCACATCACAACAACCAGAAGCCAGCACAGCATGGCTCAACACCTGGCCAAAGCCTTCACATAGCCTGGCCCCTGGGACACATTTTACTGAGAAAGGAAACATTTGGCTGAAAGGCCATTATTATTCCTCACTCTTTCTGTAAATACCACAGCATTTGTAGCTGGTAGCTGGTTGACCATGGGGTACCTGAGAAGGGATATCAGTTTTAGTGTGTCAGATGTTCGTGCACCCTAAGCACTGTACTGTTAAACTCTTTGGGTATAGCAACAAAGTGCAGACATACTGAACCCATTAGCTACATGTGAATGGTTTGAACAGAAAATAGCCCACTTTAATACTATTTTAAAAGAAAGATGAAGTAATGTAATGCAATTATAAGAGCCTGAAATATGACTGATTTATTGAGAGACACCATATTTGGCTTCAGTGACACAGTTGAAAAAACCTTGGAAGTAAAAAATGCAACAGGGACGTTTCTGGTTTAAAAAAACCCACTTAATGTGAAATGCAGGTTTTGGAAGTACTGGCACAACTTCTGTTTTATTTAAACATATGTGAGTTAGTTATCTATGGGCAGAATCTGGCCCTCTTATTATTTTCAGCTTAGGGCACAGTTCTCAATTATACTGCTAGAAGTAGGGTTAAAGTGAGAATCCCCATATTTATCTAAAGATTAAATAGGCCCAAATGGAAAATTTTAAAAGAGTTGGTTTGTTCTTAATCTTTTGTTCTTTTGAGCACTCTGGATTCTAGCTGAAAAAGAAATGGAAAAGAAAGAGAAGCTGCTCCTGTGACACCTCCATACCACAAAGGTTTAGACCATGTTTTTGGATTACTTGTGTAAACTCAAACTCCATTGTGTGCAGTGTGGGGTTCCACAGAATTTTGAAGTCGCTGAGGAATCACTACAATGAACCAGACAGTCTTTGGTCTTATTAGCATCCTTCTGTGGTAACTAATTCTCTCTGTGTTAAGCTCATGCCTTTCAACTAAAATTTGTATAGATTTAAAAATTACTGCTAAAAATCAAGATCTTGACTTTGCTTGTAGACATTTTTATTAAGATTAAAAATCTTCCTAAACAAAGAAGAGATGATATATTAATTTCTTCTCATCTGAAGTCCAAGGGTTAAGACAGCAAGTTGTATCATGGAGGTGTGGATTCAGGTCCTTTCTGCCACTGGTTGAGAATGAAAGTTTGAAGGAGGAATTCTCCTGAAAAAGTACCTTGATGGTAAGGGTAAAAGATACAGCTGCATTAGCATGTTAAAATATATTGTAAGGATAGTATAATGTGTCTTCTCTGCTGGAAAGTGTTATACACCTGCTGGTTAGTATTTTAATGGTTATTTTAAAGTCCTTGAAGAATGTCCTGTGACATAGTATTTAGGGTGGTCTGTGGGGGATTGTGGGCTTAGGAGTGAGGAACTGAATTTAGATATTTTGTTGCTCTGGAGAGCATTCTAACATTTAGGAAAAGTAGGTACATGTCATCACACCATCTGTTCAGTAATTTTTTTTCCCATCAGCTAAAAGCTTTAAGCAAATCACCTAGACAGCCTCAATAATATTTTTTCTTTTTCTTATAAACGTGAAAATATAATAGGAATATTTGATATTTGTATTTTTGTTCTATTTTACGTTTCTGCTCTTGGCAAATGAAATTCTGGGTAGAATAATGAAGTAGCTTCATGAGTTGATTTTGTGTAAATCCTGTGAGTTCTCTATGCAGTTTGGTGTCAGATAGATACTCAAGACAGTCATAAAGTTTTATGATATGTCTGCAGTGCAATCAGAGAGGTGAGCAGTATTCTGGGTACTTTCTGAAATGTCTGCTGTGAGCTGAAATCTATACCACCAATAGTCTCTCCTGCCTATGAAAACTGATCCAGGAATCACCCTGTCTGCCATGACAGTGTCATTTCTTTCTAGGCTGAAAAAATCAGGTTAATTGCCAGATTTGCTAAGTATTTCATAAATGTCTTTCAAACTGATCACCCCTATTTCTTTCTATCCCCCAAATTCAGCTAAGACAGTGTGGGAAAAGCTCAGGTGCTCTGGGTTCTTTCTGTATTCACTGGAGATGAGTCTCAAGAACCCTTCTATTAGGAGTACCAGAGAATGGCTCCTGGCTTAGATGCCATTGTTCATTGTCTGAACTGAGATGATGCTGAGGCTCCTTGTTTTACTGGAAATAACACAGTCTCTCAGTGAAGTCTGTTTAGATACTTCTCACATTACAAAAGTGCAGTACAATAGCCAACAACTACAACCTGTCCTTCTGTTGAAGGGTATAAGTGGGGCAGAATGGGCAATTTGGAAACTGTGGGCTTTAAAATATTGTCAGACCCCTTCTGGAAAAACATCTGCACTTGCCTGTAGAATCTGCAGTCCTCTTTTATTTTGCTGCCTCATTATTTTTCTTCTTTTTATCCATCTATTTCCCTTTTTCTCACTTAAAAAAAAAAATCATCTAAGTAACCCCTTTTTCGAATGACAAAATCTGTGAGCAGAACTCCTCTGCTTCATTGTTCCCTTCCTAATGGCTGTTTTTCCACAATACCATACCCTGTTACTTGGGAAAGGTAGAAGAAAAGAGAAAAAGAAAGCATGTGTGCAGAGGATATACCCAGAAATCAGAACCATGCCATGTAAAATTGTTCCAGCTGTTTCTGTTTTTATTGACTGTTTCTTTTGGATCCATTTCTCTGACAACTGCTGCTCATGTGAGCAGGAAGGCATGCAGCATGACATTGCTGTGGTCCGTGGGGTCCTACGGCCGGGAGTAGGTGGAGAGGGGAGGGAAAGGAAGAGGGTGTGGTGTTGAGGACATTTATGTGGGACACATCAAAGCACATCCTTGTAATATGTTACAGTAACCCAGGAAATTCAGTGCAGATGTGCTGAATAACCTCATGGCAATCTGGGGTTTGCAATACTGTTGTAGCAGCAGCAGCTGCCATGGTACTCGACTTTTCAAATTTCAGCCACTTCTCCCCTGCTCTCCCATACAAATCCTCTTTCTTTATTTCAGTTTCCTCCTCTGAGCACTCTCACTAGGCAGTATGTCATGCAAACGAAAGTTAAATGTGCTACAAATGAGTTATGCTGTGCCTTTTATAGGCTGGGAAGGAGCAAAGACCGATTGTTAAAGCCTTTCTTGATTTGCTTGGATATGACATTAAAGGGGCTGTTCAAACGGAAATGCTGAATTAGGTGATTCTATACATGGAGGGAAATAGCAAGAGAGAGGTTTTTCCATGTGAGTAGATATTAATCTTTTTTATGGACAGTATGAAGTATCTGCCTCCTTTGACAGAATCACTAGATGGAAGCTGAAAGTTAGGAAATGCAATTTCAAATGCTCAACTCAGTTCATTGTCCAAAGAGCAAAATATCTAGAAAGAACTCTGAAAAGCACTGTTGGCTTTTTTTCTGCTTTCTCTTTATCCCTTGGAGTTTCATTATTATAGTCAGGATCCTTTGGTGAGTGCTTAGTCTGAAAGAGGTAGATCTTGATATCTTTTGTTCCATGTGCAAAATGCACATACAACCCTTATGTTCATGTGAATGATTTGGAATATACAGAGACCCTTCATATAATCCTACACAGCTATTGTGATGTTCTATCTCATGGGTACATGTATCAGTGACTTAGGTCAACAATAAGGCTATCTTTAAAAACAAAACAAATAGTATTAAGTTCTTATTTTGCTAACCAATGTAAAAAAATTAAACTGTAAATGAAAACTATAAACTTCATCTTGTGAAGTACATTCATTTGAGATGAAAATAAAAAATAGCATTATAGATAAATTATTTATATTTCATTAAGCACTACTTTTTGCTCAGCAATTTGTACTGAAACTCCTTCTCCCATCTGTCTCTGGTTTTCATCCATATGTGGAGCCTCAGTGTGTCCCTGATATTTGTCAATTTGTCAAACTTTGGCACAAGGTGGAGGAAAATAGACCAAAAACTAGAATCTTCAGTCAGAACACACTGAAATCATGTGGATTGGATTCAAATTCCAGAGCCAGTCATACCTCTTCAGCTTTTAATTAGAAATTAAACTCCAAGCTGAGGGGCATGTAGCTCTAAGGATCACTGCAGCTTCAGCTAAAATGAAGACCAGAACCATAGACCTGTTTTGAAAGAAGCCATACTTCACATACAAGTGTGAAGAACTGACAAAAGCCACTGTTAACAAAAGCAGCATCTAAATACAAAAATCACTTCATTCACACAGTGACAACACCGGAGTGGTACAAAAATTTATGGTTTTCATGTGCAGATCATACCAATTTTGCTTAAACTAAGTACTGTTGGGGTTTTTTTCCGAACAGGGATCTCTGCATATAATGTTTTTTTTTCCCCTAAATAATTCTGTTCTCATGTATAAATTATGTTTATGTCTAGCAAAATACCCCATAATAGGCAGTTATCTGCTTTTACCTGTGTCAGTTTACCTGTGTTTTTTCCCTGTGACTTTTATTTTTGGAGGGATTGTTACTAATGAGTCACTGAAAAACTGGTGCTTTATGAGCAAGGGAGTTGCAGGGTGAGATGCCTGTGAGTCCCTGTAGTCTAACTGTCCAGAGCAAACCATTATGAAAACATGTGCATTCTTTTAAAAACTGGGAGCAGAACTAAGCTGTAAAAGCAACTGGTGATGCATCTTTTGGGACTATGTGTTTCCAGGCTGTTGTCTTATCTGTTGAATGGTCTTCATACAGCTGATTGAAAAAAGCAGGTGGGGCAAAATGGGAAAAAAACCTTTTTTAAATGAGATTTATAGCAATTTTTGGCTATGGATGATTTGGAAATAATAGTATATGAGGGATTTTATGTGAATTTTGGGATCTTAGTTCTAGGTTACAGAGAAATGTTTGAATAAATATGTGAAAATTTGAATAAACAAATCAAATCCCCACCACACACGAAATAACTACATCTTCTGAAGTTCAAAACTGCTTGACAGTCATTGAGGTAACTTTCATATAAAGTTACTTTTATACAAACTGAATTGATTGTTCATTCCTAGAAAAAAAAGCCTGCAGCTCTAGAGATTCTCACAATAATAAGATAAAAATATTAGAACTGTGAGGTTAAAATATAAATGGGTATATATGAGAATTCACTGTCTTTCCTTTATTCTTTCATGGACTTATTGGAACAGAATGTTTTCCCATACATTCTGCAAATCCCAAAGTATGCTACAAGCATATTGCTACTGGCTTGAAAACACTTCTATTGTTTCTGTTGATCAGCAAAAATCTTTCTCTAGAATCTTTTCTTGTCTGTTTTTTGAATAAGACTAATGTCCAAAACTGATAAAAAAACTTAAAAGATGTTGGTTTAGTTTTTGCTTGAACAAGAATTTCAAATAAGAGAAGCCTCTGATCCCTCAAGGATGCTGGAGCTCTTTTTGTTCCTAACAGGGTTGTGTCATACTCTCCACTTGCTCTTTTCCATTCTCTTACTTTTCTTTTCTCCCTGTCCAGAATATACCAGGAAAATAACTTCTGCTGTGTTTACAAACTCTGGAATTTTAAAAATTCAGCTGAAGATTTTTCTTTTCTGACTGATTTTTCAGTATTTCCTTTCAGATTGTTATGACTTATGGTCTTCAGAATACAGTTATTTCCTTGCCTTCTATTTTTTCCCTAAGTTCCTTATGTTTCAAACTTGCAGTGAGTTATGTACAAGCTCTGCCTAGCCTTGGCTGAGTCACTTGAAATTTTACTATTTGGCTCTTTGCTGCTGATTAGTATGTGACAATTTTATGCCATGGGTGTAACTTAAGAAATTAACTTATACCAACCTTGTGTTCATGAAACTGGGAATGAGGCATCTCAGACACTCTCATTTTAATAGAAAGAAAATTCACATGCCCAAATACTTTGGAAAATCTGAGGTCTGCCTCAGCTTGCATCTCTTGGTTATTGTCTGTTCAAATCATATATTGCAGGTCAAAAAAAGACTTTCTGAGCAAGAGAACAATCTTATCTTTGCTCCTTTCTGGGTCAGATGGAGTTTTAGTGGAACTAAGATGACTTAATGGGTACATAACAACAGGCATTGTGGGTAGGGAACAATGACAGGAGCCAGGTAGAACTGTGTTAGAGATTGTGGGAAGAGCCAAGTGGAAGGTGTCAAATAGGCAATTTTGTGGACATGATCAGGAAAACATCGATGTAGAATTTTTTTGAGACTAAAAAATCACTATACTGACTTTCATTGAAATGATGTGGCTGCCTGTTAGTGAAAGAAGTTGGCAATTCCTGTCATGTAGGGGGAAAGTAAGGGACAACTGAGGGCAGGGACTGAGTCTCTACATGGCAGGATGATTTCTTTGATCTGATGTCTCTCGTACACAAAATTCCCAATCCTATCTATTCGATGATTTATTTACTAAATCGAAACAAAGTACTGAATACGGGGCAAAATATTTCTTCATGCCTAATTTTTAAATATTCCTGATTTGCTGTGACACATGGATACCTCCATATAAATGTTGCTGTTTGTTCGAAATCCATTGCCAGCTATACATTCTTTTCCATAGGAAAGGCAGAAAACTGGAGACCAATCCAGGAGATGTCACACGTTTTCACAAACCTTGGAAGCTATAACTTTTTTGCTCACAGAATCTACTTTCTCTGATATAAAGTTAAGTTCTATGTATTTT
>WEIV01008962.1:19892-91777 GCA_013390005.1 Calyptomena viridis | reverse complement strand
AAAAAAAATTACCATAATCTGTCTTTCTTCCTATGTTGAGACAGAGAGAGGAATATTTAAAGGTCTTGAAAGACTTTTCTTGTTTTGTGGAACATTGTCCAGGCGTGGACATGTTCAGCATCTTTGGGAAGGTTGTCAGTTTTTCACTTTAGACTGAAAATTGATCCAGGAACAAATAGTGACTCTTTGTGGATGAGCCCATCTGCCTCCCAGATGGAGGAAAAGGTGGTATTGTAGTAACAGCTGCTCCAACAAGTTGTGCTGCTTTTGGCTGAGATAGAGTTAATTTTCTTCATAGTAGATGATATGGGGCTGTGGTTTGGATTTGTGCTGGAAGCAGTGTTGAGAATGCAGAGAGGTTTTTGTTACTGCTGAGCAGTAATTACAGAGTCAGGACTTTTCTGCTCTTCACCCCACCAGCAAGTGGGCTGGGGGTGCACAAGTATTGGGAGGGGACACAGCTGGGACAGTGGCCCAAAAAACGCTGGGGGAAAGAAGGAATGAGGGAACATTCAGAGTGATGGTGCTGTCATCCCACCGGGCCGTGATGGAGCCCTGCTGTCCTGAGGATGTCTGAACACCTGCCCGTGGGAAGTGGTGAATGAATTCCTTGTCCTGCTTTGCTTGCACGTGTGGCTTTTGCTTTACCTGTTTTATGTCAGCCCACAAATTTTGTCACTTTGACTCTCTTGATTCTCTCTCCCATCTGACTGGGGGGAGTGAGTGGGTGGCTGCATGGAGCTCATTCACCCGCTGGGGTTAAGTACATGACACAAGTACAGCAGGTCATGGAGGAACAAGGATGAAGAGTAAAGTGGGGAGAGTTATTACTCAGGAAGCATGTGGATTTTGAATGAGATCGAGACAAGCAAATTTAGAAATGTGTCACTACCATAGCAGCACAGAGAGGGCACAATGCAACTTTAAAGATGTAAAAAAGAAATCAAACAAGATTATGTTCATTTATTTAGAGAAAGAAGTAAAAGCTATTTGGGACTAATACAGAGACACCTTTGTTATCTGCAATTTTGGTGTAAAGGCCCCTAAACCTTGAGACCCAGGATTACTTTTGTATCTCTACCACAGCAGAGCTCCAACCCTCAAAACCGAAAATGAAGTGTGTGTGCAGTCAGAGATATGCTTTGTGTTTTCACCTTTGGAGTTATACATTAAGTCATTCATCAAATGGTCCTGTTCATATCAACGTAGCTAAGAGCCAGGCAGAATTTTCATTATATTAACCTAGTTTTCTTAGGAGTTAATGCTACTGTGTATTTTGTCTCTAAGGCGAGTTTACTTCCCAAATTTTAGCCTCCATCTAACTTGAGACAAACTCCAACATGCTACAAACACCATCCTACAAGGCAGTTAACAGCTCAAGTTTCCCTGAATTCCGTGGGAGGAAAGGACATTTAATGGAGACTGTGAGAGTGAGAGTGGAAAGATTAACCTTTTTCTGTGCTGGAATTTATGTAAACTCTTAATTTTCTTCCTTCCTCCAGTTACTTGGATCACATAGCCTGCAACACAGCATTCCTATACAAGCACTTCTAAATAATTTCTTCCTCAGTGGCATGATCCAAAGATTTTAACAGGAGAGCTGCTCGTTGGGAAGGAGTGCTGTCACACACCTCACTTGGTGACACCAGGAAGCCCAGCCAGCACATGAAACTGGATATGCAAATGGCTGCTTTCCTTTGAAAGATCAACTGGTTTATATCTAAAATATTAATTGCAAGGTATTAAGGATTTCACAATGCTGAACTGCAAGCATTTCAACTGTTTTCACTTTTTTAGAGAAAGCTACTTTTCTTCTATGCAGGAAGAAAGCAAAGCTTAAGCACACAGTCACAGGAGGTGATGACAGAGGAAGATTCACTGTTACCTGTGAAACTGTTTTAGAATTCCAGCATTGCCTGTTAAAACCTGATACTACAGAGTAGGGGAGGGGTATTCAATCTTTCCCTCCAGAAATCATTCTGGAACACGGGCCTCTCTTCCCCAAAATGTTTTGCCATGGGATGCTGAAGGGAACCACGACCATGGAGCGTCAGCCACATCTGTGGAATCATCCACAGGAGTCTCTACCAGTGGAGCAGGGAGGAGAACAGGCCACTCAGGAAGCTCTGTAATTGCATGTTAGTTGAATTGGAAGTCAGCAGCTCTATCATTACACTGTAATAATATTACTGCAATGCAGAAAGCTTGATTCAAAGATGGAGTTAAATTGTATGTTGTCAAACTGTGTTCACATTGGAAAATAAATGAACTCTAGCTCAAATGAAACTTCCCTTAATCATACCTCAACATTACCATGTGGTTAATTAGAGGCTTTTTTTAATTAAAAAAAGAAGTTATTTAATAGACAAGATAGCAGGCTTTCAGAAGTTATATGTATGCACCTAGTTATTTATTATATAGCTGATCTCCCATCCATATAAATTGCTGCTGCAGTTGCCACATACTTCAAAAAGCTTTTAACTCAAGCTCTTTAGATCAACATAAAGACATCAACTTTGACAAGATCCTTTACAATGTTCTTAGGTTAAAAAAAGTCACACACACAGAATGCATAAAGCTTTTTTTTTTGTAAATACTTCACACTGTCAAAAATGTGTTCAAAATCGAAAAGATGAAAGGAGGAGGATGCTACAGAAAACCTAAAACCAACAAAAAGCACGTTGAGTAAAGAAGCACTCACCAAAGCACATTTATTTCAAGTGAACTCTGTAAGCATGACTATTGTTCAGCTGGAGAGCTTGGAACTGTCTCTCACGTCAGCAAACTCCTGAGGCAGTGACTCATATCTTCCCAGGAGGACAGTCTGCCTTTGGGCCTTTCCAGGGGGCCTTGTATTTTCTTTTTGTTGGTATTGTATTTTCTTTGCTTTTGGCTTTTAAGGAGCAGGTGTTTGTTTTATTATTTAAATAAATGCTTGTTTGCTTTTGAAACATTTGAAACCTTGCTATTGAGACATGGTTCCATGTGAATGTGTTTCTGTGGTCTGCTAGATAGTTACACTTGAATCTGAATTGAATAAGGAACTCTCAAGAACACTGTTTTTTTTCCTGAAAGTGGATTCAGATAATTGAGAAATTTAAATAAAACTCAACTAAGATTTCTAAATGTTAGTTCAACTATATATATTTACAGATTTTCACTACAGAAAAAAATAAAGCTTGTTAAACAAAAAAAAGTGTTAATCCTTCTCCTCAAAAAAAAAACCCTAAAAACCAAAACCAAAACCCCCAAATATCCTAAGAACCAAAAATTATACCCTCAAAAATTCTAGGTAAGAAAAAGCCCAATTCAAATCTAGAGACTTTTACCAACAAAATAGCAGAAAAAATTTTGATGCCTCAGTAAAAGATAATATCTTTATGAGATTTCTAAAATGAAGATGCTAAACATATCTATTGAAAGTTAAATAAAATAACTTCAAGATCCAATTTATGTAACAGTGAGACCAGGAGGCATGTAGCTTAAAATGCTGATGGGAAAAAAATTAAAAAGCATTAATTGTAGGACTCTTTATAACCAATTTGGTAACAAGAAATTGAAAAGTAGCCAAAACATATGCCCCAAAACACTCAAGCATCATTTAACCAAGTAAGGCATCAACTTCCTTTTCTACAACACAGCAAAATGGAAGCTCTAGAAAATTATGTTATGGAGGCAGATAGATTGATTGATAACATTAATTCATGCTGCTGACAACTGAACTTGTAAATTGATGTAATGTTACTTCGAGAATATGGAAATTAGGGGAAAAAAAAGAAAACCAATATTTGGTACAGGTACCTGAAATATGTTAAGAAGCTGATTACAATTCAAATTATTTTTAGGGCCCCTTAAGCGGCTTCTAATTAAATGGTGGAGTTTTTAAGCCGAGTAGAACTGCAGATAGCTCCATTTAGTACTATCTTACCATAATAAAGGAATAGCTCAGGCAAGATGCTTGCAAAAACCAAACTGATACGGAAATCCATTATTGTTAATTTCTTAAAAAGCACAGGGATTAATACCTGTTAATTGCATTAGCAATCAGCACTAGAACAATGAGAGGATTAACTAATCTTCAAGACAATGTCCCAAAGACTGGATTCCTGTACAGCTCCAGTGGGAATTGGGGTTGGCACCACTGCAGTGCTGGCTCCAGCCAGGCACCTCCCCAGGGTCACCGAGGGACGGGACAGAGGCAGGAATCTTCGGAAAGCCTAAGGAATATGTGCCATCTGCCATCCCACAATCCGTGGGGCTAAGGAAAAGGAATTTAGCTAAGGCTGAATGGTGCTCCTCAACACTTTTAAGGACGAAAGCCAATTTAAGGACTAGTTCCAAGGGCAACAGACAACAAAGACATTTCCAGAAGTGTGTTCTCGTTACTGCTGTGCTTCAAGCAAGCCAGGAAAGTCACTGCTGACCTTGAGCCAACAGAGAGGGGAAAGTCTTGTAAGGGAAAAATACTCCTTAACAAAACAACCTGGAGGAAGCTCTCCCTGATTCCTCTGCAGTCTGTCCCTCCAGGCCTCTTCTGTAAAAGTACAGTTCTCTCTAAATAAGGAAATTCTTCTGCAATTGGTTAAATGCACAATTAATTTCCCTCTAGAAAAAAGTAATTCTCAATGTATGAGTTAACTACAACTCTTTGAGCAACTCACCATGTAGATTTTCTTATAGCAGAGCAAAAAGGATCAATTTAATAAAACTATTCAGTGTTCTAGTGAACCTACTCTGTAAAAATTAGTTTTAGTAAGATGGAGGAAAACCTTCTTAGATTAAAACCTGTTATTTTAAGTCTTACTTCTTATTTTTAGAAAATTAGATTAACATGCATTTTCATGCATCTATCACAGAATCATATATCCAGATTAAATGTTCTACTGACAAGGGAAAATTTTCATGTTTTGGTGAAAGTTTACAAAACTATTACAAACTGTCAGGACAGGTATTCTAAAAACTGTTTCCTTAATTATACCTAGGCTGTTTTGTGAGTAGACTCACTTTGAAACGAGTGGCAGATTTGCCATGAATATGAGGAACATTTGTTTGCACAAGTATTGTTCTTTAAATATTATGTAATGAAAATTCTGCTATGCAGAAAACAGAAGTTAATCACAACTCACTACACATGGGGGCACCGACAGCCATTGAATGGACAAAATCTACATTAAAGCACATCACAGAGATTTAAATCTTGTATGGAGCAACCTTTCCACATCAGCAGGTTCCCAGATTGTTGTGATTCAGAGGTGTTGACAAGTATGTTTATAAAATGAGATCATCAAAAGCTCTGGAAGCCTGAAGGAGCTCTGGAGGTGTGGTTGAGAGTCCAGAGCCCACAATATTTGTGTTCAAAACCAGGCCAGTCAGTGTTCCTGTCCTTTCACTGAGTGCTCACCCATGGAAGGCAGAGTGTAGGGTGTCTCCTACATGGATATGGACATATTCCTCAGGAGAGCAATTCAAGTTATAATTATAGTTACATTATAAATCACCTGCTGGGGGTACCTATGTCTTACTTTTAGCTATATGGGAATCCTCTGAGCCTCAGATGGCAACCTAAAAGTTCTGTACAACAGCACGAATACACTGTAATTTCACCCTCAACCTGTGGAACACTCCTTTGCCCAAATAAATCAGAAAACATCCAAAAATGTACCACCATCTTTGCAGAAACTAAGGAACACAAATCCGTAACCCAGAGAGCCTTTTGCTTTAGTAATCCTTAATGCTTTTCACAGAGACTGCTTAAACCCAAGTACTCAAAAATAGAACTATTTCCTGAGAGGCTACAAAGACTGAAGTCACCACATGAAAGCTTTCAAGTACTTACATAGTCCCCCAAAATATGGTAAAATCATCCAGCTACTGTATTACATGACATTGCACAACCAAGGAAAACAGGCCAAATGGCTGTAATCCACCCTTAACAATTTGGGAAGTTCTTGTCCGAATTGCTGCCAGTTTTAGATTACTTACACATGATCAGGAATTCGGTTTGATTTTACTCCTTCCTGGTTAAAAAAAGACTGCATTTCTTATTTTCAAACCATCACTACAGCAGCCACAAAGCTGTCACCTTGTATTTTTTTTAATTAATCATTAAAAAGAACAGAAACCTGTGAATTGAGAGGTTGTTATGATAGAGGTTCATGAAATACCTTGAAGATTATAAAAGGAAAATCAAAAGAAAAGCAGCTATATAAGTAGCCCTACAAAAAAATATTTTTTGTTGTTGTTCTTGTAAAAATGTCCAAATATAAAGATATAAACCAGCCAAGAAAGAGATACTGGTCTCTAACACAGCTTGGTGATAAACAGACGGGTATGGTAAATACTCCTGTTTGTAAACACAGTTTCCCAGATTTCCTGCATTTGCTTCATCTCATTTGAAGTGCCAGAGCAATGCAGAACAAATACTTTATTTCCATCGAAGTAAATGACGCAAATCTGTCCTGGTCCTTGTTACTTCACACAGATTATCATCTTTATCACCTCTTATCACTTTAGCATTAATTCTTAAAACTGCAAATTAGATTGCAACACCCATTGTATTGTCAAGATAACAAACTGCAATGTCAGCCCTTGGCTTCATGCTTGGGGTCAGTGGAAGGACTTGCCATCTGCACAGGTCTTTAAATAATCCAGTATATGGAGATGTATTATTCTTTACCACAATAAGTTCAACACTAAAAAATTTTCCATCTCAGTTTTGAAAAGTTCAGTCCTGCATCTATCTGTATGTCAAGGAGTATTTCAATAGCAAAAAAGTATTTCAATGATACAGTAATACATAATCTGAAAGTTCAGTTTGAGGACTGATCTGAACATTTTGCTGATAAAAAGGTTCTACTGATCAAAGAAGTGTTGTGGGGAAATATTCAAGAGCCAACAGCCATGATTGTCTGCATATACCCCAGTCTACACCAGTTAGTTCACTGGCATGAGGCACTAACAGAAGGAAAAGCAGCTCCTCCTCTTTGGGAGCAATTCAAACGTGTCCTACTGTCCAACCCAAGCACGAGTGTTCACCAGCCATCCAGCTCTGCTTATCCACGTACTGCACCAGACATTTCTCCAGAGTAAGACAGCAGAACTTGATTGTTATACTGGCAACACACCGAATTCAAGCCGTGTATGAACAAAAAATGAGGCTTGTACTCATACCTTCTCATTAGACCAAATTCTACAGCTGGAAGAAATCAAAACTCCCCCTTTACCATGAAAAATACCTCTCCAACCAAAAACCCCAAGTTTCTGCCTGCCACCAATGCCTTCTGTCTCCACCACCACTGATGCCTTCTGTACCTGGAGAAAAGCCAAGACATCCAGGAATCAGGATTTAAAGGATTTTTTGAGGGTTGGGTTTTTTTTTAAGTGGTACTGCTGCCAGAAATATGACAAAAAGGTTTTGCTTATTCACCATCACTCAGGGGGTAGGGGTGGAGGGAGGAGAAAGCCTATCCTATAGTTTAACATACTTTCCAAAAAGTATGCCCTGGGAGCTTCCAAATTCCTCTAAGACCTTTCAGAAAATCAGATTAATACAATCTTGGAACAAGTATTTGATCCCCTTACTCACAAGTATGTAGTTTTGACATGCCATATCTACAGAAGAGCTGGGAATTTGGGTGTCTCCTTTATCTGTTACCACACCCCTTAGGGGAGTGGGACATCCTTTTAAATTCCTTTAATTCTATGTTCACTATCCTTAGAACAGCAGATTGCTACTGTTTATAACACCCCACTGCATAAGCTACTGAAACATATTCTCTATTATGGTCTCCTTTGGGAGACATAGCAGGAGCGGTTAAAAATTCTGAAACAAGCTTAGGAATTTGCACGCAAAATCTGCTTGATTTAACAAAAATATAGGTTTCCTTTTTTACCTCACAAATAGTTTTCATATTTATTTATTTTAAGAGGAGCACTTGATTTACTTAGAACAAAGACATCTGTGTTGCTGTGCTTCTAAAACAAAGCTTGACTTATAAAATGTGATTAAAATTTCTAAGTGCTAAGAACTACCCTTTGACTTTAAAACTTCTCATGCCTTTTTTTTAAGATAGTCTGACACAAAGACTAGATTGTTATAACGTTTTCTTTTGAAATGCTCTTATGTGTAAAGCACCATGGAGATGTTTTCAGAGAGGTAACACAGAAGGAAACTGTAAAATAAAAAGAAAGACTTCAGAAAAAAAAAAAAGTAAAATATATCAAAATTATTTGGTTTGGAGGTTTTGAGGGGTTTGTGGGTTTTGATTTCATTTGGGTTTGTATTGACTAAGTGAAAATGGCAGTCAGTCTCCACAAGTCTACAGCTTTATCTCAAATCCACTTCAACTGTACTAACCACACAGATTTCAAGATCTGGACCAATTTAAGACCATGCACTATTATTTGGGGGTGAGCCATTATCAAGCTTCATATGCATGGCCAAATCCCAAACACCGAGCACCAGCATGTAATAACATGCACACAGACAAGACTATTACTTCACAAAAACAGGAAAACCCCCAAAATTCTAAAATGGCCTCAACTGTAATTGCCCAGAAATGATACCGTTGTGCCACAGTATTTGTAGTGTAACACTGAAGAAATTCAGAGTTATCAGCTTTGGGATTGGCTTTTCCCCTACCCCCCACTGCCCTCCTTTCTGGTTTTGCACATGAAAGGCTTTGTATGCTTGAGAAAGCTTCAATGCCCGAATTTAGATAGTGATGGTACAGGTCAAACTAAGAGCATGTTCATAGCCAGCCTTTTTGACCAACAAGAGCATGGAAGCAATCAGGAATTCTCACTTTTAGGCTTTCACAGGAAGACAAGATTGAGTACAATCAATACAATTTATAAATAGAAAATAAATTTGCTATATAGATCAGGATAGTCCTGTTCTACAGTGGTCATTTCTACTTTTATACTTCAGTATAATTTATCTATACTGATTTCCTACCTCCTTCCTTCTCCATTCATTGTTAGAAATCAGTTTTTGTATCAGTAAATTGCCATAATCAAAAATCCCGATACATCCCAAAATAATACATTAAGTGGGGAAAAAAAAACCAAAACCAAAACAAAACAACTCCCCACAACCCACTAAACTTTTAGCACACTGATGTCCCTTCCCCTGCATTCCTTCTCACTTTGCCCGGTCCTCTCTCGATGGCTTTGTAAATCGACCCGTTTCTAACACTCTTTGCAGGAAGCATCTCAGATGTGTGAAGCTGCTACGTTTTTGTCTGTCCCATATAGGATGAAATACATCAGTAAAAAAGTACAGTAGTAAAAGTTTTAGGTCATATGCTCGCTCGAGATAGAATTGACCTTGGAAAAATATGCATCAGCTGTGCTCAACACTCTCTGTTCCCACTCTGTTCCTCTAAAACAAACATACCCATCTCTTCCTACCAAAACCATCTCACAGGGCAGCCCAGTATCTGTTACTGCTGTTCTTTTCAAGCCTGGATTTTCATCTGCAAAAATAACCTAAGAATGGGAAAACTCATTCTCCCATGAACTTAGCTCAGATCAGACTCATTTCTCCCCTTCCCCTTCTTCTGAGCGAGGTGGTTCAATACAAGCCCCACCCTGACAACCAGACAATAAAGCTGCAAATAACTTATTCTGATCAAAGCCCCATCTGCTTGGCAGCAGCAATTCAACTGCACTTGTGGTTTTTGTATGGCTGCAGCTTCAGAATTGAATGATTCTTTCATTTAGATGGAAGTTTAAACAAAATATGGTAATTAGCATCAACCACTGTGGCTTTCATGGCTACTGTCTACAAAGACATCTCTAATAAAAGGACTTTGCTGCTTTCCCATCTAATTACACAACATTGTTGAACAATACAATTTAAATTTAAATCAGGCAGCTCTTTTTCTTTAAGTCAGTTAACAGACTTCCTGTCTTATACTACCTATCCAATGGTAGGGACTATGACTGAAAAGAATAATTCCATCTCAAAATCATCTCACTGACTTGTATTTCATCTTCCCCTGGGGAATATGGCTGAGGTTGGTAACGTTTAGCCCCAACCTTGCTAATATAAAGCTACCTATCTACCTTTGAAAAGTAAACTAGGATTTAAGCTTTATACTCAGAGCAGGGTGAAAAATCAGGCATTATGTAGCATTGCAATTTTATGACATAATAAAAGATGCCAGCATACAATGATAAATGTTTTTAATGAGACATCCACAATGCTTGAGTCAATAAAAATTTTTATGTGCGCCATCCTCAGTAATATAAACAAGAGGAAAATTAATTCATTTTAACCACTACCAGTTTTTGTTTAGGTAGTATAATTCCTCATTATAATAAAAATCAACAGTGGAAAATTAATCCTAAAAAAAAAAAAAAAGACTGTTTTTGGCAAATGATACTTTACACAATCACATGTTGGGCTGGACCTACCTGACCTTAGAGGAAACCAGGGTGGGCTTCATTAGCACTTGGGTTGAGAGAGAAACCCCTGGGGTGGAACAGCAGGTGCTGTCGAAAAAAGCCAGTGGCTCAGTTTCAAACATTAGCCCACAAAACCTGACTGAATGGAAAGACTTAATCTGGTTCCATCATTGCTGATGAGCTGATAGGCAGGAATAAAATACTGTTTTAAAGCCTCTGGCTGGGGCAGGGATTTGGACACCTGAATTCCCTTAGGCCACTCTGACAACTCCAATCTAAAGATTTATCCTAAAGACTTCTCTTGCCACCTTCTATCTGCCAAGTGAAACAAAAAGGGCAGGTAGATGAAATGTATCTGAGGGAGTCACATATTTTAGTAATGCGAGTTATAATTTGAGGGAACAGTTTTACTGTGTGTATAATAAGTCTGACATGTTTGCGAAACTTGTTTTTAGAAATATAATTGGAAGAGAAAGCTCCAGATGGGTAAACAGCGTCATCCATTAGTTCCAAAACAATGAGAGTAACACAAGGCACCAGAAGAGAAAAACTTTCTGTTTCAATAACATCATTTACTGTACATTCCTGAAGCAGCTAAATCCCAACCAGATTGAAAACTGGAATACAGACAGACAGCATTCCTCACTTACATCCTGTTACAGAGCTGAACAGTAAAACAGAGCAAGTTTAAATAGAAACTCTGTGTTAAATTCAACTCGACAGTCCCAGCTTTTTATAACCATTCCAAGGAAGTTCTCTCCCACCCAAACACCTCAGGCAGACCAACCTGGAAGCCCCTCATGTCCCACCATGCAGTACAGCTACTCTCATCAAGCAATTATTTCCTGCTCTTCTCAGCCTGAGCCATAAGTCATCCCCCATCCTGAGAGCTGGAGGTTCCCACTACAGGTTTGTTGCTTTATACTCAGAAACTATATATACTATATATACTACAGGAAGATGGTGTGTGGACTTCTCACCTGACACAAAAGAAACAACTCATCTACCAATCCACCTCACCTAGCAATGAAACACAAACACTGTCCTGCTTTTTATTGGGAAAAAAAATTAATATATTGACAGTTTTGGAGAGAAGTGGCAAAAAAAATTGAAACCAAAAATACTACTTTTCAGGAAACTGCTTTAGAGCCATTCAGCTGTGCCCTATGCAAGGAGAGCTCACAGCAACCTGAAAACCTGCAGCAGGCAAAATAGCAATTCTTGCCATAAATGACTGCCTTCTTCAGAATTCTTTGCCCATGTCTTCTGGATAATATATTAAGGTACATTTAAAAATAGTCAATATAAAATTTATGAATGATTAAAAAGCTTTCTTATTACGTTATACTGATGTTTATCTCCATGTTAGGGGGAAACATTTCACACAAGATACAATACCCATAAGGCTCTGAAACAGCAGAGACCTTTCAATTCCCCTTTAAACATCTGTAAGAATTCTTCAAGAATTCCTTGTATCTAGTTCCCTCATGTAAAAGAATCTCTTGGCTGGCACTTTGTGTTCAACAGGGAGAAGCTAGAAGTTTGTGTCTGGGTATAGTTTCCAAAGGTACGTTATAAAGTTAAATTTTTGTTTTATTTATGATCCAAATACATATTTTAATTTAGGAAAAAAAATCATTACAACACAATCTTCTAAGGTATATTTCTTAGCAGGAATGCTGCCAGATACTGTGCATTTAATTGTTGCAAGCAGAAAACTACATTAACTGGAAAATTACGTGTCATGTGCACATTACCAAAAAATGACCTTCTGCCCAGAGGAAAGTATTTGCCAGTTGCACAGCTACTGTCATGTCAGGACAAATTACAGGGGACTTAATTATGATACAGCAATTTTGTTTGGAATTTAACTTAAACCTTTCAGCAAAGAGTATTTGCTAAGTTGAAAATATTATTGCTAAGCAAAAGTGAAATATCCTCAAAATGGAAAACCACCCACACTGCCATGGCTACAGCCACACAGGCTCAGAGCCCCACACATATAACAGCTTCCATATGCACAGGGAGATGGATGCATCCCTAAGGAAAGATTCCCAGGCTGGGACTAGTACCACTGATCCAGCTTCAGCACAAGCCATTCACTTCAGCCTGTGCATGTGCCTGCACATCCCTGCTACTGCCTGAGGTCACAGGGGCTGTGAAGTTTGGGAAATCACTTTTTCCTAGAAACAGACTCAATTAATACATATTCAATTCAATCAAATTTGCTAGTCAGACTGCTGTGTAACCTCTTCACTTTTTCTTTACATCAGAACTGAATGTCAAACAAGGAAAATATTCAGCTTCTCGGCACTTAGT
This sequence comes from Calyptomena viridis, assembly GCA_013390005.1. NCBI lineage: Eukaryota > Metazoa > Chordata > Aves > Passeriformes > Eurylaimidae > Calyptomena > Calyptomena viridis. Next base: position 79,048 of record WEIV01008962.1, on the reverse strand, counting down.
TGGCTGCTTCAGCAAGCCCTGACAATAACTCCACAGGTATCTTGGTAGAAAATGGCAGTGATGTAGCATGGAAGGGGGTAGTCAGTCTTCATCATACTAAAAGCACTACAATTAGACACCTTCAGTTCCAGCAATGACAATGATGAACGATCTTCAGCTCTAATGGTGAAATTTTAAACTCTAAAAAGACATCAGATGTGGATTAAAAGGCAACATGTCAAAAAGAAGTATTTTCATTCCATGAAAAAACAAAATGACTTTTTTCTTGGTACAGTAAAAGGTGCTAAAACATAAATTAGAAAATGAGGGGGTTTTATGAAAAGTGACCCATAAAAGCCAAGATGCATATTGGGCTCACACTTGCCAATCTGGGACTAAACAACGAGTCCTGAAGACCATAGGTAATCATTTTGCATTATTCATTCTCTTGCAAAATACTTTGGGAACCAAAAGAGCAGACAGCTGCTTAGCAACATCTCTGTTATCAGGCCTCAGTCCTCCTGGAATCATCAGGAAAAAGAGGGTTTGATTCTTAGGAAAGGAGATTCTCATGCAATCAAGTTCCTGCTGACAAGCAGCCAGGGCAGATTCATGCCCACCACAGGCATACGTGTGTATTCAAGACTTTCAAATAAAAGAAGAGTTACTTTACAATTACTATTTTTGAAATGTGTTCCCCCCGCCTCAGGTTAAAGCCAATGTCCTACTGACAGACCAGCCACTAAAACACCCCTTCCTACAACTGAGAGGTGCCTCAATAGAAATTTAGGCAACAGCTCTCAAGGGACAGCATGAATACACACACTGTAGTAAAACTACATGGAAGATATTTGTCTAGGGCAGCATGTTTACATGAAATGTAGTTTCAATTATCTAAAGCCATTATTATGATTATTTTTTCCAGTAAATGTCATTACTTGACAGAACTGTGTATTTCATTCCAGCACCTATAGGTAGTATATTGCTTTTAAAGCCAAGCACAGAAATCCTGCGATGGAATGTAAATTTAATCCTATAAAATGGTGACTGGTTTTTTCTTTACAAAGAAAAGCAGAAAGAGGCCTACCTTTCCCTCCCCTTCAGTGCCACTCATTTCCCAGTGCATCAGTTTGACTGCCATCAAGCTGTCTCTCAAAGAACTTGTCAAAACTCACCACTACATTTTAATACACAGATTATTGCACCTACTGGCAGTGACTGGACCTATTGGACCTGGATGAGAATTGCACACTTTTTGTGTTTACATTGATCATTCCATCCCTGCCTCCCATTTGTCTGTCATGTTGGATTTCAACTTAGGAAGCTAGACCAGATGACCTGCAGAAGTTCCTTTCAAAATAAATTATTCTATCATTCCATTAATTCTTGCACTGCAGGTTCTCCAGGAAAAAAATCACTTTGTACAGAGACCCGACCAAAAACCTGGTTTTTATCCCACAGTATAAAACTAATAATTCTGGGTATGAATATTTAGAATTATTAGTGGAAAATTATCCATTTTCTCAATATGTATATACACACATGAAAGGCCAGCTGTCCCTTTCTATGCAGAAAAGCACTCTCAGAGTCAGTTTGCCCTCATTTGTACTAACATATACATGATTATCATCCACAAGGTCTCCTGTGCTTGTTCTATTGCATTAAGATTGGCAGACCAAAATGGATTAGCACAGGTAGCAGGAATATCGAGTGATAATAAAGTTGTTTCTTATAAAATGTCATTAAAACATCTTGCAGGAAGATCTATTATCCAGGGCATCCCATTTAAAGCCATACCCAAGTCTGGCCAAGGCCAGTGTCACATTATCATCTACAACACTCATCTGAAAGTGTGTTACTGTGTGGTCTTCTCACCTTCAAAACATTTCCTTAACATTGGCAGAGAGATATTCCAGCAGTGAATTTAAAGGATTACTACAGGTTTTGCACAACTGAAGTCACTTGCCTCTGGCCTGATGCCTTACAACACAGCACAGCCACACAATAACCCTTCAGAAAAGCAGTGCCTGTCATGTCTTATTATTTAAATATTGAAAGGCAGATAAGTATTCCGCTTAAAAGAGACAGGGTTTAATCTGCAAATACTTCAAAGGGATCTCTAATGACTTGACTTTAACTCATCTTTCTTCATTTTAACTGCTGCTTTGATGTTCTCCCTAATCTTCATCTAACCCTCGCTCCAGAACACATAATCACACATGAGTTTTTGAGGCTATAACATGTACCTCTGACATATCAAATAAAAGTCACAAGTAGGTTACACCAGACAATCCAGTGAGAAGTAAAGGAGGCCTTTGGGTGCCACGCTTTCTGCTGACAGATACTCCTGACACACGGGACTGATACCCCACCAAGTGAGCAGAAAACAAAGACGTTTCCTGGTATTTGGCCACACCCGGTGATGGTGACAACCTGCAGGTGACAGAAGCATTTGCAGATACTACTGACAAATGTTTCACCTTGACCGCCATGGCTTTGTCAATTTGTCACAGGCAGGTTTGTGTTTCCTCAAGAATCTATCCATGTTATTCCACTGAGAGATTTTAAATCAATAATACATACAAATAATGGACACTTCTAGCAGACTAAAGGTTTATTTTTTTTTAATGCAAAGCAAGCCCCAAGCAAGCTAATTTCCATACTATCAAGACAGATATAAAAAGATTACTTTTTCTCCAAAGGTATTTCTTATAACCTGATGCTATTTTCTATGTGAAATGAAAAATCAGTGACTATTACTCTCCAGAGAAGCTACTTACAGTGAAATACGTTTAATAAATGTTATTTCTGGACCATGTATTAAATATTCACACTATCCATACAATAAGACTAAATACTTATAAGAACTAGTACTAACTGTTAACTACTGACCACTGAGACTCGAGATACTAAGACAATATTCTAAAACATTATCATACTGTTTCATCTTAAGGAAATGGATTTCATATTTATAAACAAGTGTGAGTATCAGAGATGAAGGATCTGCTCCATCAGAACAGCTGAGTTTAAAGGGCAGAGCACAAGATTGGCTGAACAGCTGAGTTCTGCTTTCCCTCTGATAGTGATCTTCCAGTGACTAATACACATTATCTAACATCTGTGTGAGTGCTGGCTATCACGATTTCTCAAATGTTTAGAAAGTGTAAGACTCTTTGCAGAGGCATTAACCAGCTTCCTTTCCTGCCACTTAGTCTTAGCAGCTTTTTCAGTCCTCACAGACAAACTTTCTCTTAGTTTCCATGCAAACTCTGCTACCAGTTAAAGCCCAGATAAGAGTGTGAAGCCCAGAGTAGCTGTGCAAGAGCAGGTACCAAGTAAAGGGTATTTTACCACCGCCTAGTTCAGAAGGGCAGACGTGGGACTTAGCTCTGTGATGGCTCAGGCAGTAAAACAAACAGCATGGCAGCTCTGCAGAGCAGAACCAGGCTACAATTAAAAGCAAATTACACAGCCACCTACACACTGAAAACAGGCTGTCTGTGAAATGCTCAATATCGGCCTGTCTCCGAGTTTAGGATGGAAAAGTCTGAAAAAGTTCCAAAGCAGCAGGACACCCAAATCAGAGCAGCACTCACGCAATTCTTTTTTTCATTATGTTTCATGTATAACCAGTAAGCCCCATGTCAAGTCCCACTGCAGTGTAACACCAGTATTTTCCTACCATTCCCAGTGCACGGATTGTAATGACTCCATTAATTTAAGAGACTCTGTCTAAATGCTAGAGAGATCACTTTTTTATTACCCAGGAATTCAGATGGCTTTTGAAAGCAGTAGCAGTAAGTTGGCAAAAGCATTAACCAAAACCAAAGTAAGCAGTGTCTTAAATGCATCTCGTGCATAGAAGAGAAAAACCAACTCAGTATTTAAGTCTTATTTTTCTGTCTAAACAGTGAAGAAATTTCTCTGCTTCATGCAACCAGAATGCAAATCAAAAAGTAAAACACAAATTCCTGAAAGAGGTAAAGACCATCGATCATCTGTCCCATCTACTAGAGGAAAAACAGAAATCTATTGATTCTAAGTCAAATACAAAACACAGACTGTAACGCTTATTAAGGCTCCATCAAGCTGTACAAACTCTTTCACTCAACCTCCAAATTCCCAAATATGCAGCAGTAGCTATGAAATAAGGGTCGTTATGTTACAACACCTGTAGTACCAACTGCCCCATTCTTTGCAGACATGCTGGGAAAAGTCTGTGCCACAGCAATGCAGGAGTTTCCCTTGCATTCCCTATTTCTGCAGCTTAAAAAGAATAACATTTCAGAGTAGTTCAGACTATAAGTGAACACAGGAAAATTTATTGTGTCATTTCCTTTCCTCTAACAAATTCGGTCTCTGATTTTGTACAGGCTACAAGAATCTATGGTTCTTTTCAAGAACTACATCTAGGTATGTAAGGTCTCATAAACCTTAATTGAGGTAAAATAGAGTTATTTTGGGACAGTTTTGTGATGTTAATTTCTGTTTCTACTCTCACTGCACTAAGTTACTCTTCCTAATTTTTCATGTAAGACCATAAAATTAAAGAAGAAAAGAAGAAACACACAGTGGAACAGAACCCCAAACCATTATTAAACAAACATCAAATTTTCCAACCTTCACTGATTTGCTGAAATAACCCATGAATGATAAACAGAAACCAAAATAAAGGAAAAATTGTCCAGAGTCTGCTTGAGAACAATGGGGAAATAGAAAGATAAAAAAGCCACAATTCTTTCATTAATTCACAACTACTAATTTATTCACTGAGTTACAATGGCATTTTGGTCTGAAAAGGAAATACTGGTGACTCCCATTACATAGATTTCAAATATAGTATTTCAGGCAGATGGCTGTAGGAATTTGGATCATTTTCTTGTTTATTTCTTCCATTCGCCTGTTGTTTTTAAATTTGGACCAATGCCTACCCAAGCACAAAACTAGATAAGGGATTTTCAGTTGTGTATTCACCGTCTGTTCTAATAACAGTGTGTATATTTATGTCATACAGTAATTGGCAAAAGCCTCAAAATAAACACAAAAATTGGTTTTTTTAAGTTATGTATATCCTACATTATGCCATAGCTTGCTGTGAATTGCAAGTTCCTGTAAAATCTAAGGCACATAAAAAATAGGAAAAAGAAGATTTTTAGGATGAGTTAGGGCCTTGAAGGGCAGTTAATAAGATGGTCTAAGCACATGGTTAAAGTGGTGGCAAAGTTCTCAAACAGGGCAGCAGGGTTGGGGACCTACAGCAACAGCAGTGACAGCAGCTCCCATTCCCATGCTGGGCTGTGAGGATGCACCAGTTTTGACATGCTAAGAAATCCACACGAGGAATTTTCAGGGAACTGTATCTCTAACTGCTTCTAGGTTAAGAAAAAGTTTGAATATTTACTTATTTCTTTGCTTATTCTTTAAACAAAGAAAACTCATGGGATTTCTCAAATCAGAATGATGGTGAGTAACATGAAGAGCAAGGCCCTGCAATGAAATTAGGAACCAGTTTAAATTAGTTATTTTGAATAGAAAAAGGGAGCCACAGGGAAATTGTGTTCAAGTGAGATTGTATTTTTTTAATATATTCATTTTGTGTGTTAATAATAAGAGATCCTGTTTTGTGGACTCTGAACCATGGCACAGACAGACTTTGCATTGCAAACCTCAGAGAACTTAATTTCTACAGGTTTGACTACCTAAAAATATCTACAAACTTCGGGTGAAAAAAAACCCAAACTTCAGACTCTACTTGGAGATTTTTAATTTATCCATTTTCCATATCACTGAATGTGGCTGTGGATATCAGAGTCACTCTGTGCAAGTTCTGAAGGTGAAAAAGCCACAAAAGGAAGAAAAACAGTTCAGTCAGCATCAGGGTACAATCAATAGCATCCCAGATTAGACAATCAGTGCCACAGCATATGATTCCCAATTTTTTAGAGAAACATTTTAAATTGAATTCTTAATTAATTTAAAAATATCTACTTCATATATAAGAAAAAGAGCCATTAAGGAAGCACTTTACAAGAGACTGCAACTTTCATCACCTTCAGCTGAACCCAGTCGAACTGAGCCTAAACTGTCAGCATTTGTATAAACAAATTAAAAAGTCCTCAGCATAAAAACAGAGATTTGCAAGATTCCTTTAGAAATATATTTAAAAACAAATTATGTAATGTAACTACATATCAACAATTTTTAAGTTCACCATGTGCTGTTTGCACAATTGGTGACTGGAGCCCATTTGGTTTCCCCTTCCATTCAGGTTTTCATACACTGACATTACCTGAGTAATTTGTCACAAATTAGTTTCCAGTGGGACTCCAGTGCATAGAAATTTACAAAATATTTCCTTTCTGTTAGTTAAAATTAAGGCTGAAGTAACATGCTCTTGGAAATGATATTTTCACTACAAGGCAAAAAAGGCTTTAGATACTGAATTGAATTCAAAAGCCACGTAGACTGTCAATCACACACATGGTTAAATTTGAATTTTCTCAATGTTTCTGTAGAAAACCCCAGAGGGCTGTATGTTATCAAAAATAAAAAATAACTAAAATAGAGTAGTTTTTATGCATTCCTTCAAAACTGCCCTACAGAATGTAATAGGATTCTGTTGCATGAATACATTTTCTTCAGAAAAGTTTAAAATTTCTAGGTGTGAACATCACTTATTCCAAATTCATAAGACAATCCTATTAAACATCAACCCCCATTATAATGATTTCATTAAAAAACCTGCATAAGAATTAATTTCCCATGGCTTAACTCATCATCTGACACACAATCAATCAGCCCATGAAAATAAGGGAATTAAGAACGAAACTGAGAACATTTGTACCACCTAAGTACAAACACTGGGATTAAAAAAATCTGTATTGAAGGATGCACACATTAGCAGTTTTAATATTTCAAACATTAATCTAATCTGTGGTATTTCCTGTGAACAATTACTGGGAAAATTCATAATGACATCATATATTTACCACAAAATTTATTCTCAAATCCACTCAGAAAGTGAGAAACCCAGTGTTCACACTAACTGCTCTTAATTACACACCTCTTACATCCATAGGGAAGCTCATGTGGCCATTACCAGTTCTAGAGTTCCTTTCAGTGCACAGTCAACTGCAATCATGCACTTACAGCACTTAGATTTCCCAGGTAATTAAACACGAAGATTCAAAACTGTTTCAAGTAGAATTTGTGTTTACTCTCAAAGAGAGTCTGCAAAAGTATTACTGAAAACAACGTTAAACTTCGATTTGTCCCTAGCATTTATTTCTAATATGTGGCTCTTAAGGATAAGAGGGTATTAAGACAGGTGTTAAAAAAGTGGCCACTTAGATTAATTTGGAAGTCATTATTCACCACTACAGACACCACTTTGTTTGATGGAGAAAAGCATTATAACCAAGCTGTGTGGCACGAACTACCTGATCCTTAGGTTGGTGTGAACCCCCAATCTGAGCATCTGGCCCGTCCAGGAAAAGCATCTGAACACACACAGCTACTCACAGCTCAGCTTTTTACCCCACCAGTGACAGTTCTGCTGCAGGGCTGCACTCTGCCTCATTATTTACTAACATCTTGAGCATCTCAGTTCCTGCAGCACAACATGTCACTGAGGAGCTTTTTATAAATCTGCTTGTCGCAAAAATGACCAGCAATAAAACTAAATAGTTTGTACACGCACAGAGGGATAACTTCCCCCTTATTTAAGAATTCCTATCTTCCCCTCACCTATTTCTTCCTTTTCCTTTCTTGGTTTATGCATGGCATAACTTGAACTGCTACTAAAACTTTTGGAGAAGTGACAGTTGCAAACCTTGTGACAGATTAAAAAAATCTCCTTATATAAGAGATCAAGACAAACATTCTGCAGCTCTGAAAACTTTCCATCAAACATATACATTCCTTTGAGCAGCCCATGGTAGCATTCCTTCAGTGACCAGCACAAAGCCAAGTGTAAGAGCATAAGCACAGCCACTTATACTAAGTAATTAGCTGCAGCTAACTAATTACGACAAACATCCGCAGGGGCACCCTGTAGAAAAGGGATGAGTAGTTAATATGATTTGCTTTAATAGACGGTTACATTTCGGCTGCTTTATCACTTTGCAATATTAGAAGCATTGAAAGAGCATAATAAAGAAATGCCAACTAACAAGCTCTGCCTGGGTGCACCCAGAATCCTACTCTGCTCTGCAGGTGTTAATCTAAATAAGTCTTAGCTGCTCCTTAAATTTCTCCCAACTTGCCCAGTCTCGGTGTGCAGGTTGTCTCCCCTCTGTGCTCCCTTGGCTTGGGTGTCTCAGCCACCTCAGAAGCCTGTCAACATGAGCATGGGAGGATTCTGTGGTTCAGCCCTGCCAGGAGGCACCTCTCCTTGTCTCCTCACTATCTGGATCAGACTGACAGGGAGGTGTGAGAGCCTACAGCTTGTGTGTGGTCTGGTTAAAGTTCATTTCTTAACCCATTCCTCCTCTGATTCCTTTGCCAGTTCAGAGAGCACAACCTACACGCTGCTAAATATATATTTTAGACATATATATAGATATAAAATGAAGCCACAGGGGCCGCTGCCATAGCTGGTGAGGAACATCATCAGGACAAAATAACTTCTCACAGAAGGTGAAGATTGACATGGGCATAACTAGGATAAAGCTGTAGATCCCATGGGGCTGTCAAACTAGAGCAATCAATAAGAATTAATGTGTAGTTTACAGGACTTTAATTGTACTTCTTGATTGTATCTGCCTCCAGTGAAAGTTCACACAAAGGGTAGCTAGTGTGATTTAACCTGGAGTAAACTGCGCATCAACATGTTTAGGGTAGAAAACAAGGGCAAAAAAGTTCTTATTTGCTCTCCTTTTTTTTTTTTTAAAAAAAGCTTTAAAAAAGTGAAGAAATGTCAGAAATTGTACGAGAAAAATTATACATGAAAAAGAACAGCACATGAAAAAACATCTGATATCTTTTTAACCTGCTCCATGTATTTGCATGAATTTAAATTTTCAAATTATTTGCCAACAGAAAAATCTCTACTGCTAATACATTGCCTGCTAGGAAAGAGGGTTCAGCCTTTATTAAACTCTTTACCAATTTGAATATTGCCAGAGGATTTCATGGAGGAGCAATACACACCCTGATAATAAAGGTTGTAAAGGGAGCAAGAACACTGCTCATAACCTAAAACTGCTTCAGGGGATTTAGCCTGTTTTTGAATCAATGTCTATTAGAAAGAGAGAGCAGTACTTACTGGTTTTCCCAAGGTCCACTATGCTCTCAAATGTTTCCTGACCACTTTCTTTACCACTACAAAAGTCAATTTTAAAATTTAAACACGGAGTACGAATTAAATGAACATTTTATGGGGTTTTTGTTTGTTTGTTTTTCTTAGCTGTTATCTTTTGATTCATAGACACGTTCTGGATGATGCAGTACTACCAAATACAAGTGTTCAAAGATGCTGAGTCAGGTCACAAATTCCATGAGATGTTATAGAGAAACAACCAAGACTGACATTTTATTTTACTTCTATTTTCTATCATCTGCTTTTTCATTAATTTTAAGGTCCACAGCTCTTGTTAGCCTGGAGCTTTTTGTTTTTTCCCAAAAAAGTTTGTAAATTCTTGAGGCTTGCAAGCAAACAAATGAGAGATGAATTGCCCATGCTGAGTTTGGGGGAAATAACTGAAGTGAAGAAACTCAAGGTTGTGCCAATAAAAGAAATAAAGACATCATGAGCATAGGAAAAAAAATAAACTTTTGTCTACCATAAACTAGTCTTGAAATCTTACTCGTCAATTAAAAAAAATAAAATTCATGTTTACTATTTTACATCTCACTCAGACACACTGAAAGTGAGGATTTGCATAGTGCTCTCCAGAGAATTCCCTACCTTATTCTGACTAGACTCACTCTAGAATATAATGGCAACTAGCAAAAGCAGTGGGAAGTCTGATTTCAAGTTTCAAGATTTGCTTTTGGTATACAGTTAAAAAATTAAGGGACTGCTATCATCCCAGTTTTTAGACAGTTTTAACTAAACAAAAATAAACAAATCCAACCAACCAACCCCACCACAATCCCTCTTTCTCACCTTTTGTAGGCTTACAAATGATGTTGAAACTTTGTTTGTGAGGGTTTTTTGGTGGTGTTTTATTGCTGTTGTGGGTTGGTTTGGTGTTTTTTGTTAGAGCGTTTTTTGAGGGGACTGGAGGCATATTAAAGAATACCTAAAGGTGTTGCTGCTAAATAATGATTGACTTCGGTAAAAAAATAAAAATACAGAAGAATGCCCATCATCCATGAATATTTTTTTAAAATCCAGGCGATCACATAAATTACTCCTGCAACACACAATCCGTGTCTGCTCACTGCCAAATCTCTTCTCTCGCTGGGAGGTGCAGAGGGGATCAGGATCTAAGCTACTCCAAAAGCACCTCCTAATATTCCTGCCATCCCCCGTCCGTACCAGCCTATCGGCCGAGAATGTCTCTTGCATGAACTGCCCTCTGCTTAAATGAATTTGTCAGAATGAGATGCCTCACTTGGCACAGTTACAGAACAGTCTCTTTCGAAGGGGATTGAAATCAATCAATTCACCACTGAGCTTTTAAGGCACCCGCCGATCTGCCCTGTGCTCATTAACCATGGAAGTGGTAAAGCGAGTCATTTACTAATGTACTTTACGGTGCCTGGTTAAAAAGGCTGAAAGGAGAGAAGACACCAGAAGCTTGCTGAATTCAGCCTGAGAGAAAGGATTCAGCGGCAGTAACAAGGAGTTTCTGCAGTGCATTGCTGGCAAGCTCTGATATAATTAGACCGAGGAATAACTGCAGCAAACTGCGGGCATATGCTGAAATTACTGGTGTCCACAATGCTTAATGGGCCACCACCACCTCTGGTGGGGGTTTTCCGTTTGTTTTTGAAGACAGACAATAATGCCGGAAAATGAAAGATCTCTGGAAGACAAGCGTTCCATAAACATGAAATAGAAGAGGGTGTTACATTCCATTAGGGTACCCCGATTTCGGAAGAGAGGATAAAGAACAACACAGGCAGATTTCTAGACATGGTGACATTTCTAGAATGGTGACAGTAATCTGACCGTCTGGCAGAACCCATAACAGCTGATTAAGAAAAGCGAGAAATGCGATTAAACCAGAATACAGGTAACTGTTTCATACTGTACTGTCATCAATGAAGTTCTCTAAAGAGAGCTTTTTATAGGGTCCGACACAGCACTTACATAAACACGCTTTAACAGCAAGAAGCTTAAAAAGTAACTAGAAATAGAGCAGAAGAGCCTCGGATCCAGGTCAAACTGAGCAGACTTCAATAAAAGGATTCAGAGGTACTTAATAGTTTAAATACCCTGATCGATAGTTCAATATTGTTTTAGTTTCTTTGCTGAAAAAGCAACATAAAGAAGCTAAACCAGGCTAGTATGTGCAGAGAATTCAAAACAAAACAAACCACCCCAAACCACCCAAAACTCAAACACAGCTCTCCACACTTCTCCTTAGAAATGCAAATGACATTGTCCCCGTTAACAGGTGCTAACTAGCAGGGTACCCCGCTGCGCTCAGATGTGTTACGGATGAGCAGATGCCTTTCTGTATTTCTGGGGGTAGCCTCAGGAAAAGCGTCACCCACTGAAAAAGCACAGATCAAACGCTCCTCAAAGCTGCCTGCGAGATTTACAAAATGCAAAAGCGGTGGTGGGGTTGAGAAGAACCGACGCCACCAGTGAGACAGAACATCGTGCGTGACTGGGGTTACTATTCCTTCAGCCAGGGGCTGAATGCGGGAGATTTTGGGTACGTACACAGCTCCAGTTCTCCAGGCTCCCCTTTCAGCCTGGTTAGATTCCGCCGTTATCTCCAATCGAGACTTCATGATTCTACTGGGTTGATATAAATTGAGAATAACTTCAAAGAAGCAAAGGGACAAACGACCCAAGAGACTTCCTACACTGGTATAGATTTTCTGAATTTTTGTCTCCTGTGGGTATTTTACACCCTCTGTCACCGTGTACCTCGCAATCACCACAGCGAGACAGGAGAAAGGTACTTTTATTTCACAGATGGGACATCTACTGGAATAATACAAAAATCCAGCAGAACAGGGACAAACTGTAGTAACTGTACATGTTCAGGTAGGCAGAGATTCATGATACGGGAAGGTACCTGTGATAAACAAGCGGTTGTGCCATGTAGGTGCCTCTCTGACCTGACCTAAGATCCTTTACAAACGTTGTCCGAAGGAATTTCTGCGGAGTTTGATATTGGACGGGACATACTTCCATCATGTAATAAAGAACGGTAAAAGGACACCTGAGCTACCAGCACCACCTAAAACAAAGCAGCACAGTCACACCAGCAGGGTTTAGTAAATGACATACCTCATCCCTGAGGCTACGCTGCCTTTCAAAGAATAAAAACTAGTGCCTTTGTATGGCCCCATTGATCTGCGCTCTAAGGGGTGCCGGCAGCTTGCTCAGTCCTTTTTTATATACTGCAGTACAATGAAGAAAGAATGACCAGAATGGGGTTTACAGGTATCAAATCCTAGACTAGTATTCTGAGCAGAGGTTTTTCCACTCCTTCAGGCTACATTCACCAGCTCGTTCTATAATCTGGGCAATCTGAAATTCTGCCCAGAAGTGTAAATGAACATTTCATGTACCATTTTGTCAGAAACTCCACCAGACCTAATTAATCCTGCCCTGGGGCAGGGAAGTAGATTAGATGACCTCAGAAATCTTGTACATCCCTGTTTCCTATGGTTCTACCGTTGCTTGGGATGAGTGCTTACTCTGTTCCCAACCTGCCCCAGCAGCATTCAGATTACTTCCTCATTTTTGTGTGTTAACCACCTGAAAATATTTTAATGAGTTCAATTTTTTTTTCCCCAAAACCAGTCAGGCCAATATGGAATATATCAATCATTGACATGGTGACAAAATACCCATGCTTATGTAAAAAAAGTGTTGTAACTTCATTTCATCCACACTCTCTCTTCCAAACACATAAGTGGAATCCCTCTCTCAATGTGGGCTGCAATCTTTCCCCATCTTAGGTTAGTTAGGAGGGCCCAGCTCACCAAGTCTTCTTCCACTACTGGAAACAACCTCTCAACTGATGGTTTTAAATCTCAGCAGAGATTTAAAAGGATACTGAAATAGAAGCCCAAGCCAGACGTAGCTGACTCAGATTTGAGAGTTTAAGCCTTACAGCACATCTTTCTCATTTCTTTTGCTCTTTCCTGTATCAGTTATTGGAAAGTATCGAGTCCTTCTCTGCTGTGAAAATTCATTATCCACAGCTTGGTTCTAACAGGACTCATAGACAATTCATCTCTTGACAGTGAAATAGACATGCAAGGGAAGAAAAGGTACCCCAAGGTCAAATATTGCTTGGTGTGTGTGATTCACACAGTTCCTCCTGGGATACTCCTGCTTTCTGCTTTCCTTGGTTACATTCAAGGCAGATGACTAAGTCAAGGGAAACATTTTCAAATCAATGGGAAAACAATACAGCTTTTAAATGATCTGAGAACACTGCAGTTAGGAAATTGACATTTTTAAAAGATTCTTGATTGCACAATTGACATAGAAAATGAATAAAATTGAGTTAACAATTATGTAGAGATTAAATTAGGTATGATATCTCACTGTGAATGTCTGACAAGTATTTCCTCTAGGAATCTAACAACACATTTGAAGATAGATGCTTTCCTGAAATCCTAAAATGTGTAGTAAATGTGAAGAAAAATCTCTGCTAGACCCATTCAGTAAACTGATCTTTTTGCAACCTGTTTTTACCCACTAATAAATTCCTTAGACACCACCCGAAGCAAGTACCAAGTCAGCATCCCAGCATGGATTTGTCATTAATCATGTTCATGAGTGACTGCCCCTTCTCCAGAAAGGCCAGTTCCCACATTGCTCAGAGCACACTCTCTCACTCCTCAGCAAAAAAAGTACTCAGTAGCTGTGAGTTATAGGTGTTAGGGATATTAAAAAAAAAATGTCTTCTATGCTCATTTGAAGGGTGCGGGTAGGAAAAAGGGGAAAAAGAATCTTTTTCTTGGAACATACCCATCTCAAAGAGGTTTTGTGGGAGAGACTTGTCACGACTGGGCTTTATTTTTCCACCACAGTAGCCACGAGGCAAGTGGTTGGAGACTGCAGAGGTGAATCGAGCAGAAAAGCTAACCAGTGGTTACTGGCTGTTCTGAACTATGCGATTTCTTTGCTGAAGACTTTGTTTGTAAGTGCCTTAAGGGCCCGTTTCACTTCTGTGGCAGAAAAGGAAACTTCACATTTTGCAGAAGAGAATCTGGATTTCTAATTAGGCTGTAATTGCATTCTTTCCTTTCCCACCTCACCCAGGCTCTAGGTGGGCTGTTTCACAGACCACCCAACTGTGGAAGCTTGCAGACTCCAAGTCCTTCCAACAACTCTCCAGAGGCTTTCCATGAAATAGCTGAGTTAATGCCCAAAGTATCAAAGTGCTCATACCCTCAGCTTCCTCTGATTTTACAGAAAGGTAAATTTATTCAGCTCTTCCCTGTTAAAAAAAGTAAGCAGAAGCACAAACTGGATGGCAGAAAATGAGTTTGGGTAAAACAGTAAGAGGCAGCCCAAAAGTTCTGAGAGCACTAAGGAATCACGAGCTAATCAGAAAATAATTAATTTTTTTATATGTTGCCTGTACATCTATTTAAACTAAGCATAAGTGCCACTAATCCTAATAGGGAAGTTACTTTGTAAATTTTCTTTCAGTCTAACCCCCAAAATTTCCAAGAACAAGTTAATCCCTGCAAGCTTGTTTTGTGCTATTTATAAATCATTCACTGGAATAAGGCAATCTCAGCAGAACCCAAACAGCCACACTGAAAAGTAGGGACAATGCTCAGTGAGAATTAGCTGGATAGAGAATGTGCACTGCCAAGATACCAGACGAGAGGAGCATATTTAGGTTTTTTTCAAAGAGACTTTTTTTTTAATAAAACTAAAATTTTAAAGACACAAAACCTATTCCAGCCACAACAAGCATATATGTAAATGTATAAATGTGCAGAAGTAAAACACAAAGAAAGCAGGAACCTTCAGGTAAATACTTAGCCACAACATGTCTAGACTACCCAAAATTACTTTAAACACCGAGATAAAAAAATACAGTTTAGTTTCCTTTTAAATACAAATTTTCCATATGAGTTCTCCTTATAAATGTTGATCTTCGCTTTCAGCAAAGCAGCCTGTGAAGGTTTACAGCTAATGAATTATCCAAGGACAATGATTCTGAACTGTGACTCTGTGCTGATGTCCCCATTGACACTATTCAAACTGGTAAGCACCAAAGCGTGTTGCTTCCACCAAGATAAGGCAGACTATGGAATTTCTCTTCCTCTTACCCAAGCAGAAGGTTCATAGTGGAGGTACCACAAACCAGAGAGACAAAGCAAATGGGCAGCTTCAGATGGACACAGGATAAAAGTGAGCAAGACTAAGGCAAGTGTCATTCCATGAGGGACAAAAACCACCTGTCCAAACTCAGCTCGACAAGACAATCCAAGTGAAACCCAGAAGATGCAGTGAGGACTCAACACCAGCACCCTTGTCCTCTGGGCTACACACAAGGATCCTGGCCAGTCCCCCTAGTCAGACATGTGGTTTGGTGCTGATGTTCTCTCAGCAGCCCCGAGAGGCTGAAAACAAACCAGCTTTCCCATACATCATGAGTGTGGTTATTTCCAGAGCTCAGCAACTGGCTATTCTCTGAGACCATGTCATTACAAGACTTGAACTTCCTTTGCCTCAGCTCTCCTCAGAAAGTCCCTCTAAAAGTACCAGCAGATGAACAAAAAGAAGTGTTTGGTTTGTTGGTGTTTACCTTCTCCTGGTTCAATCCCTATGGCTGATTCCCAGCACAAACAGAATATGAAGGAGGTGAATACTGCTTAGTTTTTCTATAGCTATGCTTCTGCAGAGTTTCCAACAGATAGGAACAAAGAGCTTCTTATCTCCTAGCAATTCAGATGACAAATACAGATTAATGTCAGTCATATATATAATTTTGATGTTTCCTTGTGAGCAGTTAAAAACCAAACAAACCAGAGTAAAACCCTCTTCCCTATAAAGAAGATGAAGGAACAAGAACACCAGTCATGCTATAAAATAAAAATGCACCTTAACACTCTCGTAATAGTTTTATACTCTCCTGACTTGCTCAGAGTTACTGGGTCACTATTCTCACTAAAGAGAACCGGTAATATAAGTTACAATCCAATGCAAGTAAAATACAACACATCATTCACTTATCTGCAGCCAAAGCAAAAATATATTTTTAATCTCTGTTAATACTTATTTTTATGCTATACCAATTAAAGGTAGTTTGGGACATTTTCTCTAATTATTCACCAAAAGTGGTCCTTTATATTTCAGCCAGGATTATCCAGAGAATAATACACTTTTATCCTTTTCTTCAAAACACACTTGTGCCCCAGGAAATTTAACCGCCTCTATCTAATCCCATGCAAGTCCTTTCTGAATCAATTGGGGATTGACCTCATGAATTTTTCATTGTTATTTCTTGGTGGGACTGTCAATCAGGAATGAAAAAGAGAAAAATAAAACACAGACTGAAGTGGTTTGCTAAAAACATCACCTCAGCCAGTGCCAAAATTACATCAGATGGCATAAAGAAGAATCACTTTGAAGAACAGGCATGGAAGAAAAGTGTCTCTTTTGTGTCATTTTCTCTCTGTTTTCTAGGATTGTTTATTTCCTTTCTGTGTTTTTTTGGCACACTCAGCGTTGCACTGTTTCCCAAATAACATCCTGGGCACCCCACACAAGTTTACAACGAAACCCCAGCCTCAGTTGTGTTTTAATCAGTTATCTTCAAGCCATCCTCAAATCAGGCACCACAAGATTCTTTTTCCTTCACACTTGTGTGCAGTTACATTCACAGCAGTGACACAAACATGGAAGGTGGGGCTTGGATCTCATAGGACCTCTGATCACAAGTCAAATGTGAGCACAGAGAATGTCCTTCCACAAGCTGCCAAAGCACAGGCAAGCCCCTCACTTGGCACAGAAGCTTGGTACAGGCAGCCTAGACCCAGTATCTCTTAGGGGGCCCAGCCACAGGTGCTTTGAAAATGCTGATCTTTCCCTAAAGTCTAAAGAGAAATCCTGGATAAGGAATGGCAGAGGCCGTATGTCAGTGGTAGGACATTTGTTGGCTTTTTCATCTGGCCTTAAAATAAATATTTCTTTATGGAGGATGTTCTTTTAAGTTAAAAGGTCTAAAAAAGTAAATTTTTCTAGCATAAGAAGGGTCGCAAAAGAAAAGGGTCAGGAGATACACTCACAACTGGGAACTGAAGGCACAGTGAGATTCTCAGCCCTGAAAACACAACGAAGCACAAGGCACAGGACACGCTCAGGCAAACACAGGCAACAGCATCATTTTGAAGGCACTGGTTCTTTTCTTCCCAGACATAGGAAGACAGTTCAGATTCTGCTTTCTGCATTTCTATGAATACTATTCTACATTAGTGAGGCCTTCACATCTTTGCAACGTAAGAATCAATCCCATCCAAGCTTGAAGACTGAGAGATGTCAAATATAGATATAGATAAGTAATAACTTCTGTATACATTCTCTTTCCAGACTTTTGATATTATATTATTTTATATTTGTTTACAGTGTGTTATGGTTAACATTTTCAATAGAGACTCCAAGGGAAGAAAGTGCCTGATAGAAGTATTTTTAAAACAGGTACAATTTTAACCGCTCATTCCAACAAAGTGTCTCAGGCACAGATCTTTTCAGATATTTTAATTTTCAGTCTAAATGTTTCCTATATAACATAGGTACATATTCCTTGCATATAAAAAAGGCTGGGTTTGCATGTTTGTCAGAGTAATTGGGTGACTTGACACCATAATCACCCTGGAAGAGCCCTGAGGGACCTCAGGAAGCCTTTAGTTCCAAACTCCTACTCAAAGCAGGGTTGATTATGAGGTCAGATCAGGTTGCTCAAGGTTTGTACAGTCAACTCTTGAAACCCTCAAAGGATGGAGACTGCATAATCTCTCCAAGCAACCTGTTCCACTGCCTTGCTCTCATACTCTCATATATATTAAAAAAAAACCCAAAACCAAATAAAGGATTTTATTCAATCTGAACCTGTTTTGTGTCAGGTTTATGTCTGTTGTCTTTCATCCTTCACAGTGAAAAGTCTGGTTCCTCATAAGGAGTGGCACACTATTTTTCCTGTAAGTTTGTGACTGCTTGTAAAATATGTGGGAGATTTCCAGGAAAGTTCTTAAAATGACAAGAGGAACCATGAATAAGCCTCATGGCATTTGTAAAAATTTCACTTTAAACTACATTTGTGTTCCAGAAGAACCACCTCCTCATTACTTCATGGTAAGTAGAAACACAGCAGAAGAATGGAAAATATTAATTAGCGAAAAAGTAGGCAGAGTAAAGAGGTTTCAGTTTCAAGGACAAAACAAAGTACGTTGATCATGGAGATTTCAAGATCAAAATTAGGCAGTTTAGCCGGCTGGTTGTGACATAAGCCACAATTTTCCAATCAGTGCCTAAGGCAGAAATGTCAGAGCTGAACTAAATTGCGTAGATTAGGATGTTTAACTTGACATGTTTATTCTCACTGAAATCCAAACAAATCTTTTCAACTTTCTAAAATTCTCTTTATCCTTTTTGGTTTTTTTGAAAAGCTAATCAACTATTTTTCTAGGAATTCTACAATAAAAAAAGAAGCAGAACTACAAATGTATACATGCAAATATACATATGTCCACAATACATAATACTTATATACAAATTTTCATATATATAAAAACAATCGGATTTCTTACTTTGCAGCTGTGGCCTTAGGTGGCAGAAGGTTTCATATTTATCTATAGATAATTCATACTGGCCACCTTTAATAATCGTAGGTGAATGTACTTTGAATTATCAGAGATGATACTGAATTCCTCATGCAGCTTAGTAAAAAAGTCAATCCACTGTGGTATCAAAGAACTGGGACAGATAGACAAGGATCAGACTAAAGAGGGAAAAGACCCAGGAGAAATGGGCTTTCAGAGAGCTGAAGCCACCACAATGTTCAGGTTATCCATCCTTTCAACACAAGGACATGCAGGCACAGCACAGTGTACAAACATCCTGTTAGAGGAGGAAGAGCAAATAAATACCTGTGCAAATGCACTCAGGCCCCATCCAGTACCTATGCAGCCAGTTTAGGGAATTTTGATCATCAGTGATTTACATTGCAGCACTGGTACATCTTAATACCAGTCAGCAGCCTACCTTATTCACAGCACAGAAGAAACTGCTTTTTGCCTTCAGATTTTGCCTAATTTCAGTATTAGGAAAGAGTCAGCAGGTATCTGGAAGGCAATTGAAAAAAAAAAAGAGTCATTATAAAATATCCCACGTGTTACAGATGGTGCTTACACATGGCACATTCTAAAACATATGCATCAGTCTAGTGAAAGTGAGGTGACTTCTGAGACAAAAGACATTAAATTCTTCTCAGGCATAGCAGCTCAGGCACTGGGAACTCCTCTAGTTCAGTCACGGGGGGTCTGCAGCTCACGAGACTCTGCTACTGGGGCTCAGTTTTTGTGGCTGTCCAGCAGCAAAACGCCCCACTCAGGACCCAGGAATGCACTTTTCTGAGAGGACAGAAGTAGGACTGAACGAGAAGAGCTGTCCTCAGCTCCTCTTTAGCTATGTGAATGAGCCAGACAACCAGTATTCTTCATCTCTTCTTGTATTCGAGTGACAGAGTGTGACTGGATCCAGGCACTATGTCCTCTGTGCTCTCTTCTACACAGGGACCCCTTAAATACAGGCACTGCTGAGAGAACAGCACACACAGGCTTTGCTACAGAAGAACATACCCCACCATGCCACTAGGATTTACAGTTGGGAGATTAAGAAGTGCTTTGGAGAAAATTGGAAATCAGGTTCTGCTTCCCTGAGCTCATCCTAAAGACATGCTTACTGAAAGGGACAATCTATTGCCAGCCATGTCTTTGGACCTCCCCCCAACAAATAAACAAATAAATAAATATTCTTTTTTATGTTTAGCAAGTAGAACTTGACGTTATTTATTTCCTGTATAAAAATTTATCCTTTATATTAAATAATGAATTCTGTTACTAAACTCCTCTTTTTAGCAATGTTTAAAATACTAACCAATAAATGCCCATTGTTCAATGTCTTAGACCTGTTCTATTAAGAAAGATTAAGTGCATCAAATTGGACTATAAATTACATGAGTTCTATTTTGAGCTTGACATCATTCATTCTGTTGTTTCAATTTAATTATATTTAGTCTTCAATCCATCCCCAGAAGCCCCAATATTTCACATTTTGTTAGTCTGTCTGCTTTACTCTGACTAGAGACTTACAAAAATAACCACATTTCGAAACATCACTTCAGAAAATTAACCCTAAAGCAGTGTTCCCAACCCATCAACACTTCTGTGCCGAAGGAAAAATATCCCGAGTGTCCAGTTGACAACAGTAGTTGCTGAAAGCAATAACAGGAAAAAAATGTGGAAACTCGGAAAAACACACATTCTGAACTGTTTAGTAGCCTAGAACCTGAATTTGACAGCAAATACTGTCATTACTTTATTATAACCTAGATACATATGCTTAAAGCTTTCTATAAAAAAGCCTTTTTTCAGATGGTATTTCCTGTGCCAGACCTCAAGTATAAGATGATACTTTTTCTTCAGTATTTTCAGGAAAATCAGTTGAAAGTAGTCTTTTATCTGTGAAGGTATTTTACAGATACTTTCATTTTTAAGGAAATTGTATTGGAGACATGTAAGTTATCCTGAACAATATATTATCTGAATAATAATATTTTTGTTACTTTAGACATTCAGAGTTAAATTTTAAAACCCCCCCAAAATTGTTCTGCAAATTGGAGGGAAAAACTTCAATTCTAAAGTTTAAATTTTAAAGTTGCATTAATTCTCCTTGGATCATTTTATATTAAATCAAGCTGACATATTTGTGCAGGTTGCTCATATGAGATTGCATCTCTGTGGTACAAACGATTCCTTTGGTACCTTCACTTCTGCAAAACTGAGTTTCTGCAAGCACTCACTAAACCAACTTATTGCCTATTTAAATAAACCTTCTGATGGATACACCCAGTTCTTCTGAACAGTCTTGCCTAAAAAGTTTGATAAAACTTATGATTTACATACAAGCAATTGCCCCAGGACTGGACATCGTGTCAGCAGAAGTGCAAACATCTCTGAAATCTCATTCTGCTCTGACCAGCCCTGGTGGTTCCTCTGGCTTTACCTGGCCTTGGCAGGACTTCCCTTCCCTAAAGCAAGGCTTTAGGCCAAGTCTCAGCTGCACCACAACTCTTTGGACAGGGTTGTAATGCCTGGTGGGAACAAATGATGCTTCAACATTCCTTAATGGAATTCAGTACTTATCCAGCAAATAGGGATCTTGCAGCTTAGGAGAGAGCCTAAATATGCATTTTTTCCTGGATTCAAATGATCAGCCCAAACATAAAATGCAAAGCTCAACACCTCAACTAGAAAAAATTATTGTTGCTTTTTTGTTGTTTTTGAATGACCCAGAAGTTTCTTATTCTTTCCCAAACCTACCAACAAAAGATTGTGACTTTAAATTGTAAAAGACTCAACGTACACTAGTCAAAGTGACATTTCTGTTTTGTTTTTCCAGTCTAATATGAAAACCCTTTACATCCACTCCTGCTGAAATGATGCTTAGCAGCATTAGGGTCGTAGAATGGGAAGTCTCACTTCAAGGCCTCCTTTCACATAAGACCTAATGTCTTAAGGTTCAAATATTTTATCATTCATTATTTCTTAAAAATATTTGTTTGAAAGTGATGATTTGTTTCTGATGTAGGGCAAGAAGACAACTTACCAGAACCATCTTTCACATAAAAGTCCAGCTCAAAGCACCAACAGAAATTACTTCGTATGAAGAAAAATATTTTGAAGGTAATCAGTAGGAAATAGAATCTGGTGATTACATTTTGAAGGTGTAAAAAGTGGAACTTAACAAATTGAGAGTGCAGCTGACACCTAACCTGCTATATTTCCCTTATATCCAGATTTATCATTGCCTTCTATTGCTGAGTTTGGCACAGCATCTTGCCCCAGGGTGTTGAATGACACCCTCAGGGTCCTGCTGGAAAAGAATAAAAGCTTTTTCTCTCAGCTAACCATAAAGAACAAGTCAACAGCACTCCAGGAACACCTATTAAAGCCTACCAGAATCTAATAAAAACAGTTACTTAAATATTAAGGCCATTTAATTGCCCATGGTTGGAACACAAGAAAGCAGGCTTTTCAACTGGTTCAAGTCTTTATCAAAGGTTTAAAAAGAAAATTTGTGCTATTTATAGGTACAACCATGGAAGTACTGTGCTTGCCAGCCCATTTGATTGCTAACATCAAAGAAAACTCATGTTTAAAACAATTATTTCCTAAATCCTACAAGTAAAACTGGTGTCTGAGCCCCCTAGATCAGCGCCCAAAGGATAGGCAGCCCAAAATAAACCACGGCCAGTCAGAACCATTAGTATCAACCATGGGGTCAGAGTTTCTAAATTCCTTCAGGGTGTTAAAAACATCAGAAACACCATTTGTGTTTAGACAGATGTAAAGGCACAACAGATTATTAACTTACAAGGCTTAACAGAAACAAGGGGTGCAAAAGGAAAACAAGAGAGAGGGTACAAATTAAAGAACTTACACTTCTTACCACTGAATTTAAGATAAAAATAAAATAAACTTGTTCTAAGTCCCTAATTGCACCAAAACTTTAAGATGTTTGCTTTCCTTTAAACTGAATTCTAACACTGAGCACTAAAGTCAAGGTTCATTTAATCCTTTCCTGCCCTCCTGTTGTGCACCATTTCCACCCTAAAGACAAGCAGCAGCATGTGTTCCATCAGCTTGGGAAAGGCTTGGATTCACTGTAACAACTGTGGGTTGGAGAGAACAAAATGGTCATTGCACTGGGAATTTTGGCAGCCCCCGACCTACCATGCCAAACAATTTTGGACTGGTTGTGGATGTCCTCACTGCCTGCTCTCTTCTCTTTCTCTGCTCATCTGTCTTAGAAATATTCCACACACAATCAAGGTTTGCAAGTTGATCTTCACATTTTGATTATTCATATGAGTACGTCATCAAAAGCAATTAAGTGAATGTTTATAGAATTACAATCTGGGACTTTTGCTTTTTATTTCAAAGACAATTACACCTATTACATTTACACTTGTCTAGTTCTTGAAGCCATTTATGGATGTGTTTAAGTAAACTCTGGTTCAGCAAATCACTTAAACATGGTTTGTCTTTTGCTGACTGGGAAGCTGCTAATTAATAGCCTCGTATCTCCTTGGGTGAAGTCCTTTTCATAACAGTATATTAAGGAAATTAGTAATACCCAGGAATATGCATCTGGGTTATTTTTCATATGTAACTTAACAAGTCTAATACATATGAATGTATGATCTGAGTAACCCCTGCCTTTCCTCAACTAACATTCTCCTACAGCCACATCAGCAAGTTCTGTCACATCTAACACTTGGGTTCAATACACTTCCATGGCAGAGTCATCCTTTTTTATTCAATATACAGTGAGTTTCTATAGTAGCATTGGCTGCAAACAATCAAAAAAATTCAGACAGAGAGAAAAGTGCAGGATTTGATGGTGTGCAGGGTAGCATCAAGCTGACATCAGAATTCCTGAGGGCAGCCCCTGAGAGCACATACCATTGACAGCATTAACACTGGGGGAGTCTGCAGGACAAGCACAGCAGCAGAAGTGGAGATAAACACACTCTAAAGAGGTAGATGCTGGTCCTGAAACTACTGAGAGAAATTCACCATCCAGCATGAGCATGCACCAGGAGTTTTTCCACACAGATGGGAATGTGCCATGCTCTTTGCAATAACCAGGCTGAGACATACACAACCAAGAAATAAGGGGTACTGGGGTGCGGTGCCAGTTAAAAAAAAGTCAAATTACAGTCCCAGTCTGTGCTGCAGTGGCTTAACCTCATGTAAAAAAAAAAACTAGCTACATGTTGGGCAAATGGTAAAAATCTGCAGTATATCTTTAAAATGGTTTGCTATGCAACAAATAATTGGAAAGTTCATGCATTCTAAGAATCGTCCTCTGCAAATATAGAGATGTAACAAACATGCAAATGAAAGCCCAGGAGTATGACAGCAATGCCCATCTGCCAAAGGCACAGCACTCATCATGGATCATCCAGTTCCCTTCTGCAGGCAAAGCATAATTAGAGGGCCAACCAAAGAGAACAGAACAAAATGAGCTGTGACACATCACTGAGAAACAGCAGCTTTGCCCTTTCAACATCCTGAGCAGCAACTTGTAGTTCAACTGAGGAATCATAAAACGGCTTTTTTTTTCCATTTACTCTCTTGCACTAAACCAAGATCAACTACGTAGTGTGATTCTCACATTTCTCTGTAACAATCTTTATAGAGACTACTAAAATATTACTGCAAGCTAATATACCGTAGGGTTTCACTATTAAAGTAAAGATGGTAGATTATTTTTTCTAAAGACAAAAAGGACACATTGGTCATGCAACTGGATTCCAGTGAGAATTTAAATTCTCGTCGTTAGTTTCACTTTCTCCTTAAGGACTTTTTGCTGATAAACTTCTTTGGAAAAACTGATATTTAAGTGTATGAAAATCCAAAGTTCGCACAAAAGTAGCCTTACTGCTACTTACAAACTGGTTTAGTCTCTCTGGTTTCCTAATTGCTACCAGACAGAAGTAATTATAAGTAAAATAAAACAGTCTTGTTTGACTTTGCCATCCCTGCAGTGGTCCCCAAAGCTTAAAGAACCATGCAAGACAAAGCAGTACATTTCACTGAGGAATGCAAAGGAAAACAATCATTAAATTTGGCCAATTGTTTCTTGATATTACAGAAGTAGAGTGATTTGGGGACTAAACCTACCAATCTCATCATCTCAAACTATTCCTTCTGCTGGAGGAAGGAGATAGAAAAATTGCCTACTGCTCTGGAATTAAGCTAAGACTGCTTCATGTTGAAATATCATGAATTTAGAACACATTGTGTCAGCACTGTACACTCAGACACATCACGCTGTACCTGCTCACCACCCACCCCTGCCTTTAGTTGTACAGAAGACACAGGTGCTTCTTTCCTTCCTGACCATTAAAGAGTCAGATCCCAGCACTGTACAGATAAAGAAATTCTTCTTTATCTTGCAAGGTACAGGCTTTAGAACAGGAGCTCAAATAGTCATTAGTTTCTCCATCTGTTTCTAAGCAGGTACCAAACTGTGCACACAGTCAAAAAGCTTAAGCAGCCTAAGTACACTTTTCATCCCACCTGGTTGGGAACCAAACTTCAGGGTCTCACCAGATTAAGTGCCTTCCTTGAAGGATGTGAGCTACAGAACGAAGCATTGCCATGACAATCCCAGCCTCTGGCTCTCAGGACTGCCACCATGTGCTTTAAAAGTCGTAATGTCTCACAGAATAGAAGGTCACTAAAAATAATAATTTCTTAGGTCATTTTTAAGTGAGCCTCATGTTTTTTTGGTACCTGGTGATTTTAGTAGTGACAGTGTCAAGTTTAACAGGTTCCAAGTGTGCAAATCACGGCCCTCTGCACACCCTGTCTAGAAATGCTTTAAGGTACTCCAATTCTTTTAACAGTGGGATACACACAGCAGGAAGAATTACTTCACACTACTTCAAAATCAGTGTTTAAAACTTCTTTACTTTGCAGTAGAGCTGGAAGAAAAATAAATCAGAGCATGCTGTCCACTCAAAATATGCATTTCCCACCTCAGTCTGCCAGCTTCTTTCCCCTGAGTCAGCAGGGAACCGAGGGAGACAAAACAGCTTCCCCCTAAAAGCTTCAGAGGTTAACTCGCCTAATTTGATATCCTACCAGTTCACACGAATTGAGCACTGAAAGTAGAAGGTTGGCAGGAGACCAACATTTTCTAATTTAAATGCTAACATTTCCACACTTTTTAACCCTCATTTTAGCAAGCTGGTGGATCTGTTTGCTCCTTTTCACTCTGTCAGTGGATCTTTTTAGAACAATCCCATCTGACACTGAGATAAAGGTTAAGGTGTGCATCAGGCAGTTTGAACGTGTCGCTTAAGGAAGAGAAAGACAAATGCATAATAGCTCAAAGAAGACCTAGAGAACCAACTTTAGATGAAAACCTGGGGTATGGCTGAAGATCAGTGCTTTGCTGTAAAGGGGAATGCAATGTTTGAACTGAAAAAAACCCAAACTGGGTCTGTTTTGTACCATACTTATTCATCTACAGAAGAAAAAAAAAGTTTAATTAAAAAAAAATATTTTTATGATCTGTCATGCTCTTCTGATCACATAAGAAGTTACATGCAAACAGGGTTGTTCCTTAGCACAATCCTAGAAGTGATCCAAAGATGATAAATTATAAGGGGACACCACATAGTAATTGCACACAAGGTATTCATAGGAATATTTCATTAATTTCTTAAGTTACCAATGATGAAAACACTAAAATTAAATTTATTTGCAGTAGAAAAAGGAAAATCCAAACCCAAATCAAAGCAGCCTTACATTTTCAAAATGAAAAAAACCCCAAACAAAAACAAACAACCAAACCTGTTGAAATGGTGTTGATGATGTAGTAACAAAGAGCATCAGAAAGCAGTTAACTACCCAGTTTAGACTACATTTCATGTACTTTTCATTACATGAATCATTATTTTGCCATTTATTTTCTAATAGACTTACCTTAAATTCGCCCAAAGTGACTGGATGTTTCAATGAGCAAAGAAACAGGAATTGAGACTCAAGCCCTTGGATCACAGCCAGAAAAAGAAAAGCTGCTGCCATATGTTAAATACATAGGAATATGTCACTTCAGAATTGAATTCAAACTTTCCCCGTGTCTGCAATTTCACTTTTAAAAGTGTGGGACAATATAAAAAGATGTTTCAGAAATTAAAT
The DNA here is from genome assembly GCA_013390005.1 of Calyptomena viridis. Taxonomy (NCBI): domain Eukaryota; kingdom Metazoa; phylum Chordata; class Aves; order Passeriformes; family Eurylaimidae; genus Calyptomena; species Calyptomena viridis. The sequence goes on along the minus strand of WEIV01008962.1, from coordinate 51,967 downwards.
AGTATTATGTAAACAATGATTTTACAGCAAACAATTGACACCACTCGTTAGTAATGTACTGAAATTTATTTATGCTTATTTAAAAAAGTAAAGTCAATGTAAGATCATCAATAGAAGCTCAAAGATAAATCCAACACTCTCTGCTATAGGATAAAAAAGGAGGGTGGGATAATGAAGAGAACAAACATGGGTAAAGAAAAACTAAAGGGTGTTAAATTAAAAACAACTGCAGAATTCAGCAAAATACACTGTCTCCAGAAGTGAGAAAAAAAAGAGTCGAAGTGTCAGAAACTCCATATAATATTCTAAAAACCTTTGATGCTAATTGGTGTAAGGAACTTGGAAGGTAGGTACAAAATAGTGGTTATAGGTGGCAAACAGAGGTGTGGGAATGTACTGGACTGAAAACCCATCAAAAGATGTCTGGCTATTCCTAGGCTGTTTGGACAGCATAATCAAGGAACTTTCCATTAGCCTGGAAAGGGGGAAAAGCCATGTCAGGGAAAACAATAAAAACCCCAACCAAACATATGTTTGCTAGCAACTATGCTAAACTCCAAATAATGCCTCTGTGTAATCCTTTCACTAAAAGCAAATTAAGAAGTACAGTAGGCACTTGCTTACTTAAGAAGGACAATTCTGATGCCATTAGCTGTTGAATAAGGGCTTAGTTCTTCCCATTCAAAGAAAAGTCCAATGAAAAAGAAATACTGAAGACTTAATGAGGACATATATTATTGTTCATCTCTCGTTCTGCTGCCATACAAATCCTCTACAAAATCTCGAATCATTAAGAAACAGAAAAAGCAAATTGCAAGAAGTTCACCCAAAGGTCAGCTGTCTGCACCCAGCTAAAGATGCAGACCCAGTGAGAAGGTCTTCAATGGAATGAGGCTCTGTGAAAGGATGTTGGCTGGCTCTGCAGAGCCAGAGCTGGGAAAAGTGCACCAGGTACAAAATCCAAAGGATGAAACTTCTAAGAGCATCAAAATATTTTAGTGTTCCATGAAGGAAAAGTAGCAATGTTTCATTTATGCAATGCAGAATTAATTTTGTGCTATATTATGAAAGCATGGTTAACGAAAGAAAAACATTTTGATTGAGGACATTTTTGTCTTTTAATTTATGGAGAATTTGCAACTGAATCACCAGGGAACTTAACCAAAAGGCAGAGAAATACTGAAGACTTAAACTCTTCAAAAATACATCAGAACATGTGGTGCACTGCAAATAGTACAGCTGATCTTCCCACAGAATTTAAACTGCTCTAGAAACACTGTACTGCTACTATTACTGCTTCTTTGTAGATTTTTTTTTTTAAGGGGGAGTGAATTCCATAAATATTCTAAGTCAGCAGTATCTTTCTAACTATTTAAGATAAAGTGCACCCACACTAACCCATGTTACTCCTCTTGTTTCATGAAGACATGATACGGGATAACCTGGAATTTGGTTGCAATGAAAAGGTGAACACACTCTGGCTGGGTTTTAGGTTAATCACAGGTATCAAACTAACCCTGACAGGATGGACTGGCATGGATTTACCCTTCCAGGCCTACAAGGACTCATATGCCTTATGGATGACTATATTTTGGAACATGGATGTGCTTTATCATGGAAGAATTTTTTACAAAATCTCAGTACTCCCATCAAGTCACTCCAACCTGAATGTTTCTCATTTCAACCGTGCCTCCTCATCACCCCTTTTTTATTTGACTTGCTTGTCCCAGCAGCATTTTCCAATCCTTACTCGTCTCCCCCTTTCTCATGCTGTTTTTAAATACCTATTTCACACAGTCACACAGAGAACAAAGTCCAGTACAAAGCAAGAGAAGACTTGCAGACACCTAATGAAAAAGGCCAATGGGAAGAGAACTGCATAAATGTGATTATCAGTGATCCTCAAGAGGAGTAGCAAATCCACATTGGCTGAGTAACTTCCCAATACACCAAAATCCCATCCTAGAAGGATCTCATCTGTGTTTCACATAATTTCCCACTGCAGACTAACCCAGCCTTTCTCTTGATCAGCAAATACCATGTCAGGCTTTGCAGCTATATACATCAGCCCTTCCTGCATCAGAGACTTTCCACTGAAAAAGTAAAGTAGAAACCCCTACACAGAGACTTCGACAGGGTAAAAATGGTGTAAACCTGACTGGAAAGCAGTTTCTAAATTCTCTTTTCTTTGGCAAAGTGTCATATCATATATATCTGCACAACCACTAAAAGAAAAACCATATTTACACAGCAATGGTATAATCAGGTGTTTACATCACAGCATGCAGACAAGAGAGAATCTAGAATGACATATTTTGTAACGCCTATGGAATGAGATTTCACTTTGCTTATTTTTGAGACTACATTCTGCTGCATGAGCCATTTTCTGCATTCTAACTCTCACAGAGTGGTATTTCTGTTATAATGAATTCACAGCAAAGCTTACTGAGGGGGAAGCTGCCTTACAGACACCATGCTGGCCCTTGCAGCCATCACTTGAATTTGTCATTTTGTTACTTAGCAGAACACACTTGACATGTGTGAATAAGAGCAGTGTATTGCCACTGCAAATATTTCTATATCAGCTTCAACTAGTGACAGAACACTGTGGCTTTCTACAGAACCTGCAAATGCAAAGAATATCCGTGTTCTCTGGGATTTTCTGATAGCTGAAAGCATAGTATAAAGCTGAAAGTATAAATGTTCATCTGCAAGGAAAATAGGACAAAGTAAATGGTAAACGACGCAAATTCTGCTACTGGTGACCAGTTAGAATCACAAGAAATGATTCCATGCAGCACTGGAGCACCTTACCTCAAAAAAACCCAATATGAAACTCAAGAAGTTGCAGAAACCCCATTGTCTGGGACATGGCTTTTTTGTTCCATATGAAATGCAGAAGGATGATAGGCCATTTCTATCAATCTCTGAGTCACATTTTTTAGGCGTGAACACCAGAACTGAAAGTTATTTTCACTTAATTTTGCACAGCTGTTTGTAGACAAGTGCAGGAATTCTGGAATCACTGGGAAAAAGGTCTGACTGGCTGCTTAGTGTCTCTGGTGTGAGAGCTACAACGTGACTCAAGACTGAAAACAGAAGGAAATGGTATTTTGTTTCCCTTGAATCAATCACTAAGGATTGCCTGACAAAATTTTCTGGCACTGGAACAGAACACAATAAAACAGATCTATTAACAAGCCTGGGAAGCACAGCTGGAGTATACCATTTTCCTCATGCAGGGAAAAGTTCTCCAAATCCTTTTCCTATAAGGTGTGAGAGGTTCATAACATTTTGGACAGCGGGAAAAAAAAAAAAGATTAAAAAAACCACCAACAACAACAAAAAAACAAACAAAAAAAAAGAAAAGAAGAATGGTTAACACAATACAAAGAGAAGACTTTAAATTAATTCTTGTAAAAACGGAAGAGGTACCTAGACCCACGAGAAGCATCTCCAGTTCTGCTGGTGTGGGCTGGGGGAGCTTTCCCATGCTTCTCCATAAAATCAGCATTCCTTAAGTTGTTCTCCTTCCCTCCATTGCAGGTCATGCAAACTGGGTCACACACCACAGGAATGAGGCCTGGGATGCTGCTGCCCACCCTGGGGATGAGCATGGCTGGCTGGATGAGGCAGTGAGAGCTGGAAATTAAAGTTACCTTTCCCAGAGAAAACTTACGTGGAAACAAAAGTCAAGTAGCACTTTGCAAGCTGATTGGGGCAGTAATAAAATTAAGCTGCATAAAGATCCCACTGAACCAGCTGCCTTGTGGTTATTTGACTGCAAGAAAGAGTCTGGCACTGAAGAGAGAAAAAAGGTAAAGTCTATTGTGAAAAGAATATAGGAGAGTGAAACACCTTCAAGAAACTGCCAAATCTGAACATGAAAGAACGTGTGCTGTTACTTTCATGCCAAGAGCACTGGAAGAGTTTCACAAAGGGATTTGCTAGGTCTGCAGCAGAGATAGATACAGGAGAACATGTTACAAACCAGGTGAAATGGTAAGGAGTAGTAAAAGAGTTACCAGCTTAACAACTTACCAAGCATCACCAGATCTGAGGAATTGACTGCACAAATCTTCTCAGCTCATGGGAAGCGTAAAATAAAAATACATTGGCTTCAACATCATGAGAAAATTGTTGCCATGTGTTTTCCTCTGGCTCTTCCCAAATGACAATGCCCTCCCATCAAACTCCACACCCAAAGGCCCAGAGGACTCTCCTTGCAGACCATTTATCACAGCCCAGCAGGCTGCAGGCCAGAGTTTTGTAACTCTGGATCTAGAAGCAGCATGGAATTGCTAAGGAAATTAACTAAAGTAGTTTGAAAAAGCCACATGGTGGGGAAAAAATCAAAACACTTAATCCTTGCTAAAACCCAAGAGCAATGTCTTAAAAAGGTGACAAATAGAAACACAGCATCGTCTAGTCACAGTTAATATCACTTAGGATCTACAGCTTTGGAAAACTTCATGGAAAAATCCTCACAAAACTAGGTCAAGGTGAGATACATAATAAAGAAAAAAGAGAATGGAGTCATGAATAAAAGGATCTTTACTAACACACTCAGGCAACATCCAACCGTAGCAGCAGACTGGGATGTTAAGCCAGTTTCTTTTCCTAGGATATTTTAAAGACTTATGAATTAAAGGCATGTACAATGCTATAGACATGTAAAGTATTACATGAAGGCATAAAATTATTATTAATCAGCTAAGAATGTGTGCATTGCATTAAACTTCCATCACCCTGTAAGCATCCACTATGTTCCCATTATCCTGTATGCACTGAAATGCACGATTACATTAATCTTCGATGCTGTAATTATTCCTGGTTGTAATTAGTAACAGCTGTCACATTCAGACTGGAGTTCTATAAGCAATAAAATTCTCCCAGAGTTTAATAAGCAGAATTTTTGTAATTTTATGTTGTGTTTGTGAAACTCTAAGGGAAACTTCATGTGTTGGAATACAATCTCTCCTCTATCTTCTTTCTACAACATTAAGGCTCCAGCATCTTTGTTTACAGAATGTTTTACGATTGTCGTTTTCTCTGCAGTTCCAACTTTCTCCCAATGACTTTCCCAAGTCTCCCTAAAGGTGCAGTGAGCAGCCTCCTTGTTGTACATCACAGAATCCAAGCCTGTCCTCGCAGGCCTTTGGACTATGAGGAACAGCTAAAAATGCAAATTTCCCACTGAAAGTGCAGAAAACCTGAAACTCTACAATAGTTATCTAAAGTAGAACTATAAACAGTCATTAAATGTAAAATGGGCTATTTCATAATTACATTGTATAAGTGAAGCCATTCAATTATCTAGACTATCCCAGAGCTCCAGCTATCTTTCATGTGATAATAGACCTCCTGAACTCTGTTCTACTCCCAAAATACCTTTGATTTCCTCTGACAGTTTCTACATGAATACTTTCAATATTAAAAAAAAAACCAACAAAAAGCAGCACACACTTGTTTACTTTCCAATTCAAAATAAAAATCCTTTTCTTAATGTTTATTTCCTTTTCCATTTGAGAGAGAAAACAGTTTGGCAGTTTTATTTAATTAATTATTTAAAGCTGCTGGGAAAAACTAAAATAAACTGGACAACTCAAACCACCATCATTTCATAGTCAGAATCTACGTTCACAATTACAGAGTGTAGTTGTAATTTATGGAGGAATATACAAGACAATATAAATATTACATTTATATTTAAGCAATAGGTCAAAATGTTTTTCATGTATAGCCTGACAAAGGAATAACTTAAATTCATGTCAGCTTTAATTACTGCTCCAAAAATACACTAAATACTGCTTAAGACTATAAAATGTACAGCATAATTCTGTCTTTTTCTTATCAGTTAACTCATTTGAATTGAAATATAATTCGTATTTCAGTAGGAGGTGGAGGGAGCAAGAAGGCAGTGAAATTCTGACATATCCATGTCTCACTGATTTTTGTCTTTAACTAGGAAGTCTTAAGATTAAAAAAAAAGAAATTATAAGTTTCCTTTGTTTAGAAAGCAGGAAGGCTTAATTCACTAAATCCCTAATCTGGAAAAATTAAAATACTGCTAAGATGCACACTAGCACACAGAGATCACTAGGGAGCTTCTCTTAGAGAATTCTCTTAAAAAGAAAATAGCAAACAATTAAAAACCTCAAAAATAAGTTATCAAACATCCTTCATCCAGAGCTGACACATAAGATCAGCACTCTGGGGCTCACCCATTCCATCTCCCCAGGATCTACCCACTGACAAAGGCCAGCAGCACTGCATACATATTCATAACAGGCTTTGCATTAGGCATCTTCATTCAAATTCATTCCACTGAAATCAAAGCCAAATTCCCAGATTTTATGCTCATTTAGAGAATAAAAAAAAAGTCTTTAGGAGGCATTGTAAGCAGCTCACACTTACGTGCTGATGAGGATTATGAAATAATTCAAATTCGTCATTGTAGATTATATCACTTACAAATATGGATGAGAATGTAAGAAGGCCAAAGACTCTCCACTGAATTTGGATTCAGGATATTCACAGATCACCCTGTCTTCCCTGCTACCCCAAACCCTGGGAATTATGCCCAAGCTCAGACACAAAAAACTGGGGATGTCACTACCCAGCTGTCATCTTGGAAAAACTATTAATTCATTAAGTATCTGGTCAGTTTACTCCTATATCTGATATCCTAAAAAACCTTTATGACACCAGTACTAGAATTTCCACAGTCACACGGGAGCTGTGTTTGCAGATCTGAGCAATGTGTTGCTGACATTCATGGCTAAACCACCCCTCCAACACTCCAACTAAAAGAGGCAAACCTGATTCTGTAACACTGGGCTTCATCAGCTACTCCTCATTGTCAATCTTCCCTTCCAAGTGGAAGAAAAGGCAATGAAGAGCCAACTCATTATTTAAGATCTTGTGATTTTTCAGGCTAGTATTGCAATTGTTAAAACACTTGGTTTTGAAGCAACCGATGCTGAAAAATCATTGACTTTATGTGCAATAAGTGGCAAAACAGAAATTATACAATGTATTAGTGATGACATAGCTTAACATCCCATATCAGAACATTAGGTTCCCTGGGTTCAGAATTTTCTTTTAATTTGATGTTCTTTCCATGCTTGCACAGCCAAAGAGCTCGCTGAAAACTGCTTTAATAAAATTACTCAGATCCAGAGTCAGCCTGTAGTATAACTCCATGAAAACAGAAGTTAATAATGGAAACACTGGAAGAATTTAGAGAATCCATCATAAACAGCAGTGTAATTACTCCGTGTGGGCAGCAGAAATGCACTTACTGGCTTACATGCTGCAGATCCACATAATAGCTATTAACACCTTAAGATATACATGTCACACCCCAGTACTACTTTTTTAACTGTTTGCCCTTCACTGCTTTCTCCAGCTTTCCTCCTTACCCCCATAAAAGACAAAACCCACAACAAAAGCAACCAATATCAAGAAAGAAACTCAGCACAGCACTCAAACCACAGATCTGTAGCCCATTTGCAAGGATGTTTTTACCCATCTAAAAGCAGATCCAAACCAGAGACACTTAATTTACATGACCAACTCAGAGCTCTGATAAACTAAATATCCAGATGTCAGACAAAGGAGCCATGTTCTTTGAGAAGTGGCCCAAATTGGATTTAAAAGACTAAACAGAGAGATTTAATTGTTGAAACGTGGATATGGATGTGGCTGGCTGCAGACAAAAAAGCCAATGCTACAAAAAGTTGTTCTGCACAAAGTCTTATTTCTCCAGCCCCGATTCCTGCAGTTGAGACATCACTTTTATTTACCATGCACTAGTTGCTTCTCTCAGAGCAAACATTAACTTCTCAGAGAAAGAAACCATCAGTACCACATGCCATGGGCCTGAGCTACAACCTGAACACTGTTTTAGCTCAGCCACAGGCTGAGTCTCAGCAAGAATAAGGCTGGAGTCCAGAGATTACCTGGTTAGAATAATCTAAACCGCTACGTTAAGCATCTCTCTTGATACTTCATGGAAGCTTTTTTCAGTTTGTACTTTTTGGCTTATATATATTTCAGAGATGAAATTGAGAACTGCCTTTATATCATATCTTACCATGGTAAATCAATTAACAATGCATCAAATTTTTAAATTCAATTTTAAAATCAAAAACCAACCAAACAAAATACTTTCGAGTTTGCCTTCTATGTTATATTTTCTCCTCTTCTGTAAAGATGGCTGGTGAATAATTATCCTCAAAATCCATACTCCATATACAACAAAACTTCTAGAATTAATCAATCAACTACCTGAGATTGATTTCAAACTTTGTTTTTATAAATTGCACTGTCCAGTTTTACAGAACTAGAACAGAGAAAAAATTTACAGGATTGCTGTAAATTTACAGGAGAAATAAGAAAGCAAGATTCTAACTTTATCCTGCATGACAACATGCAACTAGAGGTTTGTAAGTGTGGAACCTGGCAAACAGGCCCACCACTGCAAGCCTGAGGTTTAATGACATTCTCCTTGATATTGCCAGTACAGTGTACTACGTGCTGTACATCTGCGACTTGAGCTTCACTGAAAGCAGAGGGATGAAGAGTAAAAGAAGCCACTGAACTGCCAGCTGGCAGTACAGCAGTGGGCTTTCTTCTGGTAATAAGCCAAATGTAGAAGATTTGCAAACATCTGCCCAGTTGAATCCATCCCACAGTAATCATGATGTCTCATCTTCCACCCATTTCCTGAAGGAAACATGTTCGTTCAGTGGGAGGCTTTGAACTCTAATCCTCCTGAAGTCACAGGATCTACATCAGCTCTAATAAGGCAAGGATTTTACTGCTGACCCTCTGGAATACAGTAGTTGATAAAATTTACTGCATAAAGTCTTTTAAACAGGAGTATAATTATGAGATAAAATAAAGTAGCAGACATTTGTTTTCAGAAAAAATTATAACCAATACAAGCTATGCTGGCTGCATGTATTTTTTAATACTACTCAGCTCAGTTAAAACAGACCCCAATCCTCTGATCATCCTTGGGTTTTCCCAAGCTAGTTGATGCAGGCAATGCACCTGGATTGCAGAGGGCATTAAAACACTATGTCAATCACATACACACAGAAAAGTCAAAATCAGCTCCAGTTTCCTAGTGGTAATAGTGAAAAAAGGGAAAGATGGTCCCCAAAAACTCATCTGTCCTTAATTTAGATCTCTTCATCATGCCATGAATGAATCTTAGAATCTTGTTTGCTCACTTTTAAATGGATATTTTGTTTAGAAGTGCTAGAGAAAACAAAACACAGTTACTATAATACTTTTTCCTGAGAATAATACTAAAAACTAATAGTAATTGGTTTTAGCTATCTAGGTGGTATTCCCAATGTGTGAAGCATAAAAAGAAAGGTCAGTTAGAAAACAAGATTTTAAGAATTAATCCAAATCCATACAAATCAAAAATCAAAATGAGAAGTCACTAGTTATAGTAAGGATTGAGATTTTTATGACAGATTATAATAGAAAAAAATCATCAGGCTAGTAGATCAATTTTCAAACTAATTCTCTTTACTTTAAACCTTACCTTCACTATAATTTAGTTCTATTTTGCATTTTTTTTTCCTTTTTTCTCCAGAACTAGGCCATTACATCACCAACTGGCCAACAGCTCATCCACAGACACTGCTACTGATTTCTTTTTAAGCAGCTACCTTCTAAGAAAGAAAATAATTGCTTTTCCCCCCTTTTCTCTGACCTGATAAAAAAAATTCCTGTGGAATAACTACATAAAACTTTCAGTCAAGACAAAACATACTTAGTAATGCAATCATAAAGGGTGAAGAGAACGAAGAAAAGTTTCAGCAACCAAAACCTCTCTATCAAAGGACTGTTTTAACTGCTCTGGGTCAGGCACTTTTTGGGGTGGGTGGGGTGGGTCGGGAAGACACATTAGAAAAACAACCAAAACAAAACGCAACCCAAGCTTTATTCATTACCTTTGCTTTAATTTGCTGTCCCAATCGGTGGGTGGCAACTAGCTCTCCCTCACAGAGGAAAGTGAATTTGTTCCCACCCTCAGGAGAATGCAATTTTCTTCCTCCCGGCAAAGGCCTGCCACATTCTATAGCAAATGAGGCACAGCCATTTCCCTCTGTAAACACCAGTTACTAAACCTTACACTGGGTTTTTCCTACAAAAAAAAAAAAAATTAAGAAAGCACTTTGATACCTCTTCGGTTTTACACAACATCATTAAGCTGCCTCGCCTAAGCAGAGGCTTCCTCTAATAGCTTTTAACACACACAGAGATACATACACGGGAGGAAACACCTGGAGAGGGAACAATTAGGTGTAATTTGCTCGCAGGGTTAGGGATCCCGGCAGTATTAGCACCTGACAAGTCAGTTGTCAGTCCTGCTGGGGCTTCAGTGCATCACTAAAGCACCTGCAGTCCCTTCCTCCTGACACTGGGGTCTAGTTTGACTCTGCCAAGCGACAGTGAGAGCAGCTCCTGCCTGTTGGTTCTCTGCTAGAAAATCAGTCAGCGATGGAGTATTTTAAGTCTGCCTTATGTAACTACCCCACGGCATGTTTATTAGACTGATAAGATGCAGGCAATCTCCTCTGTTAGGAATTTCAGCCCAACACTGAAAGATTTATGGAAATACTTCACCTCAGGAACTGGGTTTAATGAGAAACTGAGGCCATTTCCCAGCTCACACATTGCTCTCATACCTGCCCTGCATAAATAAAAATCACCATAAACAAGTCTTCCTGAAATGCAAGTTAAAAATTGTGAGTTAGGCTTTGATGCTAAATAGAGAGGAATTTGCCTCAATTGACAGACTGCAATTTGCTCCACAAACAGTGATTAATACAAGAAGAAATAAGCCCCCACATATATATTTTGGAACATTACAGCATGAATGTTTTAAAACTCTACAAAACTAGGCTAAAAGGGTATATAGTAGATAGGCAAACAACATCTGGTCATAGCAGACACCTTTTAGATATAACGCCTAAGAAAACAGAACAAAAATTAAACAGAAAAAAAACCAAAGCAAAATAAAGAACAAAACATGAAAATATTCTTCTCATGCTCATTTGGAGTGCTGACTAAATGAGAAATTTTGAAGGCAAGATAGTCAAAATCATTAGCAACACTTAGTGTTACCCAATTATTCTAGAAATAGTTACTCTATTAACATTAACAATGAATTAAGTGTGGTTACATAATTGAATTACTGTGAAATCCAGTTCCTTTGAAGAAATACAGGAAAGTAAAACTTGTTTTCTAAAATTGGATTTTTTATTGGAAAATGAATTAATTATAAGACACAACCACATCTAGGCATCAAAGCAATGTGGTTATTTATATAGTTGCAGTGTTGCTATTTATGGCAGGAAAGCATTCAAGGCATTAGCTGTTATCACTAATATACTTAAAACTGATTTCTCCAACAGGAACATATGAATCAAAGCAGACAAAAAAAAATCAAAACTATATATATAATATGCACAATTTAAAATTGTCTTCCTATTACAACACAGCTTTTAAATAACCTAATACTACTCCAGAAAACAAGCAAGTTTGTCACTGATTGAAAACCTTGTCCTGGTGCATGACTGTGACAAATTAACAAGCTTCTTAACAGCCCAGTCTTTCCAGACCAGCACGATCCAATTTTGACATTTATCTGCCATGCCTTGAACTCTGCACTGGAGGCACCACGGAGGCAACAGTACCAATCTCTAACTCCAATGTTTCCCAAGGCCATTGCTGCTGAAATTATATTGAAATTGCTATATATGGAAAACCTACACCAAGTTGCAGCCTGTTTTATATACACCACTAAAAAGTTAAGATTCCCATCAGCAGGAGAGTTATGCTGTTTAATTTAACACCTGACAGTTTACTAGTGTCACACATTAAACTTATTGCCTCATTTTATTGTGCTGCTATTGAAACTGAACAGATTAACTCTCTACCTAATTATTATTAGCAAATTATACTTGGTATGGGGAGTCGCACAGCACCATTAATTATCCGATAATGCAGATTTTATTAATCAGCAATAAATGCAGCAATTTTTGGACCACACACACATACAATCTTCAAACAAATGTCAGCTTACAGTTACTACTTTTCTGAAATGCTTATAAATATAACACTTGGCATCTATCAGTGAGACAAAACCCACATCTGCATAGCCACTTTTCATGAAAGCAGCAGCTGAGGTACAGCCCAAAATCTACCAACAAAGAAAGCAGTGAAAACTTACAGAGCACCAGGCTCTCTTGTGTGGCTGCTACGATGGGTTGAGTAGCTCAAAGGTGCTGCTAATGCTCAGCATGGGTGGGATGGTTTCAGTTTTAAAAATTGTGTGTCCAGCCTCGTGAAAAGAGGTCTCTTATACATATTGTGAGCATGACAGAGATCAGACTCTTTATGGTTATATTTGAGCCTTAGAGGGGCAAGTAAAAAGGTCTTAGACTCTTCACAACTTTACTGTGCTTTGAGATCCTTACTATTTTTAATTGTTATGAAAAAATTTAAACCAAAAAAACGCTTTGGAAGAATCAGTATTTCCATCTTAAATACCTTGAAGTTGTTTGCTTTTGAAGGAATTAAGGTACTGATTAAGCAGCAATCTATTCTATTTCCATTTTTTGATGTTAGTTACAGAGACCTTAAGAATCCTCTAAAATGGATACGTACAGCCATGAAAATAACCACTTAAAGCAACTGTGGCTTTCACAGAATATTCTCCAAGTGTTATTTACAATTTATTTTAATCAGCAGTGGCAGTGTTAACATCTGCACCACAGCAATCTTAATCAGAAAACGCCACACTTAATTCTGTCAGTATTCAGAATTCTCTCTCTTAAAAGCTCTTCAGTGTTTAGGTGTCTTGGTGCTGTAATTTACTGTTCAACAGGCTGTAATTAATCAAGTTGTGGTGTCATAAAACCACACGGATGTTTCCATTCAAAATGGTCAAACAGTACATATACACTTAGGCAAGGAACTAAAACCCGCCTGGAAATGTTTACAGACCCCACTTAACTTCCTGACATTTTAAAACGCCACATGTCCTGCAAATTCACATTGGCTCAGACAATGAATTTTCTTGCACATAAAAGACCATCAACCCGTGCTGCTCTGACAGCCGAGTACCTGTAACAACAACGGCAACCTCACAAAGTTGTACTTGCTCAATGAAAAAACATATTTGCTAAGATTCCAGATGGTTCAAAGTGTTAGAAATACACGCAATGGGTTTGTTAATATGGAGAAACTCAACAGGGCATTGGTTCATCATCCCAGACTGTCACAGTTTGCTCAGGCCTCACACCAGCCCAAGGAAGCAGCTTTCCCCCTGAGCTGCTGGGCACATATGGGCAGCAGGTTACCCACTACAAGGCCACATCTGCCAGCAAACCATATTCACATCTTCTGCTAAAAATATAGGCACTACCTAACTTTCAGTTCCTATCTAAAGTGGTTGAACATCAATTAGAAACAGAAATGCTTACAGAACAATCCAGAACTACCAAAATGCTGAGCCAGCTTCCAAAAGCATCATTCTGTTCTGGCCAGCGGAACCAAGACTTTAATTTAGGGACTTGTAGCTCATTATGCAAAATTAGTTAGCAAATCAAACCACCTCAAATTAATTTCTAAACCAACCAATGCCAGCTTTTTGCAGAATCATTTTGTCAGTATGACAATAGTATCTTTTTGTTCTGTTTAATTGTGGCTGGGTAATCACAGCCATGAACTATTTTTATGTGCAACCCCATAGCAGCACAGTGTATACGCTTTCTCTCTCCAGCAAAATCAGCTATACTGGCAAAAGGCAGTTTGGCTACTGTAATTACCGTGATATGCAATATTTCTGCATGCAAAAGGAGAGTCAGGGTTGAAAACTCCCCTTCCCTTGCCCATCACAGCTCTGCAAGAAAGCTCTCTAGCAAAGAATTTCCAGAATTTCTTCTTTCTCATACTGGCAGTTTGTTTTTCTCCAGCAAAGTTGACAAATCTTGGTCTATTACCTGTAAGTTTTACAATTACCTGAGGTATGGCAGGGGAAGAGATGAACAGAGGACTTCTAGACCCCACAGACAACATTTTCATGTTTTATGTGCTTTGTAGGCTTTTGTTATCATTTGGCAATATTCTAACCTCTGCTCAGCCTGACAGTGATGCACAGTTATTCCCAATTTAATGTCTCCTAGACGTTTACTACCATGCCAGTTTCCCCTTCCAGGTAAGTCACAAGACAGCTTTATCCAGACCTAAGAGAGATCCCCAAGGTATCATTCCTGCCTCCTGAAAGTTCAATATTTCTCTTGCTATCATTACTCTTTTTTTATATACAACACAAACCTTTCTCTGTGACCAAAACCCAGTGCTTTAGCTGTTCCACATATTCCAAACACAATCAACTCAGTAAATGCTATTGCAAAGGAAAAGCAAGCAATGATCATTTTCTGCTGGAAGTATGAGCAGATGCATCATTGTACTGTTCCTAAAAGAGGGGGAGTTTGATGTAAAGTGACACTACACAAATCTAGAAGGAAAACAGAAAAAAAAGAAAAAAGCTAATTAAATTTTTGGCCATTAGCCCAGCTAATGTTTACTCCAGGGAAGAATTAAAAAAAAGGTGCATGAGATTACACCTGGCCTAAAAAGCAAAAACATCTGCTGAACTCATAAATGATTGGATTAGTTCTGCCCCAGGAAGCCAGCCTGGTATACATACTCTCTACAGACCAGTTTAACTATGCACAGGAAGAAATAGAAAAAGTTGTGCTGAACTAATTTCCCATTAGAAACAAGGGAAAAAAATAGAAAAACATTCTTAAATGCTGAGTGCAGGTCCCTTCCACAAACTACAGCATAGTTTGCATTTGACAGCATGTTTCTCTTCAGACGACACTGTGTAAGAACTGCCCACAAGGATAATCCAAAATGGATGAACCATTTGAGCTGTTGAAGTATTTTTTTTAACCAAACTGGCTGATATACTACTAATAATTTTTCTAAATTTTTTTCTACTATTTCCTGGGGGAAAAAAACCAAACCAATCAAGAAACCCAAGTCCTCAAATTGTTGCTCTGAACTGTACAGTGACTGGGACTGCTTAACCAGGCCTTTTACATTTTTCCAGGTAAATTGAAAAAGATAGTCTTGGTAACTAAAGAATCAAAGTGGTCTGCACCTTATGTCTCTGGTGCCTTCTATCTGTAAAACTTGACACCAGAACTTGGTAATACAGCTCCTTGCTGTGCCCTGTTCTGTCTGTTGGGAAAACCCAAACCAAACCCCAAAAGGGGGCTGTGCAGTCCCAGCCAAACAGAGCCCAGACAGCACCGAGTTATATGACATGATGGATCTTTCCTCTCTGTCTGCACAGCACTGCAGGCTCCCTTCACTTCCCTCCTTTGGGATTTGGGAGTCAGAGCATGAAACAGAAAATGTGGAAATGGCAAATGCAATTTCATGATGTTATAAAGGACACGAGACAGAGCTAAGAGATAAATGTGCTACTGCAGTGCTGTGCTGCCACTGTTCCTGATCCATCACAGCTTGGGAATTTGGTCCTGTACTGAGGCACTGAGAACACTGAGGCTTATTCCTGCATACTTCGGGATAAGCACAGAGCTGAGAGTGTCTCTATGCAGGCAGGAAGAACAGCTGCCTTTACTGAAACATTTTGACTCCTCTTTCCCAGAGCACTGTGCTCACCACTTACACACACCTTCAAGGATTGAATCTCCTTCATCACACTGAGCTTCATGACTGTCACACCCTGTCTCTTTCCTAAACCCTTCTACTCCATTCTCAAGACAGCCAAGGGCCATCTTCTCCATTACTGTGAGACACTACAATGTACTTTCCAAACTTTTCAGGAATCTGGATACATCCCAGTTTCATCCAGGAATGGAATCTCCAAGTTTTTCCTAGCAGTGGCATATAGAGGAGGAGATAATAAAAATGAACACAGAAGTTTTAAACTGACTATTAATCAGTCTCACAGGATTTTCCTCTCTCTCAGGTGAGCATGTTTTCTAAAGTGGGTGGGAGATAACAGTGGTGAGTTACACTAAAGGCATTTCAGACAGACATATATGGCAGGTCAGTATTTTACCATGCTGTATTTGAGGAAGAAATAGGCACAGCATTTTGGATTGAAAATTAGCTTCTTGATCACGTTTAACTCCAAAAAGTGCAAGATTTAAATAATTTTTGTCTGACAACCTCAATTAAATTCCCTGAGAGAGTCAGAGCTGGATGTCATGAGCCAGCCTTTTCAATCTAAGAGGGCTATCCTGGTTTCCTTCTTCTGCATGTCATTTAGGGAGGAAGCTATCTGTAATTGATACTTCACCTATTAATAACATTTAAATATACTGGCATTGCTACTGACGTTATTTTGAAGACTCACATTTCCAGAAAAATAGTAATAATTAAAAAACTACACATCCATCACCCTAATTACCACAACTAAAGACAGCACCATCTTCAACTGATCTTTGAAAACTGAGACAGGAGAAGCCGTAGACCAAATAATCTATAGGTATTGACTTTTTCACCTACGTGTTCTGGGTGAAAATCACATCATGTCATTATAGAAACAATCACTGGACTATTTCCATGGTTATATCCTTCAGATCTCTGAACAAGCAAAGAGCACTAAGAAAACACACAAAAAACTCCCACATAGCAAAGCAGAATTTGATTTGCATCAGCCAAGGTACAAAGGACCGTATCTTCAGACTTGCCAGTAATAATTAGAAATCAACTTACAAACACCAACATAAACACAAAGTCATTTCAGTTCAGAGTTACATGCTCATAAACCCCGAGTATTTGCAAAGAAATCTCTAGAAAGTTTGTATCACTGACAGTGATTTCTTCCCTGTATAGGAAGGCAGTGCTGCTTCTCTTACATGGCTGGAATTAATGCAGCCAAAAAAACAGTACAAAGAAAACTGCAGACATTTATGCTTTTCAGAACATTTTAAGTTCCTTCCCCTAACTTGCAGTATGATTTCTTAATATTTTTTTAAGGAAGGCATTCATAGCACATCTTAGAGGATAAACATTTCACTATGAATTTCTTCTGAACTATAAAGGTCAAGCAGGATACAGAACACTGGAAAGCATCAGTTCTAATGCTGCCTTCCAGCTCCAGGCCCACAGGTGTTGTACAGCAAAGGTGTATCTTGTCTAACTGTAATTCTTTCTACATATTGGAGATACCAAACCATTTGTCTCTTTCACTGATCCTGTTCTTTGCTTAAAGGTCATAAATCTTGAAATTTCTGCCAGAGCATGTTTCTAAATAAAGCGTTTCTAAATAAAGTGTTTCTAAATAAAGTTCTACTTGAGAATAAAGAAGTACTTCAAATATTTTCTGGAGTATGACTTGAAGTTGTCAGTCAGTTTCTAGTTCATCTGAGGTAAATAATCTATTAGAAATACACTGGATTTGTGTCTTGGAAACATTTACATCTGCACATTGAGGCTTTCTGCATGTATTTGGTGTCTGTCAGCTAAATCTACCACCAACATCATTACAGTTTCATTATTGAATTTGTGGGGAGAGGGTTCAAAGAACAAAACCCACCTTGTTTCTGTTACAAGCAGGAGCCATTTTTCCCTCATCACAGCAGGCACAACAGAGCAGAACTCCTCCTAACTCTAGGGAAAGCTTTCCTTTCAAGGAAGCAACCGTATATCATGTCACCAGGAAGTGACAATGTCTGAAAATTACTGTGGTTCTGATAACCCCAGAGGATGAAGGCAAAACTACAGCCAGTTACTGAATTCCCTTCCAAAAAAACCTCACAAGCAGAAGTTAGCCTGGTTTTGAGCAATTGCCTCCATTTCTGCAGATGTGATTTTGTGCCCACAATTATTTACAAAAGTAAATGGAGGGCCCAATCCAATATTTACTGAAGTCAATAGAAAAAGTTCCTATTGATTTCAGCAGGGGTGAAATAAACCCTACATATCAAAGTGCAGCTCAACAAAAAAAATAATTTCTGGATAAGTGCTGTTTGGACCTGGAAATAATTGTGGGTACAATTCCAAGTCCTCAATGTAAGAGGCAAAATTGGGTTACATCTAAAAGTCAGGATCAATAGCTGTCAACCCACTGGGCTGGCAGCACTTTATTACTGTTGTGGAAGAAAGTGATTTTGAATTTCAGCCATAATTATAATATTTTTCCCTGTATAACATACCCTGTACCTTTATGACACCTATAAGTAATTTAAACAGGAGCACCTTCATGAAGTTTGTAGTGGGTGCCTTGGATGCATCTATTTTACTGGACATAAAGCAAATGTTTATGGCACACTTCCAACTAGTTTCACACAAATACAGTCAAGAACTTGAGCCAGCACCTAAGGGCAGCCTTTGTCTTTAGCTGCTTGCTGTGAAACAAAGATATCTTGAACAAACATACATGGAAGTGACAGTTTAGAAGCAATAAATGCACGTTTTAGTCTTACTTGAATTTTGAAGGAACTAGATTATCTTAATGATTTTTCTATGTAACAACATTAAGCAAAGCCAATGGAGCCACAAGGGTGAAGTTTACGTCAACTGATGGCCTGTATTTATGCTAAATGAGAGTATTAAAATATTTAATTTTAAAGTGAATTAACAGAACATGGAAATTCTTGTAGATAATCTATCATGTATATGCTCTAAGCAAAGCAGAAAAAGATACATAGTAATTGGAGAATTCTGATAGGTTTTCTCAGGACTTAGAAAGAAGAACAGGAGATTTGATGCACAAGCCCACATGTCAAAAATACATATTTGTGAATAAATGTTTTACAGGTAATTTAGTAACACCTGTAATATTTGTGGCCAGATTGTGACATTGGAGAAGTAGTCTTTTCATGCTCAACTACATATTCACATCCTTAAGTCTTCCCCCAAGTGCTTGGGATAACCTCAAACTCCCAATGAAGTTTATAAAACTGACAAAAAGAGGCCCAGGAGAAAGAAACAAACCAGGCTCCACAGAAGGTACCATTTAGGCCCTAAAAAAAGAAAGGCCAAAATTATCATTTGCTTTCCAAAACTCTGAGCAAGGTCTTCTCTTCCCCTATTCTTCTAAGTCAATAGTCAATGGAAGAACAGGAATGATATAACACAGAGGAGCAAGGAGCATATAGGATACTTTTGGGAAAAAGTTGTTAAAGGAAAATCTAAAAATTAAAGTAATCTGAGGCAGGTAACTAAAGAGAAGGAACTAACACAACATACTCTGAACATATTTTCTGCCCTAACACACACATAACAAATCACCATGGCTATTGCTGTTTCACTATCAGCACATTCACAGCAAAGCATTAACAGCACATCTGTTTCATTAAAAACAAATGATCAAATATAGGGATTATAAAACTTTATACTTCCATGAAAATAACTGTTATTTCTAAAATACACCTCAATGTAACAGGAAAATCACCACATGTACTGCTTTCCTTTCTACCACAGGGAGCATATAGTGTAATGAAAAATTTGCCAGAATAACAACCCCAAACAGAGCCAGCTTTACCTTCAAACACGTAGTAATTTCCAATAAACACACACTTGTTTTGCTAAGGACATTATTGTTTATCTGATACAATAGTGGAAGCCTTTTTTTCCAGGGCTGGGCCACAGAGAGCTCAAAATGACTATTTATTTGATTCCCTGACTTCTGTTCAATGAACTAAAGTGAAGAGACTGCACGAACTTGAGATGAGCTTACACAGCAGTTGTATTAAAGACTGCATTCCTTATCTCTCTCAGCCACTCAAAGGAACCAGGCTCTCCAGCAGCCACGGGAACCTTGAGCACCTGAGGCTCAGTACCTTCATTAAGAATGTTCCATTTAAGATGTTTATCAGAAGACATGACAAACAGGAAGCTCAGTGAGGCAGAACATGACCAAAAATACACTCTCTTCTTTTCCCCTTCTGCTGCAAAATCCCCACAGGCCACTGAACTCTGACAACTCTGAATGTGTCCATGATTAGACCCTAAATAGCTCTGAAACAAAGAAAGGTATAAAGACAGCAAAGTTTACAAGTTTTTCTAGGTATATACAAACGATTTTAGAGTCCACAGTTTGGAAAATTAATTCTGGCTTTACAGCTCTGTGCCAAAACCTTTGTGAAGGTAATAGAAGCACATGTAGAAGTCTGTGTTCCAGATGTTTCACGTTCCTAAGTGCCATTTTCATAAGTAACTTTGGTACTTTATCATCAAATCATCTTGATTTTCAGAAACCTTTTAACGTATTTTTGAAAGTGTTTCAAATTAACCACAGATAATCACAGTTCCAATTATTGCATCTTCACTTTTCCTCCTTGTTCAAAAGAATACCTTGAACAGGACTTGGCTCTTAGACTGGCTTATGAGATCAACACTACAAGATTTGAAGAGAAGAATTTTTAAATATATTCATTTTCAAATTAGCTGTGCTGCAATTTCCTTTAGAGCAACAAAATAAACGCATTCTTAGAGCACTTCTGCTGCAGCAGTTTGCTGACAATCTAGACTATAGGAAAGGGAAAAAATGACACTGCTAAACAACCACACAAGATACAAGAAAGCATTTCAGCACCTGAATTGAGACAATATTCTAGTCTAACATACATTGGGCTGAATTTCAGGGAAGTGGGGATAAGAAATTTTGATACAGATCGGCCTCTTCTCTAAAACCAAGTGGGTTTGTGCAGCAGTAAGAAGAGGTCAGGGACTCCTCTAAGAGCAGGTGGTAACATGTCCCTCTATTCCACTCCATTAACAAGAACATTTTCTTTGGCACTGACAACCTGTAATTGAGCTGACAAGGAGAGGAAAGAAGTCAGGTAAGACTAATGGCTCTATTTAACAGCACTCTAGAGTAGCAGTGCGTCTGAAGTTGGGCAATCTTTCCAGAAAAAAAATTAAAGACAATTACTTATTTTTTTAAACATGACCATTAATCTTACTAAAAATCATTTTAATGAGTGGTAGCAAGAAACAGAGTCAAAATCAGGGCAGGATACCAAGTATATTCAAAGTATTTGAAGGAGCAAATGTTTCTCATGGTGAAAATGCCTGTAACAGAAATGAAACAGTACCATAATTTTCCAACTCTCATGCTGGTCACCAGCAGAGACACCCCCACAGAACATTGGCAGGATATCCTCATCTTTATGAATTAACCTTTTTAGTCAAAACCATATATATCTGCTATCCCAAAGTATTAGGCCTTCTGATTATCTGAAATAATTAAGTGTTAATCAGCAGACATCAAGCTGCAAAGTCTGCAACAAAATGATTTATTCCTCTCCACAAACTATATCCTATCTGTACAACAACTATGAATATTTCATGATGTGCAGTTTTCAGAAGTGAATGTTTTATTTTAATTAACTTTTCCTATGTTCTGCTTCCCAAAAGCTTTTTTTATCTGAACACTCAGGTATTTCTAAAGCAAATAAATGCACTGTGATCATCTGAATGCACTAGAAGGTGATTTGTTTGAAGCCCGAAACCTTCACATATCTTGATCTGTGAACATTAACTCATAATTCTTACATCTCTTGCACTTAACAGTCAAGATTTTAGTAGATCTATTCACATAGATGAATAACTTGGTGCACAAATAACTTATTGTGTAGCAAGTCCTCCCGACATAAATGGATATGTGATATTACAACTGTCTTCACTGCTATGAAATTTATACATGCTTAACTCCACATCCACATGCTCTGAGCAATCAATTGTGGATGAATACACCAGTCAGTAAGACCATCTCAGTGTGCATAATTGCAAGCACATAGGGCTCTTGAAGGATCTAACTTTTAAGAGGATTAAGGGTATTGGAATGGCTCAAGAAGTGGCACTATTTCATAAAAGCACATGCTTTGCACACATATTTCAGACAAATTCTGAAAGCTTCTATAATAGATATGGCATGCATGCTCTGTGGGTATACACACCAAACACATCTGTACATAAATAAAGGATATATAGATGGGTATTTCCATGTCTAATTAAAACGTCCATTTGAAATAACTTCGGTAACCAAGTACAGCATAAAAAAATTCAAGAAACTACAGGTTCAAAGTTGCACATGCAATTCATTGGGAACAGAATGAACTGTTGGGGAAATTCCATTTGCTCACATAGTCCTAAGTAGCCAGAACTATATAAAAAAAAAAAGCACCTGGAACTTGAGAATTCCCAGTTTGTTTTCTTCTATTTATTATCAAAACAGAAAAAATTGCATCAAGAAATTTCTTATTTAAAAAACAACCCAAAACACCCACTTACATGAGAAGTCAGTGGAAAGGGAAAAGACCCATGGTACTTCTCTGTGATGAGAGTGCACACAGCTCATTTTCTTCTACAAGTATCACCTCTGCTGTCAACAGAACAAATAAGGAAATAAGGAGATAAAGTGTTAAACCTACTTCAGATGCCCAGGTGAGATATGGGGAAGGAAGACAAAACTATGAAATTACCCAGGAAGAGTCAATAACGTTATTTGACTTCACAGGCAGAAATAAACATCATTCAAGCTGTAATTGAATTAATGTAGCATTTTGGATAAACCCAATTTGCACAGGATCTATCGTCACAGGAACTTCTGCCCCACAATGTTAAACCCAGCCTCCCCTGACTGCATTTTTTGAGCTGCTGATCAGCTCCCTGCATGAACAGACAACAGTCCATTCCTCATCCCATTGACTTTCACTCACATTCTCTGGGCACCAAGTGAACATACGGGTATGAATAGACTAAAAATGTTATAACAGTTCTTAAAGGAAGGACAAACTTATCCATGTTATCTATGCAGAAGAGAGAAGAAATAAGCACTGACTAAGCCAGGCTGGCCAGGTAGTAGCAAGACTTGTTAACAGAATTGGCACAGATTTGTCTGTCAACAAAAAATTTAAAAAAAGAAATTGTAAAAAAAGGAACAGTAAAAAAGTCTGAAGGCTAAGAATGCACATGTAATGAAATGAGAAATGAACGAGCAGTAAATTAAGATACATTCAAGATCCCAGCTCCTGCAGATCTGTAGCACCTGACTTCTGACACAAGCCACCACCCGTGTAAAAACATGACTAGACAAAAAGGACAGCTTTTCACTTGTACATTTGTCCACTAAGTGCCCTGTGACAGACCTGAGTCCTCATAAAGCCAAACCCATTGCTGCTTTCCAGCTGCTGCTCTGCCACAGCTGACACAGGAGATGAGCTGCCACCTCAGACCACATGAATGGCCTCTGGTGAGTGCCCAGGGCACTCCTCAGCTCTGCCCTCTCAAGACTCTTCAAATTAGGCTCACACCAAACTGGAGCTGTGTAAGAGGAGGCCAACTCCAGAATAAAGGACTTGCACAGTAAAGAACAGGCTCCCAGGCACACCATGCACCCTGATGGAGAGTAAACAGCAGTCCAATTTCATCCCAATGTAGGTTTTACTCTGAATATCCTCCATTTTTTCACACCCTTCATTCTTCTAGGAGAAGCAATTATGTACAAAGAAACAACCTATGACTTACGAACTACCCTTTAAAAATGCACTCTCTACTTATCAGGAAGCATTCAGCTATTTCTAAACTGGTTATTATTCTAAGCCAAAAAAATAAAAATGAAGGGTATTGGTTAAGCACTCCCTGATCTCATCTTCAGATAACAGGTTATCACCTTTCCTTCTGCAGGGCCATAATTCATTACAGCCTCTTGGATATCCAAGGACAATCACTTTAACATCTAAACATTGGGATAAATATCAGCAAATTTCATAACAGACACTATGCAACACAACACAGTTGGTTTATATTAAGGTTAATAGGTCTTTAGGAGCTCATCATATCTGCTAAAATAACATGCAGCTGTGGTGCAATAAAGTGATTTCGTTCTTTGGCCTCAAAGCTGAAAGGCTAAAAAAGCTTCCTTCAAGGGCAGAAGGGAAGCATTGAGGGCATATTTGGTTATAACTGATAAGTTCCACACTTATTTTGTTCAACAGACATTTAAAATGGATTTGCAGACTATAAAGTTGATTATTCACCAGTACCCTGTGACCAGACCATTTCTCAGCAGAGTTTTAAAGGGCAGTTTTATAAATAGACAATAGGAGATTCTCACCAAGAAGTTGCACTTTTGGGTTTAAGAGGCACCTAATTGAGTAAGCCAAAAGAGTCAAACAACATTTGACTAACACTACACAACTACTAGAATGTACCAGAACAGGTCTGGAATAATTTAAGAAACATCTGCTGTAACCTTTGGTTTGTGCTGCAGCTCAATAGAGAAGCTACACTGAAGCTTCAAAAGGTCAAAAACTGAAAGGAAGACTTAGCAACTTGCTGGTTTTAATGTTGTTTTGAGAAGAAAAAATGTTTAAATTAAGTAGGAACAGGCCTAGTTTTTCCTATAAGTTCACATAACAAAAGAGTCCATTCCCATACATCATTGGAGGAGCTCTGAAGTAATTTCTCCTTTGCTGCAGATGAAGATGGGAAGCCCCAGGATGCACATGTTTGCTGTTCACATGGTAGGATATTAGTGCAGCTGCTGTCCAGCTCAGGATAGCCATGGACACTTAGGAAGGACAGAGTGAAGACTTGCTACTAATGTATTGGTCAGATCACAGCTCTAAGATGTGTCCAGCAGGAGAGACAAACTGCAGGCTTACACTGTACTTAATTTGTGTCACAGACATGGTTACATCTCTGTACATTTTATCTGAGTCTGGCTCTCAGATAAGGGATTTGAGATAGAAATTCCCATAAGAATTCACTTAAAAAATGTGGACTTCAGTGAAAGCACATACTTCATATGACTATTATAAGACAAATATAAAAGAAATGAGAATTGTGCGCAGTGAAAAATTCAAAATTAGACCCTTTAGTGCAAGAAATACTTATTTCAAGAAGAAAAACCACTCTATATAATTGGAATACTTGCACTGAGAGCTGAGTTACATTGCCACTGTTCCATGTAAAATCAAGTATCCTTCACACTTGCCTATGGAATGCTGTGGCTGCTTAACACATGGCCAATGAACAGGTTTTGAGATGGAGACTTTTGGGGAAGCTGTTACAAGCTGTATCTGTAGTTTTAACAGGGATCAGTCTTTTCACCATCAGAATCTGAAGAGTTGTCTAGATTGACAAATTTGCAATATTTTTGACTAGGCAAAGACACTAGTCAACTCATTAAATCCCAGTGTGGTTGCTCTCATTTAGAATTAAAGAAGTTTGCACTTTTAAAAGGAATACAAACCAAAGGGACAGCACTTTAATTTAGACTAATTAAGAGCAAATTTAAAGTAATTTGGATAAATAATCTAAACCCCCTGGATGAATGCTTCCTACTCAGAACTGACCCTCCCAGAAGCAAGCTCTGAACTACTGGGGAGATCTCTCTCTTACCCACTTCAGCATGTGAAACAGGCACTCAGAACTGCTTGCAGAGTTTGTCTCTGGAGATCATGAAAATCTGTTGGTCTAAAAGCAGGGATTATATGTTTCTAATGCTGAAGAAGTCCCAAAGATAAATGGATGCAGCACTGAAGAAGTCCCAAAGATAAATGGATACAGCAGTAATATTTTAAAAGTTGATAACTCATGAATGTTCAAAGCCAGAATCAAATACTTAATTCTGTTGGAAAACTGAAGTACTTGGCCTTATACTGATTTAATGTGGGAGTTTAATTTATTTTATCAGTAGTTGGTGAACTCATACAATAAACCAAGCCTATATAATAAACATAAACTGATAAACCAAAGCAAAGGACAAAAGCACAAGGAAAAGCAAAATGGTAATCAAAAAAAAGAGAGCTTTTATGGGCTGGTGACAACAAACCTGATACTTTGTTCACTTAGTTCTAATTCTTCTAGGACCAGTTAACATTTAGAAAACATCAGTCCCAAGCTTGCATCTAGAAAATATATTAGTCTTGGTTTAGGAAATTCACTACCTATCCTCAAGAAATTAAGGCAGCAAGAAAGTAGAACTTGCAGCCTCACATGCTACAAAGAGCTAGAAATTAGCACTGTAAAACAGGAGCATTCAGGTGGGGTTTTTTTTTAATATATATGGCATAACTACAAAATCGCTCATGTGAAAATGCTCAAAAATAACACTGCAGTAACAGAATTCCTGCCTGCCTCTCTAGTGCTTTTTCTCTTCAGTAAATAGTCATGGCATCATCATGAATATGGGCCATAATCAATAAGAACATCCTTGTAGAGTAAGCCCTGTCCTCTTCAGGTTTGATCCTGCTGCCACCATAAAGACTGACAAAACTTGCCTTCCACTGGACAAACTCAGAATCAAAACATAAGTACGACCCAAAAATGAAGCTTTTCTATAAATTCCTCTGTGACAGCATTGAACTTCTAAAGCCTTCCAGAATTGAATAAGGATTAAATGCCACTAACATCAAAGGCAGATGTAAGTATAAATCTGAGTAAGCCTTCACTGACACCAACCTCTACGTCCTAATGGTACAAATGCACCTAAACTATTTTAAGGCATCAACAGCCTAATTTTGATTTACTAAAAGAGGTGCCTGCTTACATACCCAATTTTCTCATTTATTTTCACAGAATAGGAAGTCATATGTAGGTTTTAATACACTCCTGTTGAAATCTCTCCACACAGGATCATCTGGTGACACACCTGGTGTCACTGTTAACCACTCTTTGCAAGGGGCACACAGACCCTTACCCCCAAAAAACAAAAGCCAAAACCCAAAGTACTTATTTCACACCACAAAACCCCTTCCAAAGAGGGTAGAGGGTTCAACAGCCATCTGGGCTCTCAGGGCAGTTAATGCAAGATCAGGAAACTCCACCTGGAGGTCTTTGTTTCTTCCAGATCCCCTTCAATCTCACAGGTACTTTATTTGAGACAAAAGAAAAAGAAAACTAGGATTATTCTTTAAGATGCATGTGCAACACACTGAAAACAAATATTTGAGTATACTTCTAAAAGCCCTTTGTCTTCTGTGTCTTCAAAAACAACCTAAAAGCACAAGTTTAAGATATTTTAACTTCACTGTTCAGCAGTCAAAAACAGCAAAGGCGATGACAGAAGAAAATTGTGAATGGAATTGCACATCTCTTCAGTACGCTAAGGGAAGTGCCAAGCTGTGCGCTGTGACAACAGCAGGCCGTACAGCGCTGTGAGAAAAATGGGCCGGCAAAAATACCATTTTGCCACGAGCGTGAACGAGCATTAAAAAACCATCCCAGGGAGAGACGCTATCGCTGACAGCCCTTTGAAGGGAGGTCACCCGTGACACCGCGGGGCGATGCTGCACGGCCTCGTCATTAGCGCTGTTTAAACATCCCACCGAACACTCCGCGCTTCCCCGGGCCATCCTGGGCTGCCCCTGGATGCTGCCACACCGCTCCGGCTGGAATCTCGCCGCCTCCAGACCCGACTGTCCCCAGGGCATTGAACCAGTGCCCCCCTCGGCGCTTTGGGTACGGAAGATTTGGTTATAATACATGAAAAATAACAAGTGCCGGCAATAAAGCAAACCAGGAGGAAAACACGTCAGATGATATTGACAAAGCGCGGTTTAAACAAAGATGGTTAAATAGGCAGCATCAAGTACCTCCGTCCCAAATTTTGGAGGCACGCAGCCAAACACTTCGGAACNCGCGGGTCCTGCGCCTCCCGGCCCGGGTGTGCCCGTGGCAGAGGCTCCCGCCGGCCGCCGAGGTGCGGGAGCTCGTCCCGTTACGTGACCGGTGCCCCCGAGGAACGGCGGCCACAGCGCAGGGCAGGGAGCGTTGGGAGTTAAGGGAGGTGTCGTTGGAGCTGTCACGGCTCAGCGCAGCCGGACTGGCAACCCTTTAATCCCAAATACGCGTTTTCCTCTCGGATCGTCTTGCTAAAGGTTCCCTTCTTACCGAAAACAGCGTCAGGTAACACTTAAAACTTTTGCAAACGTTCCTTTTAAAGTACGTAAAGTTTTAAATTATGGTCCGTGAAGAGTTTGCTGAACAATTTGCTGTGTCACAGAAGGAANCGGGAACTGGGAGGCGCTGGGAGGGGACGGGCGGAGGGAGCCACAAATCACCGGGGAAGGAGCCGGCTGGGGACACCTTTTCCTAGGTCGGGGCTCCCAGGAGGGTCGGGCTGTTCCCCCTCATCCCCGGGGCTCCGCCGGGCAGGAGGGTCGGGCTGTGCCCCCTCATCCCCGGGGCTCTGCCGGGCAGGAGGTCCCGGCAGCTGCTCCCGCAGGGAACGCCCGTGGGCTGCGGGAAGCGCCCGGGGCAGTCCCGGTCCGCAGGGGTGACTCACNGCTGTGTCACAGAAGGAATTAGGTTGGAAAGGATCTCTGAGATCATCAAATCCAACTTATGACTGAACACCACCATATCAAGTAGACCATGGCACTAAGTCCTGTGTGCAGTCTTTCCTTAAATACCTCCAAAGTATGGCGACTCCACCACTGTCCTGGGCAGCCTGTGCCAATGTAGATCATCATAGAAAGGCATTTCTTCATACATGGAAACAGAAGAGTCAGAGGTATTGGAATAGGTATGGAATAAGTATGGAATGGCTTCGCATCTGGTAGGAACATTCAAAGTTTGTAAATTTGAGTTATGAACATTTGTCTGCTTCATAGCTTTCCATTTCAGGTGTAAGAAAAAATCAAGTAACATACAAATCAAAAAGTTACCAACCATCACTCAGGAAAGGCAATGCCCATTGGAGGGATGTAGATGCAGGTTTTACATACTTTTCATATACTTCCATTATGAACCCGGATAAGTTATTCTTGGGTTTTTAATAAACACTCAGAGCTTTTGTTCTAAACCATTATAAAAGTTCTAGGCATGTGTACCCATGGAAGTGTGCCCACAGACACCTCCCAAGAGTTGTGTGTCCTTCAGCAGCACAGGTAGGAAGCGTGGGTCTAGGTACTGCTGTCAGCAGCCTTCCAGCTGAGCCGGGGGGAGAAAGAAGGAATGTTAGAGAGTAACTCATCACACCTTGGGCAGACACTGCCAATCTCTGCTTTACCTGCACAGCAAAGCCAAACGACTCCCCCCCCTGAAATGAGCATCTCTTCAACCATTAATGCTTGGTGAAATTAATTCAATGTTTATAAGCTGAAGCAGTTAAAACATCAAAACCACTTCTCCCCAGGGCTATGGTGACGATGCTGGAAGTTTGGGGTTTGATTTCAGTTCCCCTGGATAATGAGGTGTGTCAGGATATAGGAGAGTTGTGTGCATTCCAAATTAGGCAGAATAAGACTACCATGTGTTACCATGGAGGTTTTGTCTTTTACATATGAACTTCTGTGTTGATTTACAATTTTTGATATTTTTAGTATCATACCACAATAAATACTGGCCCCTATGGTATTATAAATCCAACAACACTGTCCGGGAAAGTGGGAATGAGTTATACCCAATCACTTTTATTAGAACATTACAAAAATTACCCAAAATAGCTTTTATACATATAAATAATGTCCTGTCAGCTTTAAAAATGGTATGCTACTTCATACCAGGACTACAGTGGGAGAACAGGGACCTTGATGATTGAAACATGGGAATGCATCTGCTTTTTAAAATGGTAGTAAGTTACTGTAATATCAATGAATCATGTTACACCAGAACTCAAGAACTTCACTGGTCAGTGTTAATGTTCCTGAACCTCACCCATTCCATAGTTGAAATTAAAAAAAAAAGATTTTACTAACATGTAATGATGGCTCAAAACTTTCCCTGGTTTGAAATGCCAACAGTGCTGTGCTAGAAGTGGCCCAGAGGGCAGTGAGTAGCTAAGTGGTAAAGTGTTTGTATGAAAGGCAAATAATACTGATCTTTTCCCCTTTTTCTTTCTGTTTTTAATATATTCTTAGCATTTAAAAGAATCAAATATCCTGTTTCCTGATGAATTTTGCATAGTCCAAGTTAGGAAGCAACAAACTTCATAACAATCCACTTTGCAGAGGAATTAAGACAGAAAATTTGCTGCTCATGTCATGTTAAGAATTGTTGTGGGGATGCTATGAATTGAAAAGCCAAGCACTGCAATATCCAAATTAGTACAGATTGGTTCACAAGACATGTAAAATCAAAGAATTTACAAGTGTATGGTTCTGCATTAAAGCAAATCATCTTTAAGATGCATTTGTTAGTCTTGGCATGATGATGTATTTTAAACAGAACTCGACTTTGTTAGTGGAGCCTAATTCATAGTCTCGACCAAGAGCATCTCCCTGCTGAAAGGAAAACACCAGGTGATCTTAGAAAGGACAATAGAGAACAGAAACAAAGCCAGTAGTAACAAACCCTTCCAGTGTTATCCAGGATACATACCAGTTTGTTTTCATATTTGCTCCAACTTTTGCAGTGACCCCATGTGTTTATCAGAGCAAATCAACATTCTTTGTTCTTCGACACAGAGTGGCAGAACAGTGATACACAGAGGAGGCTCATCTGCAGCAAAGTCTTGTTACTGATGAGGCTTTTTGCCTGTTATTGAATAATAATTATGACGCTGTTCATTGACAAAAAATTAAATGAAAGATTATAAAAAGCAATGATTTATATCTGCATTAGGAAACAAAAACCTTCAAACATAATGAATGAATAAATGTATGCATCATTTTCCGTGTTATTCAAAGAATAATTAGACATACCAGCATAAATAAGCATCAAAAACATAGTTAACACAAAAAAGTTATAAAGGCACTGTGTGATTAATAGTGTCATTGATATACTTTGTAAGAAAATCTATTTTTGAGCCTAAAATAGGCAAAATGCACATGGCCCTTCATTAACCTAAGCTCAGCAGAGACAAGAAAAACGTGGGGATGGGAAGGAAGCATAACAAAATCTTGCAAAACCAATTTGTTGCACTGAAAATGAATAGAAATATTAACCTCGCAGTGACAGTTCTAATTTTCTTCAGATGGAGAGTAATAACCTTTTTAATTTCTCAATTCTAGAAAATGCTCATGTCACTGTAGTTTCTATACATAATAAAACTAAATACACTGAAGGTTTAGCACAATATTCCATTGCCACATTAAAAATGCCATAGTTGTTCTTGAAACTCAGCAAAATTTTGTTAACAACAAACTTTAAAGTACTGATAAGCCTTGTAAATAATACAACTATTTACTGATCTTGCATGATAAACCTATTCCATTCCTCAATTCGTAAATAAAAAAGGTATCAGAAGACCAGACCTTCCTCAGAACCACATGCTTTTTGTCCAAGTTGTTAAAAGCTATACAGAGGCTTCTGAAGTCAACTTTGATGGTGTTACTGATTTGTCTTATTTTATATCTACATGATCATCACTAAAAATCAAATTTAGGCATAACTAATGCAAGGGATAAAAACCTGGAATCTGTTTCCAGCCAAAGTGACATTATTGCAGGTGGCTTTGCATTATTCTAATATATTATTCTTAGCAAAGCTAGATACTGTTTTCCAACACTAGAAGCTACTTCCTGCAATGTTTCTTTGTAGTATTTTAGCAAAATTAGAGATGTGGCAAGAAAGTAAGAAAAAAAACTTCCTAGAAAATACTAGTTCCTTACAAATCTCCGACAGCTTAAGTTTTTACACATTTTAACTGGAGAAGGAAATAATTCGCTTTCCTACAGTTTTCCTCTGTGCTTTCTAGCATGGTCACATACATCCACAGTCAGCAAATCCCACTGGAAAAAAAGCTACATGGGAGTTATCACAACAACCTTGTCTTATGCATATGACTTAAACAGACACTGTCACATTTATTCTGCTGCCATCTATTTCATTCCTACTCTTAAAAGCCAAACAGGTAGAGCTGTTTTTTGCTAAGGTTTTTAAAACCTTCTATTATAACATGTAATTTTTTCACTTAAGCATAACTTTTGAAGTTTCTAGGAGAGAGGGCCAGAGTTGTAAATCCTTCAGGGACTTAGGAACTTAGATAAAAATTGAAACCCTAGTGAATTTAAAGGAATAGCTTTTTAATATTCAGCCATATAGCTCCAACCTCATTCCCTGTGTCACATCTAAACTTATTATCTGAACTCTGTTCA
>WEIV01008962.1:2062-19640 GCA_013390005.1 Calyptomena viridis | reverse complement strand
GTTCAGTACCAAACCTCCTCTTTGGTGCCAAAGAAATTTTAATTTACAGCCAAATCATATACACTGTCTTGTCACGAGCAGTTAGGTTTTTCAGAAAATGTGTACTGAGCTGAAATGAGAAAATAAACATTAATCAATAAGCATTTAAGTGAACAAATGAATTTTTATCACTATGCTATTTTTCTTTGATTTAGCAACTACCTTGTGATTACAGAAATCTCACCTTGCAGTGCTTGACTTGCAGACAATCAATATGTTTCTACATAACATCTTTCACATAGTTTGCCAAACCCAATAAATTACTACTGTAATTTATTTTCTTGTCTGAATGGATTAATTTTCCAGCTATTACAGATGTCCTTAAAAATCCAGGAGTATATAATACAATCCACTGTGCTCAACAAGGTTATTTTCTAGCAAATGTTGATTTCACCAGATGGGTTTAAGTCGGATTTTAAAAAGACACTTAATCCATCATTTTATATTCTCCCTACTATTCCACTGTGTTTTGTGCTAATTTCCTATTAATGAAGTCTTTGAATATAAATATAAAATAAGCCTTAGTGTCAAAACCATGAATATAAATCAGAATATGACATGTCAGGGCCTATAAGCATTCCTATTGTTCCTGTATGCTGGTGAAGATAACTTTGGTGCTGCTGAATATGGAAATACTTAAAAGGAATTTGGAACTGAAGGGGAGACAGCCTGCAATGGTAAAGTGCCTATTGAAAGTTCAGCCCCTCTCTGACACTGCTGCAATTTGGCAATGGGCAGGGATGTCCTGCCCTTCCAGGTCAGTGAGGTGCAGCTCTGCCAATTTAGATTGCCATGAGATGGGTACATCCTGAGCTGCCAGTGAGCATCATTAAAAGAAAGTAAGAATAATTTAATGAAATGTTTAATGAATATGCAAATGTCAGCCAGGAAGAAAACTCATCTTTTAATTTGCTGGTTTAAATGACAGAATAAATTACTAAAAATAGAGGCAGGAGTCATCCACCTGTAAATCCACTTAGAGGAGGAGATGAAAATGTTCTGTTTGCTATCTCATTACAAGACATAATGCCCAGGGCACCTTACCTGAGGCCCAAATCTATCTGTTCATCTCTAAGACAACCTCTGTGTCCTGGCTGTGTTGGGAGAACAGTTTGGCTTCTTCTGTGTTCTTACCCAGGAAACACTTTGTGGGTTCAGAGCTCTCCCAGGGATGAAGCTGCAAGACATAGTCTAGGGCAAGGGGAGGGTGAGGGCTCAATAAAAGCACACCTTACATGGGCCTGGTAGGACAATTTCAGGCTTGGCTGTGTTTGCATTGGAAGATGTTTCTGAGCAGAGCCTGGACATCCTTCAGCCACATCACAGATGAAGACCTGGCAGTGAATGCCAGCAAACCCGTGCTGGATTTAGTCACACTGGTCTAAGACAAGCTGCAAAGCTGTGCACACCCATGAAAGCCACTTAGAGGTGCCAGGACCTGAAACCCAGACAACTGCTGGCAAACTTAATTAAACCCTTCACTGGCTCTTTTGCTGTATGGATTTTCACTTGATGTGTCTGATGCCTGAGAATAATTTGGGGCTGTTGATGGAGGCAGAATCACAGAGTTCACCCACTTCAAACCTCTGAGAAATGAGGAGAATGCAAGATATGTAATTTGCTCCTTCTGATGTTACATGGTCTTTCTTCAACCAGAAGTACTTTTTTTTTCTGTGTGTGTGTAATGAAGAAACACTGAGGGCAGTTACAGCATAACACAACAGGCAGAGGGCTTGTATTGAGATGTTTCACTAGGAAATTTGAAACAAAACCTGTCATGGAGAGTGGTTTAATTATCTTGATGTAACACAATCATAAATGAAACTAAATATGAAAATAGCAAAGTAATATTGTTCAGATATGGAACACATGGATGAAACTCAGATGAGTTTCCAAACATCTTATAAACTAGATTACCTGAATAGAAAGTAAAGTCTGAGTGGTAATCATAATTGGATTATAATAATATGTCCCAAACCCTGGGGATTTAGAGTCTATGGTTTCACTTGTTAATTGCTTTCACACAAGGTGGTTCATGTCCAGTTGGAGTAACCTGCACATTAACACTGATGAATAGCAATTAGGTAACAAGTAACATTTTGAAATCTTTCAATTCACATCAGAAACAAGAGAGCCCTCTAATTTAAAGGTATATTTTCTTTCCTTTTCTTTCTTGATCTATACTTTTTTCCCTCAAATCCCAGATCTTGCCATATAAATAGTGAGAAGTAAATATGGCAACAGGAAGTTTAGAGCAGTCCAAATCAGGGTAATAGATGTAATTGGTATTAAGTATGCTTCAGCTGCTGAGGAAAAAATGGATTATAGACATGAATAAACAGCAACCAAACACCAACACAACAGCCCAGTGTTAGTGCAATAAGCAGAAATGTAGCTGGTCACACTGGTTATATTCTCAATTTCCATATACCATAATTAAAAAAACCAGCCCAGCTGAAATATATTAGCTGTCTTTTGTAAAACTAAGAAAAGCAGAACAGCTAATCAAAGTTGAAACACGTAACTTTGAACCGACTTTGTGTTGTGAAATAACAGTGGCAATCAGAATTTATGAAGAACCTTCTGAAATAATGTTCCATCAAATGATTAAAATACATTGTTTGCATGGGATGGAAGTTATGGGGAGAGCAATATATAGTATGATTAGAAAAAGCAGTGGAGCAAAACAGAATAGTCTACTGATAAATCTGTGGGCTGGGAAGTACACACCAGAGCAACGTTTGGATTGTGGAGCAGTAACACAAACAGGAGCTCTGCAGCACAATTGCCTGTTCTCAAGAATTGAGTTTGAGAAAATTAATTTGCTCAAATGCATAGCTAATAAAATACCTGATGCCTCTAGTGAAATTTCCCCAGCTGATTTGTCTCCGAGAAGCAAAATGAACTTCTATCTCCCCAGAGAAGAGAATCATTCAGACAATGAATATGAACTTAACATTAAGCTAAAATAAGTAAGATAACAGTACATATTTTAAATAGCTTGTGAATGCCTGGTTAGATGAGATATTAGGAAAAAATCCTTTACTGTCAGGGTGCTGAGTCACTGGCACAGGTTGCCCAGAGAAGTTTGGGATGCCCCATCCCTGGAAGTGTTTAAGGTCAGGTTGGATGGGGCTCTGAGCAACCCCAGGACAGGGAGGGTTGGAACAAGATGATCTAAGGTCCCTTCCAACCCAGGCCATTCCATGAACATGAAAAATAGAATGCTCAGCTATTAAATACCCTTTCTCTACCATCCTACAACATTTTAGCCATATGGTTTCAACAGCCTAGGCAAGTACAGGTAGCTGTGTGCAACTGAGGGCATCCATGCTAATGCTGCAGTGAGAAGTTAATTTTTAGAAAATTAGATTCCAATTATGAATTTTCATCTGAAGCTGATGCTTGACTTGTAAAGCCTTGTAACATAGGTTCCCAATATAGCAAGCTAAGTCCACAAAAAAGATGAAGATGTGAAGAATATTTTAACTCAACATATTAAAACTTGACCAAAGCTTGTGATAAACTTTTGGAAAACAAAGTAGACGTTCATGGTAGAAGGACATGCTGTCCAAGGATATTGATCAATAAGCATATTCATCATAGACCCTCTTTTCAGACTGGAAGGGAATTGTTCCATTATTTTTTTTCTCTTGCAAGTCAATAGAGAGAACTGAAAAGCTCAACATTAATTATTCTTTCTTACTATGTAAGCGCTAAGTTAGGAAGGGCATGTCATCCTGAGAAGCAGAGAAACATAATTTAATGATGGCTCTTTGAAGAGAAGTTTCTTAGCGAACAAGGCATATGGAATGATATAAAATACATGCTGATTTTTAAATGGGGTTCCGTGACTTTGATAGTTTTCTATGAATTACTGGGGTTTACCCTGTTTTGGGGTTTGTACAGGTTTTTTCCCCTCCCTCCCCAAGCTGATCTTTTCTTTTGCAAGCAACCAAACATAAGAAGATGCTCTGAATGGCCCTTGGCTGCTGTGAGTTTTTCAGCTGTGTTAGCTCAGTGCAGAAACTGCCCTCCCCAGTGCTGGAGATCCTAACAACTCTGCTCTAACAAGTCTTATCCTTTGGGTTCTGTGGGCAATCCAGGCTGAGCTGCCCAACAGGCACACCACAGCAGCTGACTCATAGGAAATTCTATGATATCTTAAAATGTTAAGATGATATCTGTGGAAAAGGAGAAGCTACCTGTGAAAGCAGGTAGCCACACTTACATGCCATTTTTCTGGTTCTGCAGCCTACTAAGCACCTATGGGGACAAAATCCTTCACAAGTGACTTTAAAGTTTATTATACTGGATATTAAGAAGCACTCGAATACAGTAGTTATTTCTGCTCTGCTTTCAGAAGGTAACCATGGGTTCTGAGGCACTGTGTTCCCAAGGCATTAATATGAGCAAAATAAAGATAATTACACAGACATCTCTCCCTTCACAATGAACTCCCTATTTCATCTCTGTTTTGTGAAATAGAGCCTTTGACTACAGGGAAAAGTAATTATCAAACATGTCACATGCTAAAAATAATTTTTTCAGCACACAATAGATGGGTAGGCAGGTTAATTTGCCTAGTCAAGATCTCGCCTGCTTTTCATCCTGAGTGCAGAGCTACTTCATTTGAAATGCATGTTTTCTTCCCTTCCATTGTAGATTTCACCTGAAAAATTGTGTCCCAGTCACATTTATAATAAAGTCAAACATGAAGCCTTGTACACCTTTAATTAGCTCTGCTTCCAAATTCAGGTGGTTAAAATACGAGGAAGGTTTCAAAGTGCCCTGGTCTGACTTTGGCTGAACAGTGTCAGAGCTTTGAGAGCGACAGAAGTCTGACCCCTCTGAGGGCAGCAGCTCCCCTGAGCTCCTGTATGTGCTTCACACATGCACAATTATTCCCACTGACACTCTGCAAGCAGCCAGATCAAACACAGCCTTTGTTTCCCTCTGTTCCACTACAAACACTGCCAACTTCATGGCGCACCCCAGACATACACAACGTGTTGATACCTTCTGGTCCAGAGTTACACATGGTATCAATGGGTTGTTTCTCATGTTGAGTATTTTTCTGGGAAGTAATTAAATTGATATTCCTTTGCCTACTCTGGCAATCTGTTAAGAATGGAAAAAGGTTAAGGTGTTCGTTTTAACCTAAAACCAATAAAATGGCCTGAAAGCTGCCTGCTTCTACTGCTGAAACTGAAGATGTCAGTACTTGAGTCCACACATACAAAATGAGGAGGAAAACAGATTTTTCTCAGTAAATCATTGGCTTTGTCATTTCCCTTCATTGATCTAAAATGGTGCCAGTTTATAAACATCCATGCTGCTGAATCTTATTTCCTTACTCTGGCCCTCTGGTCAGAGACCAAAATGATTTAGCCTGTTTTCCTCAGCTGAATTACTAATTTATACATACACTGGGCAAAAGGTGGCCACAGGAATAGCATATTTTCAGCAGCAATTTTCAAAGGTGCCAAAGAGGAGCTTGAACTTATCCTTAAACGAAGACTTCTGTTACAGAACAGGTAGGCAAACCAGCTCCAAAAAACTCACCAACATATAAAAGAAAATGGTTACTCTTTTACATGAGTAGATTAAAGAAGGAAAGATTGTGATCCCTACGTAAGGGTCTACAAATTGTTGCACAGTAACTAAGTCAGAGAAAGCAACCATTTTTCATTGTACCACATCCCTGTTCAGCCTAATTTTGTTCACTGCTATGTGAACTGTTGGCCAAGATTTTGCCTTACCCAGCTATTTATAATCATTAGAAATATTCCAGGATAAGGCTTTTTCTACATAAGTGATTTGTAGTATTTATATGCTAATTGAGAAAACCGAACATAAATTTGAATAATAGTAAAATTAAACTATTGACTATGGGCAGCAAATCCCTCTTTACTTAGGACTTACCAGATTTTACTTGGGAAATATTAATTTGGTAATTGAAGGACTTTATTACTACAATAAAATATATTAAGCAGTATCTATTGAATGAATAATTTTAAAAATAATTTAAACTCTGGTTCTAGATATGTGACAATTATTCCATGAAGTAGATGTAGTGTTTTGCTTTGCATTGAGTTTGCATAAGTAGTTTAACAAAGTACTTTTAGAGAGTCTAGTAAAATCAGGTTTCCAGGCCTCTCTGGAGATTCACTGACTTCAGCAGTGGTACATTTAAGGAATCACAGAACCTCCCAGGGAAATTGGGAGAATACATAAGGAGGTAATTACACAGCAGTGATACAAACAGTTTGAGCTCCAGCACCTTGGCTGAGCTGCATCCACTTGAGGAATTCACAAAGTTCTGAGTTCACCACTTAGCTTTCCTTGGTTCTTCTAGACCTCAGAGATACCTGAGAAATAAAGGAACTACCAGCTGAATGCAATCCACTCCTCCATGCACTCATCCTCATTTCATCAGGCAAAACTAATGCCACTGGAAGTGCTCCTGGTAACTTTGACAAGGTCAGCATCTCACCCCAGCATATATTTGCCTTAAGAGCTATATGGTGGCAAAGTATTTTCTGATATTTCTGGCATTTTCTCTGTAGTTCCTCTCCAAGAACTGCTATTCAGTGTTCTGTATTTTTCACTTTACCTGTCTTGCTCAGAACACATTTAGTCAGGTTTCCCATACGTATCTCAAAGAATAATTATTGCTTCAGAATAACTCTAAGTTTACTACCATATTCACAAATAAAATAAATCCCAAAGCTTATGACTGACTTCAGGCACTTTTAATAAGTGCATGGCACACTGCCATGTTCATATCTGTCTCTCTAATTACGGTTTCTATGTGTAAAGCACACAAAAGCGTATGAGATTGCTGACCTAAAAATTTTGAAAATGTCATCCTTGGTGAATCCTTTAGTGCATATTAACAGTTAAGTATCTTTTTTGATGTTGTAGTCATTACAAATTTTCTATACCTCATTAAAAAAATTCTTCACATAAGCTGAACATACTTGTTTTTCTAAAGAATTCAGTAAGAGAGAAACAAAGTCTTATATCTGCAGTATCCACCTGGCAACCAGACCAGAGATGAAGCAATAGTCTGAAGTATTTCCTGTCTGCAAGTTTTGAGCAATCATTTTACTAGAAATCTCTAGTTTGGCTAACTGTTTATCCTGGGATTGTCTATAAACTTACCTGTCCCCTGGGGAGGCTCAGTGCCACCTCAGCAGCAATGTGATGCCCCCAGAAGACACTGCTGTGATTTACCCAGTCCACATACACTTTTAATATCTAATTCACAAGTGTCAGACCTGAGCCATGATGTGTCCCTTCACAGCAGCACCTGCCTGAACCACGTGGAGGTGAGGCAGGTTGGGTACAGACAAGGTCTCTCGGGCTTATCACAGGGCTGTTCACTTGTGAGCACTGAAATCAAGCAGCTGCCCAACTTGAGTGCATACAAAACCTGCAGTCTTCATCAATGTGAGAATTCTTGACACAGTTATGTCCTTATGCCTTTCCTCACTTCACTATTTACCCCCAATCATTTAGGAAAAACTCATGTATTAACTGTTATAGGCTATGTATTCAGTAAATACAGCTAATTTAAAAAGAAAACAGCCAGCTTGAACTAAACTTACACACACTTCCTCTGAGGCACTTTGTCAGGGTTACTCAGCTGCTTATATCACTTGGTTTACTTCCATTCCTTATCCTACTTCTCTAGAGATGGGGCACACATTAATGCATTTTATCATCAAGTTTTAAGTGCCATTTTCCAAAAATTGGACAGTGCTCTGAGGGTATTTAGAAGGCTCCTAGGGTGAAGTAGCTGTTGAAGAGTTTTCAGAACAGGAAGAATTTGCTGCTTCTGTATTTTGGATTTTCAAAGCACAGTACACTGCTCAAGTTCTTGAATGTCAACAAGAGGAAAACCAAAATTATTATATAAAAGCCTGCAGAGAGGATGCACATGATCATTAGAGTGTTTAGATTTTCAAAGTAGGGTTTTTTTAAAGATGCCAATTTAAGAAACTGAATTCTGCAACCTGTTATTGCACAGAGCACTGAAATGGAACCAGGAGAAACTGAAGCGTGAACAGAGGCAGCTGAAGGTGACCTTCAGGAAACTGGAAAGGACTGAATCACTGGGAAGGGAACCTCGTTATCAGTGCATTTCTTTATGTTCTACCAGGCACATTTGCAATAGACTACTGAGCAAGACCACCACAGGAAAAATATGGTAGAGAAACACACAATTACCTGGTTAATGACCATGTTTTTTAAGTAATCACATGCCAGTGGCAATGCCATGGACATAGCTGGCTCTTTCCACCCTGTTGCAGACTACTGACCTTTTATTTCTTAAAGGCAAATAGGAGATGCAAATGCTTCAGTTTGATGCAAAGTCAGTTTCTAAGACAAGGGGAGAAGCAGAGACATTATGTGATTACGTTATTTTCTGTTTGTTCTGCTTTTCTATGGTGTCATCTGAGAGCACGAGTTGTCTGACAGCATTTGAGCAAAGCAGAATTCCAGAAAATGAAACACAGGAATTCTGAGGTGCAGACTAATTCCCCTATGACAAGGAATATGACAAGGATATCCCCTCAGATATCTGCAAAAGCACCCAGATTTCATCTCCTTATTTATTCACCAATTCAGCAAGAATTCACATTGGAACTTTCAATGTACTTATTGTATGGAATTTTTCTCTACTTACAATTCTCATGTGCAAGTGGGATACTTTACAAGGCCATAAATGTATGAGGAGGTCTTTGATTTGAAAAATATTATGTTACACTATTTAAAATTTTCCTTTATGTCATTAAACAGGGATAACATTAGTCAGCATTAATATTTCTCCCATTTAAAACATGTTTTACCTATGAGAAATTCTCTTATCATTTGGTAAATTTTACAAACCATTTAAGTCAGAAGAGGGAAGACAGAAAAACTGCAGGACTGAGCTCCTCAGGAGGTTCTCTATCTATTCCTTCAGTGACCAACTAAATGAGGCCTCAGTCATTGTCACAATACAAATTATAATATCAGTTGCAGAAAGATAAAATAGTATTTATTCCCTGGTTTGAATCTATCTTACTATATATTGTTAGAAATGCCTCTTTCACCAGGGAAGTTCTAACGTGTAACTTTTCTCTCTATTATCTGTCTCTACATATATCTCATCTAATGTGAGTGGTGTACAGAAACTTACTGACCATCATTTGTAGATGGGTGGAATATATTCTCACCTTCATTTTAGCATAAATCCGATGAGGTGATGAGAATTTACACATCAATTGCATGGTGATTCAGAAAAGAGAAACCAAAATCCCTCCTGTGATTAACACAGCCATGATAAACTTGTTCTTATGACACTATTTGTATGTTCATTGTGTGCTCCTGCCCTCTATTCACACTTAGTAGTGCCACAACACAGAAAGGTAACAGAAAATACATACTGGAAGTTTACTTAATGCTTTAATAATTCCAGCTTAAGTCATTTGTAACATGCTATCATTGAGGAAACCAGAGAGCAAATTTGTCTGTCCCTCATGCAATGGAGATGATGATTCT
The DNA here is from genome assembly GCA_013390005.1 of Calyptomena viridis. Classification (NCBI taxonomy): domain Eukaryota; kingdom Metazoa; phylum Chordata; class Aves; order Passeriformes; family Eurylaimidae; genus Calyptomena; species Calyptomena viridis. The sequence continues at coordinate 10,049 of WEIV01008962.1, read as the reverse complement.
TGGAGATAAATTAGTTCAATGAGTAAACTAGACCCAAAAGAACTGCAAGTATATATTTCTGCAAGTAGTATTGCTGTGGTACAATGATTTTCTTTGCAGCAAGCTTGATTCTGGAATATTCTTCAAATGCATAAAAACCAGATGCAAACAAATGTGCTTCAATTTCCCCTCTCAAGTAATAGTAGTAAGGCAGACTATTTTTGATGGAACAGTGTCTCACGTCTATTAGGAAAAGAGGTGCAAAAGCCCTAAATTTCCAGTCCAAAACTGATAAATGAGAGACTCAGATACTCACAGGCAACAGGTTTCTTCCTTTCTTCTTGAAAGCTATATGGGGCTGCTGTTTTCAGATTAGCACAGCTATTTTGTTTCCATGACTTTGCAAAAGCTCTCTCATTTTCAACTGTGGGAACAGAAGCAAGGAAATGTACTTGCCATTTGTTTGCAGATTTTTGCATAACAAGTGCTTTCTGCATTATTTCAGCAGTTACTCAAGACTAATCACTATTAAACCTGATGGACATTTAGGGAAATCTCCCCTAGTCTAATGCAATGATGATGGGAAGAAATTGAGAGCCTCAAGATGCTGCTTTTCTGACTAAGTGCTCACAAAGCTGTTAAGGAATCAAGCTACCATTAAAACCAATAAACCAAACTTGGAAAACAAAAATACGTTTGTTATCATGCCAACAGCACCAATCTACTTAGGCATTTAATTACTGTGACTTTCAGCTCCATGGGATAGCTACTGGAACAGTAAGTCCTAAGGCCCTAAATAACCTACAGAGACAACTAAACATCCAGTGTTAAGCAGTGACAACTCAGAGTGAGACAAGTTTTCTTTGTGAGCAGCACGGATACTGAAGTTTGCTTTCCTATGCGTTCATCTCCCATGACTGACTGAGAGCTTAAACCAAATCTTTGGCAGAAATCTCACTCTCTAGTGGCTTCTCTATGCCCAGTAATGTGCAAACTCAAGCTGTGGTGTTCCCCTCAATAAGGGCACTTCATCAAGGTTCTTTACTCAGACACCATCTGTTTTGGAGAAGGTTGTTTGACCATAATTTTTACTGTTGCCTCAAAGGAATTTGGCTGAAATTAGCCAATAGAGAGAGAAACAGATTCATAGAGGTAATTTGAGAGATGCAAGACAGACACTGTCAAGGATAATGGGAATTCATTAGTGTTTTTTCCTCAAGAAGCCAGGCTAAAAACAGGAGAAAGAAAGCAGGACAATTCCCTAAGTGTAGTGGGCAACACTATCATACATGTGCTATTTCATTTTCTCTTGATTTGCTCTCAGCAAAATGTCATCAGCTTGACTATATCAGTCAGCTCTACAACAAAAGGAACACCAACATCCAGGCAGTGGCTCTATAAAGCAAAGTCTCATCCTTTCCAAGATACCAGTCAATGTTAATTACTATTAACACATACTCTTTAATTATTTGTGAGATTAAAAGATTGTCTGCCTCTGTACAGACAAGAATATTGCTGGCTTTATCATCACTTCCCTGACATAACTGGTATTTATGCCCATGAAATGTACATTTATGAAACTTAATATTTGTGTTGCTGAAACCAGTGCCTCTGAATGTATCTAATATAAGGATACTGCTTGAATACAAATGCTCTTTGAATCCAGCTGCTCAATTGAGCCTCATGCTGTGACATTTTGACTTTGCACAGACACTTCCCTCTGTACCAATGAACATGGTGTGCACGAGACTCCTCATGCCCACAACTTCCTTTGTTCCTTGGTAAGAGACTCCTGGAAAAGCCACCTGATATTCATGTGTTAATTGCATGATCAGTGTTCCAGGCTCACGTGCATCCATGCCCACTGTCTCACTCTGCTCCTTTTTGGGACTTCAGAGAACAGATGGGAACAAGAAGCACTCTCAGCCCAGCTACAGCTCAGACCTTCACCTCACTTGGTGCCAAACTGCCACTAGTTTGGTGAAGGGGCTGAGCACATCCATGCCACCAGTTCTGAAGGAAAACAAGGCCAGGAACTCCACTGACTCCAGCTGTTGCTGTGCAAAAAGTAGCTGAAGTTGTCAGTCCTTTTCTGGAACCAACTTGTCTTAGTTGGAAACAAAAGCACGCAGCCACCCCTTTCATGGAAGCTGAACTGTCGTTACGCCAGCCTTTATCCTGGCTCTCCCAAGCCCACTTAAGTCTGGGCCTTTGTCTTTAAAAGCCTAATCCTAACCCAAACCACAGTCCCGGGTGACCAACATCTACAGTGAAATTATGACATAAGGCACAGACTTATTACTCTGGCTTATTGCGCACTAAAGGAGCACAAATGATTGAACTGCAACCTAAGAGATTCTACCTTTTTTCCCCTTTTTAACCCTTGCAGGAGACTTAACTATCCAAATACCTCCCAAAACTTCTATGTAGACCTGGCACCATCCCTCGCATTTAGGAGAACACAATCCAGTTAAATTGGAATTCTAAAAAATGCTTTTGAAGAGGCAACTAAGGGTAAGGCAGGACCTATCACGGCACCATCTGCTTGTCCTAGTACAGAACTCTGGACACAATCTGGCCAGAACCATGTCACATATCTATGCTGTGAAACTGCAACCACAACAATAAAAAAATCAGCTAATACCAGAGGTAATGTGTAAGTTATGGGTGTGTGCTGGTACAGACAGATTAAAAGCCTGAGATACAAAGAATGCAATGCAGACTGCAGATTTTCAGTCCTTTTCTGAAAGCCAATTCTAAGCTCCAGCTTTAAACCTAAGAAAAGACATTATCCAGAATACATTTCCATGAAAGAGTGCACACAAATGAAACATTCTGACATCTTCTGTGCAAAAATGCTCTCTGCATGATGCACAGTCATTCCAAAGATAAAACTCCCATTCAGTTCAGGAGTTTTCAGTCTGCAGAAATGTATTTTTCTTGGCTAAGACAATTCACAAGCTTTGTAAGTGAAAATGAATGTGCATATTCTGAAGAGTAAGATAGTTACAGTTAATTTAACTTAAAAAGAAATTGAAAATAATGCCAAGCTTGTCAATCACTGAAAACCCAGAGAATAATGTATAGATATATAATGTTAATTATATTACACATGCCCTCAGTTTTAGCATCATCCTTTTTTGTCACCGTCCACCGTCCGATATTGTCAAACAGAATCATCTTAAAGAAGCACCGTCTGTGTTATCGTCAGGGAAAATGCTATTTGCAGGTTTTCACAGCCCCTTCGTGGACCCACTCTGCTCTTGCCCTTGACACTTCAGCCCATGCCACCATCCTAAACCCGGCTCATGTCAGTTCTGGATTATAATCCAAATGGCATTTAGTCAAATACAATCTCAAGCGTGTTAATCTTTCAAGTTACTGTGCTTCAGTACATCAAGACAGGTCAGATCTTCTATCTCTGCTTGCCACAAGCAAACACTTCCCAGGAAGCAAGGTTGTCTGAAGGAAGGACTAAGACCAGAGAACAAACTGCTCACCCAGCTCTTTTGCAGGAACATGGCTCCCTTGTGAACCTTTGCTCAAGAGAACTGAGCTGTACCTTCACAGGACTGGCAAGGCCACAGTGGAGAGATCTGAACCTGCACTAACTTGATATTTTGCTTAACAATTTTAGCAGAGGTTCCCACTGTCTGATCAGAAGCCAGTTGGTGGTTGCAGAGAACACACACTCAATCTCTGTGGTATCTATCCGTTAACACACATCAAAGAACAGCTGGAAAACAGGTTAAACCTTTCATTTGAGCAACTGCAATAGGGCAGATTGACTGGGAGGTCCCAGCAGGACAACTGCTGGCAATGCAAGCCACACCATGAAACAACTGGAAACTGCCTGCACTAGCACAGCCCAGCACTGTGCTTGCTGTAAATGACACAGAGTGGAGACATTTACCTTTAAGTACAGCACGCGTTATTACGTTACCTGGAGGCAGACTGTCATATTTGTCAAATACTACAGCATACACTTCACACAAAAGGTGTCAATGGTACAAAGGGGTTTGGTGCAAACCCTACAGCTATTTCTGCCTTTCATTCTCTTACAAGACTGTGCCAGGGAGACAGGTGACAAACCAGAAAGCCAAGAGAAAGGAAGAGATGAGTTTAACATATTGCTTATAGGGTATTTTGTGAACTAGTAGGAAAATGCCCTCTCTCTCTCCAAACATTAGTTATTTTTACCTGGTAACATACCTATTAATATCCTGTCCCTGACTTATGTTCTCTGTCCTTTGGATTTTTTTATAAGACACTAATCAATACTTGGCAGCATTTTAAAATAAAACATGCAGTTTACAAAATAAATATTTTAGTCATCTTTGCAATGACTTCTGGATTTCTTTTTAAAGCTTGTCTTATTTATTGCATTTGAAAACTAGGTTCTTCTACACAGAGTGCATTTGCAAATGAAAAGTAAGACCAGCAATAAACTCCATGAGCCTATTTCTGAGCAAAGCAAACAAATGCAAGAGTTGAATGGATAGAGTAACCCAGTATTTTCACCCACTTACTTGATTCTTAGCTGGGAGGAAGCAAAAGATTTCCAAGTGCCACAAGTGCCTGAGCTTGATCTGGAAGATGGTTTTGTGCTGTGCAAGTCTGAATGTTATGCTAGCTGTCATTAATAGTGTGAATTTTTGCCCTTAAGAATTAGCATGCATGGGAATAATCTTGGGATTGTGCTGGCCTTGCAGTTGGGAGGCAGGCAGATGGGACACAGCTATGTTGTAAAATGAATGGAAGACAGTAATTCTTCATTACAAATTTAGTTGCTTCTGTCAGTTTAAATCCCAACTCCCAATGCACGTTCACAGCAGCTGACTGGGGGCACAGTTGGGTGAATACTACTCACCCTGAGAGAAGTGCCCTGTTATACTCAGAGCTCCTCGTGAGCAGTTCCTGACCCAGATGATGGTTCTAGCACAGACACATCACTGGGCCATACGGTGGTACTGCTCAGGATATCATTAGTCACTATCCACAAAGGAGCACCAGCTCAGGGGAACAGATTCTCCAAGCTGGAATAGTGCTGAGAAAACAATACCAGGCACTGTGTGGGTGACCAGAAGTGACACCATCTCATAGCACATTTTTGCATCTTTACCTTGGCTCCTTGACTGTCTTAACATGAGAATTATCTCAGCTGCAGCAGGAGAACCTCAGGACAGCAAATAAGACTACTGCTCAGGATATATTTTACTATTATTTTATTATTTATTATACTTCTTTAAAAAGTATTTTTAGACTTATTTCAGCCTTCTGAAAAGTGGTTAAATGGGCACTTACTGCCTTGTGCATAGACTGTAGAATACCCACTGTAGAGAGACCATTTGCTTCTTTCACCAGATATGGACATTAGATATGGACATGGCCACTGCAATGGAAAGGTTGTCATGGAGATGAAGAAGATGGCAATAAAACTCTGGGAAGTGACCTGGAAGAACGCAAGGGGAATTCATCTCTTTGTTTGCACATATTAGATCACTGTCCTCTCTTCTCAGGTTACACTCTCAGTGGTTTTAGTATATCTACACATCTATGCTGGCACAAGTGTAGGTGAGGATGCAGTTTTACTGAGCCCAGTTTGCCAATTGCTCAGTCCTGCAAGTCACCTCAGCTTCCATGAGCTTCATCAAGATCAGAACTTGCACTGAACCTCTAGTTGCCTGGAAGCCAAGGGGAAGTAATTCTAGATGAAGGCACTGATCAGTCCCTCCTGACTACACAACCATACTTAAATGCCTGCAGGACCATGGTTAAAAGTGGCAACCAGGCACACGGAAGCTCAGCTATGTCTAAAAGTGTAAAAAATTTCATTAGACTATTTTCTGTTGTTCTCTATTAAAAAGTTTGTGATGGTTCCAGCTGAGAAGATGGATGGATATGGAGACTTGAGAACAAGAGATCAAGACTCCAAATCTGTACCACATTGCCAGGAAGCTTTATGATTTAGGATTATACTCAGGCTACTCAACACAAGTTCCTCTCCTGGGTGCAGTGATTTCATTTAGAATGCCCCTAAAGAGCCAGAATTCAACAGGCTTAGGCACAGGCCATCTGAATCACTGTCATGACACCACAGTTTTGAGGCATGTGGTGTACAGTCTTTAAGGCTGCCTGTGATATAGTGAGAATTTTATAGAAAAAAGTTAGCTTACCATCTAAATGTCTCTAGCATTTTCCTTTCTTTTGTACTTCAACAAATTCCAACAGAGCATCCGTATTGCAGGCCAAGGACTCATAGGAACATGGCTTACAAATTCTATGTAGTGTGAGGTCAAACATATTGTGCAAATAAATCGTTCCGAAACCATAAAACAGGGGTAAATCAAAAATCCACTTGAACCAACTGCAAAATAACGCTACTCTTGCCTTCATTAGGACTGGAATTTAGTTTATAATCTGATATTCCCCACTATGCTTTAGACTGCCACTGGGTTACTATGATGTGTGAAGTCAGCTGAGACCCAAAGACATCTGTCTAAAGAAATTCAGCATTAAGCAGTCTCTTTTCTCTTCTATCCCTAATGAAATTCAAGCATTTAGAGGACTGTCTCCCCACATCCATTTACTGAAATATATCTGCTAAATCCAAGCTTCTAATAGAGCTTTGCCAGGTTCTGCTTCAAATTCTTCAACCACTGTCACCAAAAACTCAACTCTCCCTTAGCTCCATTTTCCAGGATGGCGTTAAAGACATTGATTTCCAGAGCCTGTTTTATGCTAAATGTGGCTAACAAAAATGCAGCTATGACATCTTGGGGTACTATAGTTTAACACCTAAATTACTTCTTTGTCTGACCAGTTCCATATACACTAAAACTGCCGGTTCACTATGGAGACATAAGCAAAAGCTCTGCCAAAAATATGACAGATTGATTATTTACGCATTTTTAGAAATCCCTTGCCATGAGACCTCAGTGTGAAGACCTCAGACCTTGACTCTAAGCCCAAAGGGATCTCCTGCTGGCTTTACTTCTCAACAAAACAAATACAAGTGCTTCACATTCATAGAAACAGCTCTATTTCAATAAACTCAGGTTTGCTTTAGCTGAACTGCAGGATTACTTTCAAATGGCAGTTGCAAGCTGCCTCTGCACTAAGCACATGGAAGAGATCACTACCTGTTTTGATGAAAATCCTTCTGTTTTCCCCCAGTGGTGTGTCCTTGTTTACAACCATTGCACTGCTGTGCCCTGGTGCCACTTAAATACTGCACAGGAAGCCTGTAAACACCTCACTTCACCTGTGATCTCCAGGAATCTGGCCAGCTTAACACAGAGCTAGTCAGGGCAAGACTTGGAGGACAAATTCAGTTTGCAGTGATAGTAAAAACTGGGAATCTGGTCTGCAAGAGTTTCTGGAATTCTAGCACAGAACAGCTGGCTGGTGCCTCATGGGGTGCCACTGAGATCTCGAGTGGCTGTGGGAGTGTGTACTGCCAGGAAACCAAGTCTCCAGAGGATTGTGATGCAACAAATATCCTGTCTCTTTTGAGGGAAGCACAATTTGGCACTGAATCAGAAGGATAGCACTATTTACTAAATGACAACAGTAACATCCTGGGTTTTCTTTCTCAGCCTCTGAACCAGACTGAAATATGCTTTGTTTGCAAGAGCTGATGAAATCATAGCTCCAGATGTGGGCTATGAGCTGCTGTATCTGAAAAATAAGCTTGTACTAGAAAATGCTTATTTTTGGAAATTGCAACAAGGAAACACATATTTGGTGTGAATTCACATTATGATCACACTGAAGAGTTACCCAGGGGATCCTACCTGCACTGAGATCAACAGGAGATTTCCCACTGACTTCAATGGGCAGAAGCCAGTGTTTGTTTAGTGATGGTGTACAGCAAAATCACAACTGGGGGGGCTCTGTGTTCAGGTTTTAAACTACCTGCTTTACCCTGCTCTCTGAACACCTGTGAACTGCACCTGAATTCCAGGGTGTTCGTCCTCTTGTTTAAATTAAGGAAAGCCTTTTTTAA
>WEIV01008961.1:146240-158164 GCA_013390005.1 Calyptomena viridis | reverse complement strand
GTTAACAAGAGACACATCTTTAGAAAATTACTTTGAACATGCATCAACAGTTTTGCATGTGAAGACTGAATCAGTAAACATCTGTCCACTCTCACCAGTGTCACTCACTTTCTCAAGTATCAGTCCTTCTGCTCAAAATAGCTGCATTCCTCAAATGATACAGTATGTTTGGCATTATGCTGGTGTAAGAACTGCTTTGCAAAACAAAACAAGCCAAGGTCTGTTTTAAGTGTCCCTGCATGACTTGCATCCATTCTTCTAAGCTTTTTTCTCCACCCAAAGTAGGGTGCCTGCATCCAGACTGCTCATCAAGAACAGTCCTGGTAAGTGGTGTGGATCAAATAATGCAATGTCCTGTGAGAATGCTAGTTCATAGAATCATAGAATATCCTGAGTTGAAAGGGACCCACAAAAGATCATTGAGTCCAACTCCTGGCCCTGAACAGGACAACCCCAAGAATCACACCAGGTTCCTGACTGAGAGTGTTGTCCAAACACTTACTGAACCCTGGCAGGCTTGGTGCTGTGACCACTTCTCTGGGGAGCCTGTTCCAGCCCAACCACCCTCTGGGTGAAGAACATTTTTCCAATATCTAGCTTAAGCATCCCCTGACACAGCTTCATTCCATTCCCTCAGGTCCTGTTACTTGTCACCACAGAGAAGAGACCAGTGCCTGCCCCTCCACTGCCCCTCGTGAGGAAGTTGTAGACTGCAATGAGGTCTCCCCTTGTTCTTCAGACTGAATGAACCAAGTGACCTCAGCCAGTCTTCATATGGCTTCACCTCTGAACCCTTCACCATCTTCGTAGCCCTCCCTTGGATGCTCTCTAATACCTTAATATCTTTCGTATATTGTGGGCCCAAAGTTGTACACAGTTGTACACAGGTGAGGCTGCACCAGCACAGAGTAGAGTGGAAAGCTGATATAAGGCAATCCCACAATGGTTAATGGATGCAAAGCAGGGTTTGTTGCTAAATCCTGACCTTGTTTTCTGATGTGAGAATAAACATGAACAGAGAGACTTCCCTCTGCACCACTCCCCCTTTCTGCGCATGCCTTTCTCTACCTTGCTCTAATTTGCAGCCCAGTACCCAGACCTACCTGGCAGCATCCCTCAGTGCAGACCCACTGCCTGTACATTTAGTTGCCCACCCCAGCTTTATGTAGGGTTGGAGACTAGATCAAAGGCCCTTTAGAAATCTGGCTTCATAAATTCTGAGTTGCTCTTTGGCCTTAGTTCACATTACAGCTATCTGATTGAGCTTTCGATTGGTAGAATTGAAGCTGCCTGAAGAACCATATCCTACACAGTAGTGCACTTTCAGTTTTCTCTTGCTCTTAGTCTCTGCATTGCAACTTCTCCTCATATTAACTTGTCCCTGAGTGAAAAGGATTTGTTATCACTACATATCCCCAAAGAAATTTAATTCCTTATCCAGAAAATGAAAGATCAGTCTCAAAAGTGAAGTGCCGAACACTTGCAAGGACTTTGTAGATACAAAATGATGTGACAAAAATACTGGTCACCCTGGGATAAGTAGAGGAGGCTAAGGAGAGAGTTGATGAAAGCAGACTTATCAGATACAAAGTCAATATGACTGTCCCTGAGTTTTTGGAAGAGGAATTCAGTCTTCCTAGCAGATATGAAATTATATATTATTTTTCACTTTGTGAAAAGTATTTCACTCAGATTCACCTAAGAAATACTGCTAAGTTGTACAGGTATGAAATGGAATGATAACAATTAAGGAATTAAATTAAAGTAATGCAAGACATAACAATAAACAAATTGTGCAAGAGCAGAAGAGCCTAATTTGAATTCTTAGAATCTAAGTGTAGGGTGCATTAAGAGGAAGCAACATTGGAATAGTAATGTAAACATTTGCATCAAAAAGAAAGAATAAATTGTGTGACACTAATTTTCCTGAGTACTCTTTAAGACATCTGAGTTGGTCCTGGACCCACCACCGCCACCATTTTACTGATCATTTTCAGAATCAGCTTTGAGTTTTCAGTGTAATGTGTTCCCATTTGTGTCTCGATAAGGACGCTTTAATCTAGAATATTTTAGTCCAGTTCTTTCAAGACTTGTGCACAGAATACATACTGTTAATCCATTTCCTCTCAACAAATGCAACGGGATTGTCTTCATCACAAATGAGTTGCTGCTTCCCATGCTCCAGAAAGTGAATCTTGGCTCAGTGACCAGCAAGTGATTCACCAGAAACTTGGCCAGGGAGTGAAAACTTCTTTTTCTGGTCTTGTGAATTCAGGCCACAAAGTTCTGGTTTAGGGCAGAAAACTCATGCTTAAAATCTCTCCAGCACCTTCTCCTTCATCGTTAGAGTTCAATTTGAAAGGACAAAAACCTGGCAACTCACTGATGAATATTTTAAGGCTGGCAAATAACCCAGCCAAAAGCATGAGCCCCAGCTGTCAAAACACAGAAAACTTAAGCTTTACAATAAAACAGATTTCTGTTATTTCTGACTGGCTAGGATTCTTTTGCTTAGATCAAGAGCAATAAGTCATTGATCAAAATTTCTTTTTCTTCTTCACATTTTTGATGTTAGGAAATGCTTTCAAACTCCCCACAGATATTTCAAGTGCTGACTTTGCTGCCAAGCAGTCTCCGAAAGCTATTCCTTTTTTCTCTCCTCTTCCCCCGCCTCTGCTTATCTGCCTCACAGTGCTGTCACCGGATTTCTTAAGTGTCCACAGTAGATTTCTCTAACACTCTTTTGAGTGGTTCTGTGCTGCATTCTGTGGCCTTAAGGGGAAGCCGATCCTGGGGAAGAGAAGATGGAGAGTGCCTTAACTTCAAGAGGAAATTCAGTTTATCTACTAACTGGAGATGAAGCTGTTTGGATGCCAAGGCACAACATGCTCCTGGCATCTGTAGAAACCTAATTTTATAGCACAGAGGACCCACAGGCTTTTACTAAATCCTTAGCATGGCTTGAGGAAGAAAGTAGAAGTGACAAAAGAAAGAGCATGCAAAGGAGCACAGGGAGCAGAAGGCTGGAGGCGTGTCTGTGCGAGTGTGTGTCTGCATGTGAGCATCCCGGCACTGGCATTCCCATGGCATTCCCCTGCCTTCAGAAGGAATCACGCGGGACCAGATGGCTGGATAGGGCCAGGCTGTGAGTGGGGATGGCAAGTATGTCCTTGGATTAGTCGGGTGAAATGTAAGTGTTCTTGTGATATTGATGGGAGACATTGACACATTCTGGCTGTTAAGGGATCATAGTGGCCAATCCCCACCCCAGACCACACGACTCTGCATCTGAGCATCCTCTCACAGCTTCTTCCCTCTCCCTGCCCTGCTCCTGAAGAACATGGTTTAATCTCTCATTCCCTCATGACGTCAAGCTCCCAGTTCTCATGCACAGGTTAAAAAAACCAGAGTGTGAATGCTGTGCATGTCCCCGTAGTCCACTTCTGCCTTGAAGCAGTAACACACAGAGCTGGCATGAGCTGCCACTACCCCACACTCTCAGGAAGGAAGACATGCAGGATAAAACCATTCCAGCAGAAAAACAGCATAAGAAGCTGGATGCCTTGAAAACAATGAAACAACTTTCAATGTGTCAGAGTTGGTGGCATCTTGGCCTCCCACATGTCCAGAACTCGATTGTTTTCCTCAGTGGTTTTTCAACTGTGAATTCAGAAGCCAGTAAGTTTTAAACCACCAAGAGGCAACAGAGTTTGTTTACTGAGATACAAGTATCTCAAGTACCAACGCAGTTGTCTTATGGAGTTAAGTCTGAACTTCTTGTGAAAATTGTCTATAATCAACTTTTCAGTGCCCATATTTCTTTTTTTTTTTGCCGTCACATATGTACTGGTATTTTTTCTAGGTGCGTTAAAATATCTAACATCAATGTAGAAATACTTCAGCAAGCTCTGCTAGAAGAATTACATAAACTAAATTGCAGTTTCTGACAAACATCGGTGTGGTAGGAACAGCATGTTATAACAGTCAGCAAATATCTGTGGCATGTTTCTATTTTTATTGTGTAACTTGGGGCCATAACCAAGTTATAGCAAAGGGATATTTATCTTATTTTTTTACTTTTTTGTTTATTTTTCATATTGCAGAAGCAGCATAAGGATTCAGAAGCCCTCAGCCTTTCTTTTGCCAAATGGTAAAACCACTTTAAAGTCAGTCTGGGTTGGGTTTTTTTTTTTGACTGAATGTCTCAAGCATCTAGTAGTTCCCTTCAGACCAAGTCAAGGCATGGAGTCAGTGCTGGTCTCTGACGGACTGAAAAAAATGCTCTTATTTTGCCCTCTGGAGAAAAGATCATTCTCAGGGATTCAGGAAGTGCACCATGCAAAAGTTACTTTTCAGGCATTACATCTGCAGCTGCCTGTAATCAATTAATACAGGGTGTCAAGCAGTCAACTTTCTAAAAAATGATTTATTATAAAGGCAGAACTCAACCTGTGCCTTTGCTTTTTTTTTTGCATGTATTTTGTTTGGTTCATATGCACTGATAAATTCCTGGAAGTTAAGACTACAGAAGCTATAATACTAACCTTCAGTCACAGCTCACTGTATTCAGCACACTAGAAGCAGACTGGCATTGGGTGTCATCACCAGGTGCCTGAGGGAGAGAAGTAATTTAATGCGAGTCCATGGCCAACTTACTTTGCAGTAGATTTCCTGTACTATAGTTTTTTGTCCCAATTCATGATCAGTCCAAATCTGGTATATTTTAAGATGGAACTAGCTGGCTTTTTTTATGATCTCAGAGATCTCTATTCCCTCCTGTACAGCATCATGTTGTTTTTCATGTCATGAGTTTTGAGGCAGCAAAGGGAGGAGGTCGGGCAGGCAGATTCTATCAACAGGATGATGCCTGCTGTGGCAAGGGAAATGCATAAGCCAGGCTTTGATCAGGACATAAAAGAGGGAACTGATTTTCCAACTTTTACAATTTTTCTGGATAGGTTTTATATCGAAGCCAAATATTCCTGGTTGGCAGACTTAGAGGGAACCTGGCTGAGAGATACAGCTGGCCAGCAGGCACAGAGGAGGTAGTAAGGATGGTGGCCCCAGGGCCTGAGATGGGTTTCCATTCATCAGCTGTGAGAAGGTCAGATGAATGCTAATTACCCACCACAGATCTCTGTTTGACTTTTCTTAAAATTGTTCAATTAAGACCATTCCACAACCTCCCTGAGCAGCCCATTCCTGTCCTTTCATATTCCTAAGGCAAGAAAATTCCCTACTATACCTCCTGAACCATTTTTGGTTACAAATCAATATTGTTTCTTCATGCCTTGCTCCAGATGCTTTCTCTTGACAGCATTTCACATGTTAGAGAACTAATAATGTGTTTAGTCCTCAAGAATTCTCACTGAGCCCAGTTCCCAGCCTTTCTTCCCAGGTAATGTTTTCAAGGCCTCTGATTACACAGTGCTCTCCTCTGGGCAGTGTTCAGCTTGCTGGAGTATGAAAGAGCAGTGCCCTAGAGTGGAGTTTTGCTGAGACCTTGTTAGTGTCAATAAGGATGATTTTCATGATTTATATATATATATGTAAGATGCTCCCAGATAAAGTTTGTCTTTTAAAGAGCAGCATCTTGACTCACTCCCAGTTTTGATCCAGTGCAATTCCCATGTCCCTTTTTGTAGAGCTGCTGTCTGGCAGCATCTGTGCTCGTTTTCCATCTCTGCGTTTGATTTCTCCTTCCTAACAGTAGCATGTCATGCTTGTTTTTGCATATTTCTCTATGGTGATTTGGGATGATTTCTCCATTTTAGGAAAATTGTTTTGAATTCTCACCCTGTTTATCCTACTGTTGTGGATTAACCCTGGCAGGCAGCTTAGCCTTACACAGCCTCTCACTCACTCCCTGACACAGTAGGAAGAATCAGTAAAATTGAGAAAACTCATGAATTGAGATCAAGACACTTTAATAGGTAAAGCAAAAGCTGCACATGCAATCAGAGCAAAACAATTAATTCACTCATCATTTCCCATCAACAGGCTGGTGTTCAGCCATCTTTAGGACAGCAAGGCTCCATCACAGTAATGGTGACTTGGGAAGACAAACAACATTGCTCTGAATGTGCCTCACTTCCTCCTTCCCCCAGCTTTTAATTGCTCAGCACAACATCATATGGTCTGTTATATCCCTCTGGGTCAGTTTGGGTTAGCCGTCCTGCCTGTGTCCCCTCTTGTGTCCTTGTGCACCTCCAGCCCCCTCAGTGGTGGGGTGGAGTGAGAGGCAGAAAAGGCCTTAACAATGTGCAGGTGCTGCTCAGCAATAACTAAAATGGTGTGTTATTACCCTTGTGTGGCCACAAATCTGAAACATATGAGTATGAGCTACTATGAAGAAAATTAACTCTATCCCAGCTAAAACCAATAAACCTTTCAACTGCTTGTGGACTTAATCAGCTCAGTGCCCACTGCTGGTTTTAGAAGTGTACTCTCTAGCTTACCTACCGAGTAATAAATGGAAAGATTGACTAGCACTGGGTCTGAGGCAAGCCCTGATGGTACATACTTGAAATGTCCTCTTGGTTTGACAGAAAATCATTAACTGGAAAACATTGCAAAGCAACTGGTGGTGTCCGGTTATCTGCAATTCGAGTTCTTGCACAAATACTGCTGAGTTAAAAAGAGAGAGGGTGCAAGACTGGAAAGGATTCCTCAGACACACACATTGCTGTTCTAGCAAGAAGCTGAAAGAACAAACTCGTGCAAGATATTCATCATATTGCCTACTCTGCTCTGGGAAGATTATCAGATACAGCAAAGTAATCATAGTACAGGAGCTTGAATAGAAGTCGTGATTGCTTAACTAATGGACTAGTAATTCTGTTATCTTTATAGGCAGACATTCCAATCAATCATGATCAAATTGAAGATGAGACAATTCCAAGTCAATGTTTGCCAACTCTCTTTTGCTAAAATGAAAATAAGAAAGTCTGTCAGTCTGTCGATCAACCCCTGTGGTCTTGCACCGTTATCCAACTTGTGTAAAGGGTTTTTCATCTTCATCTGTTGTAGGCAGGCTCAGAGATGGATTATTATGACAAAGCTGTAATTTCTGATTCAGTGCAGCAGTGATTTTATCTTTATATAATTTCTATCATTTTCGGATGTGAGACGTATGTGACCAACATCGTCACTGAGGCATTTTTAACTTGTGTGTTCAAACTGACCATTTCTTGCCAATAGTTGGCAAGATTCATCATTTATTTCAGGTCACGCTGGCTTCTTCTGCATCAGTCAACTAGCAGGCAGAATGAAGAGGAATATGCTGTATGTGTGTTTTCATTGGTAATTATTGCTGCAGTAGTTGCATGTGAAAACACCAATGAGATGTCATTGCCTTATTGCATAGCATAATTCAGACATGCAACAACTTTGTGTTCAGAGAGCTCTTGAGGTTACAGATAGGACTATGTGTGCAACCCATGTGAGATGCTGCTCACTGGCTGCATCACTGAAATTACCCTACTGTCAGCTTTCACATAAAGGATGTCGTCAAACAGTTTGGGTTATCCAAATCACCTTAAATGTCAGCTCACCTGACATTTGAGCTTATGTGTTTTGTCTCACAGTTGGTGTAGGATGAGGAAATGGAAAACATTGGCTTAGGTGGCACACATCACAAGTGGTAATTAGTTAAATCAGTGTAACTCAATTGCATTTGATTACATGGTCATACCTACAGGTCTTGTGTCAGGGAAAAAGAAGAGGATTGAACAGATTAAACAGAGAAAGGGAAGGTAGAGTGGAGGGATAGGATAACAATGTAAAATCAGGCTTTGTGCAAAAGAAAAAAACCCACAGTGCTATTGAGTCCCCTTCCCTACTTATGCCCTAGTTGTTCCCTTTGGTTAGCTCTGTTTTTCATTGCTGATCCTTCTTGCTCAGCTCTTTAATTTAAGAAAGGGGAATTTTATACTCCTAAAGACCTGACTCTAGTATAGGATACTTTTAGCAAATGTGGGGGTTTTAAATTTTTTTTAAGTAGCACAAAGACAAAACTAGGAAAAAAAATGAAATCCGATTTTTGCTGAAGACAGGATGCTCTTATTACATCTGCTGCCAAGACCTGAGAAAGCAAGCCTTTTGCCATTGCAAAGCTCACTATTAATTGCAACCCAAGTATTGTGGCATTTGGAAGGCCACAGTGCCTTGGTCACTTTATCAAAGAAATTGTCATTTACATGCCTGGCCATTCCTCTGATGCTGACAGCCACTTTCTTTGCAATCCTTTAAAATGATTCTGGGATTCTTTCTTTATTTTTTCGAAGAGGATATGTGATCATTTGGAGAGAAAACTACTTCAGCCACTTCAGTGTGTCCTAGGAGTAGTTCACAGGGCATTGCCTGGAATTGTAGTAGGAGTGAAAGTGCTTGTAGCACAGCTGACAGAGGAGCTGCAGAAACCTCAGCTGCTTTGCCTGCAAAGCATATGCACTGCAATAGTTGATCTCACATCAATGTGCAGGACAGCAGCTCTATCCCTGTGTAAGGGAGACCTGTGATGCCCATGGAAAAATAGCACCTGGGACTCCCTGCACTCCCATGTGTGCTGAGAGGCTGAGCTTCCCTTACTCTCAGAAAAGAAGCCATCAGCTTGAGTGCGTTAGTAGTATCACTTGCCTTGTTTGAGACATCCTGTTATGATGGTAGGAGAGAGGAGGAACAAGGCCTGATATTTTTAATGCGTGAAATACATTAGAATTTCCTTTTTGGATTCTCAGATGTAATGCTGTGGTAGCTGCCAAAATCGGAGGTCAGCCATCAAAGGGAACAAAATTTTCATGCTCATGGGTTTGATGGTGTTAAGGACCTGCTTCTAGAATGCCAGACCATTTGAGGACCCTCAGGGCCCCTCCCATTCCTGCCCCTCGCTCAGTCCAGGCTGCCCCAGAGTAGTGTGAAGCCCAGATAATTTTCAGAAATGTGTTGACTGAGCAGGAAGAGCTTCTGCTTTGGTCACCTCTAGGCCACAGTCCATGAAGGTGTGATATGTCCTGTCAGTCTCAGCTCACTCCTCAGTCTCTAGCTAAGTGCATTGTTTAAGAGCTGCTTAATTCTTTATAGGAATTATTTCACTATAATATGTTTCAGTGCCTAGTACACACAAATCCTGACCATTTTTCACTGTACACAGATAGACCATTTTTCTCTTCCATGGGGAATTGATTTTGAGAGAAAAATATACCTCCTGTGATGCCTGAATTTTCCAAAAGTAATCTTCCCTCTGAGTGCAGGCCAACCCAATACCATGTAGTTTATTGGAAGTGCTGAAATTACAGCCTGAGGTGACACAGCTGCTGGAGCAAAATCAACCAAGGGGGAATAGATACATCAGTGATAAGGGACAAGATGGCCTCCACTAATCCAAACCATTTACCCACATGTTTTTGCTTTCCATAAAAGTACAAGTGTCACTTGCCTGTCGTTTAACAAGATTACAAAGCAAGACCAAGCAATTTCAACTGTTTGTTTCTGAAATTAAATCTATCCCATGTGAATGGGGAGAGCCAGAGCCAACTACATGTAAGACTAGAGTATGTCAAAGCACACCGTGGCTTCTGTCATTGATTCTCTTTCATTCAGGTGTTCAGTGAGTGAGTTTGCTCTGGCTNCTCCAAGGAAACTCTTGGTATGTACAAAAGCAGTGGAATGCCAGGTTAGGAAGTAAACTGGGATCCAAGAAGGAGTAGGGCCTTGTTAGCCCCATAAGCAGTACTTCCATGGCTCCTTGGTGCAGTGTGCGTGCTGCAGCCCTTGATCTATGATGTATTCCACAGCAGAGATGGAGCTGAGGAATTCAAATAGCAGTTTCAGGGCTGTGAAAGTGCTCTGGGCTTGCAGTTCCCAACCTTTTGTGTCTCTTCCTTGGCTGACAGTGCATCCTGATGGCTGCCTTTTGCCCTCTCTCAGACCCTTGAAGCTGAGGAAGTCTCTGAACAGCTGATTTCCCAAAGCTGAAAGGGCACAGGGGAGAGCTCATTCCCGGTTTTGTCCTGTTTCCTAAGCTCTTGCCAAAATAGCTTGGTAATTCTTTACCATAGCAATAATTCTGAGAATGTTACTGTTTTTATGATCTCTTTATAGCGAGGTGGAGTCACCATGTATAGGCTCTAAGTGCTATTTCATTTACCTGTTGGGACTTACTGAAGCAGAGTTTGGATTCATACCATTATTTTAATAGCCCTTGCTAGGTCTGTTTTCCATTAATTTGCCTAATCCCCTTTGAACCTCTTTGTACTTTTGGCTCCCACAATACTGTGTGCATTAAGTCTCCATTTAATTATGTGTTGTGTGAAAAAGTGCTTCCTATTTTTCAGTTTCAACCATTTGTCTGATAATCTCATTAGGGTCCCCCTAAGTCCTGTATTGTGGGAAATAACCAATCCATTCCCAAGTTACTTTCTCTGCGCAGGAAGGGATTTGGTAGGTCACTATCATATTTCCTGTCAGTTATCTGCTTTCCAGGCAGGCATCCCCAAAGTACACACTTTATGCCTCTCTGTGTACGCTGTGAGGTGGGCAGGAGAGTGGAGCAGAGAAAGGGAGATCTCAGTGCTTTGAGCTGAAGGTTGTATCTTACTCGTTGTAAGATAATTGAAATCCAGTGGAATTCTGAGTGAAGAAGGAAGCTGAATATCAAATGTGTACAAGGATATCATGCCTACTTCTTTCTTTCGTGTTCCCAGAAGAGATTGCTCACAATTCAAAGGAAGAAATGGCCTAAAATCAGGACTAAAACACATCCTTAGTTCTAGAGAGAGTGGCTGCTTGGAAATAAGTAGAAATGTTGATACAGTCTTCATGAGAACTGTGGTTTCATCACTTCTTTGGTGTTGTTTTTGTATTTCAGTTTATCACTACACAATTTTGGGTTACTTCATCACACAGTAGTTTTCAATTCCCTGTGTTTCAGCTGTTCTCACTAAAAGATAAGACACAAACTGGTACAATATCAGTGTAGCAGGTCATCTGTCCTTCATTCACCACTAGTCATGTCAGAGTTCCTCTTACTTTCTCCCTTTTATGAATTCATCAGCCTCCAGGAAGCTTAATAATAGCTGAGACTCTCTGCTTCCTCTTCAGATTTTTGTTTCCTTTGAGCTAGCCTTTAACTTTGTTCCAGTGTTTGAAAGGTCTAATATTCCATCTAAAGTGAATATTCAAATACATTTTTAGTTCCTCCCTTTATGTCTTTCTGTAGTCTCTAGAGCCTCGCATCCGCCTCAGTTCAACAAAAGCACATGATGAAGTGCCTGTGTGCTTTGCTGTACTGGGACCTGAGCACTGATTTCTTCTTCTTCTCAGTTTTGTTTTCAAAACATTTAAAATTCCCAATCAGGTCTAGCAAGACATTTTACTTTTTTTACCCTGTTTTTAATACTAGCTATCTTTAAATTAGTGACCAAAAGTCGTAAATGTTTGTGCACATCTGTATGCATGTTACTGTCACTAAAATTTAAAAGCTAATAATTCTGTGATCCTAAAATCCTTTTTGTTTCTTGGCACCTAGTTGTATACAAAGATTATAATAATAGACTTCTGGTCAGAAGTGATTGTCTCCATTGAAAACTAAATCTTTGGCAAGTTTCTGTACAATATATGACACTAAGATGGTCTTTCCTTAAAATCAGAAGAAATTGTGTAGTAAGTAATTGCTGTTGTCTTATCCAGTACGTCATCGATGCCTCATGAGAAATAGTAGTAAAATACAAATGATCAATACATATCCAAAGACATGCCAGAACTGAAGCTTTCCTTTGAGATGGTGCTGGTTAGGGTTTTTTTCTGGGCTTTTTAAATATTTATCAAAATCTCAAGTCAAATAATTTTACAGATTTTAAAAAGGCAAATAGCTTTTTTTCCTTAAAGATGTAATCCCAAATACCACCTAGTCTTTGAATACAAGC
>WEIV01008961.1:80015-145687 GCA_013390005.1 Calyptomena viridis | reverse complement strand
TTGCTCTGGCTTTCTGCAAAGTGTGAGTGTTGTTCCCAGTGCTCCCCAGGACCAATAAATCTTTTTCACATCCTTGTGAAAGACAAGGAGCAGCAAGCTAACCAGTCAGTCTAAATCATCTTGTTTAGAAACACTAATTTTAAGCAGTTTTTCTAGCAGTTAATGTATTTATACATCTTTTCTCATTTTGGAATATCATGCTGTCAGTCAAGCTGTGATAGATTATCCTCTACCTTGAATAAATGAACGTAGAGTTTCACAAGAATGCTTATGCTCTGTCCAGCTGTTTTGCTTAAATTGTCCAGAAAGTACAGTTAGTCTACGACAGTTGCCTAAATCATTTAGGCATCTTTGATTTGTATTCTAGGCTTCAGTTCAGGGTGGGTTTTCAAGACAGTGTAGTGTTATGTAGCAGACTCCTATGGGAGCTCCAAGGAAACTCTTGGTATGTACAAAAGCAGTGGAATGCCAGGTTAGGAAGTAAACTGGGATCCAAGAAGGAGTAGGGCCTTGTTAGCCCCATAAGCAGTACTTCCATGGCTCCTTGGTGCAGTGTGCGTGCTGCAGCCCTTGATCTATGATGTATTCCACAGCAGAGATGGAGCTGAGGAATTCAAATAGCAGTTTCAGGGCTGTGAAAGTGCTCTGGGCTTGCAGTTCCCAACCTTTTGTGTCTCTTCCTTGGCTGACAGTGCATCCTGATGGCTGCCTTTTGCCCTCTCTCAGACCCTTGAAGCTGAGGAAGTCTCTGAACAGCTGATTTCCCAAAGCTGAAAGGGCACAGGGGAGAGCTCATTCCCGGTTTTGTCCTGTTTCCTAAGCTCTTGCCAAAATAGCTTGGTAATTCTTTACCATAGCAATAATTCTGAGAATGTTACTGTTTTTATGATCTCTTTATAGCGAGGTGGAGTCACCATGTATAGGCTCTAAGTGCTATTTCATTTACCTGTTGGGACTTACTGAAGCAGAGTTTGGATTCATACCATTATTTTAATAGCCCTTGCTAGGTCTGTTTTCCATTAATTTGCCTAATCCCCTTTGAACCTCTTTGTACTTTTGGCTTCCACAATACTGTGTGCATTAAGTCTCCATTTAATTATGTGTTGTGTGAAAAAGTGCTTCCTATTTTTCAGTTTCAACCATTTGTCTGATAATCTCATTAGGGTCCCCCTAAGTCCTGTATTGTGGGAAATAACCAATCCATTCCCAAGTTACTTTCTCTGCGCAGGAAGGGATTTGGTAGGTCACTATCATATTTCCTGTCAGTTATCTGCTTTCCAGGCAGGCATCCCCAAAGTACACACTTTATGCCTCTCTGTGTACGCTGTGAGGTGGGCAGGAGAGTGGAGCAGAGAAAGGGAGATCTCAGTGCTTTGAGCTGAAGGTTGTATCTTACTCGTTGTAAGATAATTGAAATCCAGTGGAATTCTGAGTGAAGAAGGAAGCTGAATATCAAATGTGTACAAGGATATCATGCCTACTTCTTTCTTTCGTGTTCCCAGAAGAGATTGCTCACAATTCAAAGGAAGAAATGGCCTAAAATCAGGACTAAAACACATCCTTAGTTCTAGAGAGAGTGGCTGCTTGGAAATAAGTAGAAATGTTGATACAGTCTTCATGAGAACTGTGGTTTCATCACTTCTTTGGTGTTATTTTTGTATTTCAGTTTATCAGTACACAATTTTGGGTTACTTCATCACACAGTAGTTTTCAATTCCCTGTGTTTCAGCTGTTCTCACTAAAAGATAAGACACAAACTGGTACAATATCAGTGTAGCAGGTCATCTGTCCTTCATTCACCACTAGTCATGTCAGAGTTCCTCTTACTTTCTCCCTTTTATGAATTCATCAGCCTCCAGGAAGCTTAATAATAGCTGAGACTCTCTGCTTCCTCTTCAGATTTTTGTTTCCTTTGAGCTAGCCTTTAACTTTGTTCCAGTGTTTGAAAGGTCTAATATTCCATCTAAAGTGAATATTCAAATACATTTTTAGTTCCTCCCTTTATGTCTTTCTGTAGTCTCTAGAGCCTCGCATCCGCCTCAGTTCAACAAAAGCACATGATGAAGTGCCTGTGTGCTTTGCTGTACTGGGACCTGAGCACTGATTTCTTCTTCTTCTCAGTTTTGTTTTCAAAACATTTAAAATTCCCAATCAGGTCTAGCAAGACATTTTACTTTTTTTACCCTGTTTTTAATACTAGCTATCTTTAAATTAGTGACCAAAAGTCGTAAATGTTTGTGCACATCTGTATGCATGTTACTGTCACTAAAATTTAAAAGCTAATAATTCTGTGATCCTAAAATCCTTTTTGTTTCTTGGCACCTAGTTGTATACAAAGATTATAATAATAGACTTCTGGTCAGAAGTGATTGTCTCCATTGAAAACTAAATCTTTGGCAAGTTTCTGTACAATATATGACACTAAGATGGTCTTTCCTTAAAATCAGAAGAAATTGTGTAGTAAGTAATTGCTGTTGTCTTATCCAGTACGTCATCGATGCCTCATGAGAAATAGTAGTAAAATACAAATGATCAATACATATCCAAAGACATGCCAGAACTGAAGCTTTCCTTTGAGATGGTGCTGGTTAGGGTTTTTTTCTGGGCTTTTTAAATATTTATCAAAATCTCAAGTCAAATAATTTTACAGATTTTAAAAAGGCAAATAGCTTTTTTTCCTTAAAGATGTAATCCCAAATACCACCTAGTCTTTGAATACAAGCATCAATCACTAGTGACCAAGTTCGAATCAGAATAAAAATGCACTCTTCTCCAGACACTAACTTAAATTTACTTAAACAAGCACTGACCAAGTTAAACAAGCAATAAAAGTGGTGGTTTGGGGGTACTGACTGATAGATGAGTTCCTCATTTGTGAGGGCATTTGAGCCCTCATAGGGCTCAGGGCAGCATTTAAACAGTTTTGTTTCTTTTTTCGTCATTTTTAAATGAAACCTTTTTTTTTTCTCCCTCTGGCTCTCTTATCTATTGATGTAACTGATGTTGCATGAGAAATTACCTCATTTCAGTGGCTGGAGACAGCTTTTCTATCACCTGCAGTAAGGTTTCTTCATTTATTTAATGAACCTGGATAGGTAGAAAATTAAGTATTAGGAGCTGAAGATGAAGAAAACTAAAACAGAATGTTCTGTGCATTTGGGTGGTTTTTAAAAAAATACATCTCTGTACTAATATAACTGGTACATGTAATTGGTATTTGGATTATGGCATGATTATTACTTTGCAGACAGGGGACCCTGTTATCACTCAGTCATCAATGAAATAACTCCGTTCTATGCTCATCTCATCTCTGAAGCTGAAAGAAGAGCTAGTTATTATCTTGAAGTGAGTTATTAATGAGGGAAAAAATCATCCCCAATTACTGTGGAGCAAAATATTTCAACATTTACATATCTCAGACTTTAATTTTGATCTAATCCTTCGTGAGTTCTTAAACTCAGACAGTATTCACTTTTCCAAACATTCCCACAGCGACATAGGAAGAGGAATTTGTACCTGTCCAAGTGCTGCCTTCCCTAAGTGTATGCTTCAGGGTCACAAATGCTGCCCACCCATCTTTGTGCTGCTAGAGGTTGATTTCTGCTGAGATTCCTTCATACTACACCTTAGGAACAGAGTCTCAAGTGTAGGCTTTGCCAAAGAAGAAATTCTGTCTTGCCTATACTGACTGTGTTCACAGTCCTTTTTTTTGCTTAACTAGAAACAGCCTGGAATTTACTTTTGCTTTTCTTTGAATCCTTTTGAAAGTAATGGTTTGGAAGTTTTGACTCTGAACATCCTAGAATAAAACCTGAGCAACACAGAGGTGATGATTTAAATTCAGTTAAACATGTGGGCAGTAACCAGGAGATGGGAGAAGCGCTGTCCATACTGTGAATCCATCCATCAACACAGATGCAAAGGTCTGGCCTTGGCAGATTCAGGAGGTAGGGATGTCAAACACTGTTTGCAGTCAGTTAGTTGGAAGTGTAGCTATTAGACAAAGAAAACTCAATAATTACACAGCTGTTTTAGTAGATTACAGATTTCCTAGAAAACAATAAAACACCCATCTGTGAATAGAAAAAAGTAAACCTTTTTTTTTTAATTCAAAAACTTAATTCTTGAAAGTGATCAGATATGTCTGTAAACTTCTTATCTCTCTTCAAAAGCAAGAGTCTGTAACCACTCATTGTAGTTTTCTCTACAACATTTATGCCCGTTAATGCTTCATTGATTTACAGTGAAACTGCTGAAGGACTGTCTTGAATAGACACTTAAATATTAATTTCTTGTGAAGGATGGCTGCTATCGCACTAAATATTAAATGAATTCATAATACTTGGACATTTGCAATAAATCACTGCTGGGACTGCATACTGACATCCCATTGCAATATTTAATATTAAAACCATGGAAAAGGACTGATTGCTCCCAAAGAAATGTACATCTTTGTAACACTGAAATAAGGGAATTCCCACAGCACAAGAAGGAGTTTTAACTTAGTCCTTACGGATAGGGAGAGGAGGCATGAAGTGGTTTAGGTATAACTGCTGATCACAGGAGGTTCGAACCCAATCTGTTTCTGATGAGAGACATCACAAAAAATTATCAGCTCCTGACAGTCCTTATTTTGCTTGAAATGCTCTGAGCAGCACCAGCAGAGGATCTGGCTGTGTGATACCAGAAGGCTGGGAGCCAGACTCGGAGGGAGAAAGAGCTGGATATGCTGTCTTAATCTCCATGCACATGAAGTGGTTCATATCTGTTCACCTTTAAATATCTTGCCGAAGGCCACAACTGGAAGGATGGTACTGTTCAGGTTTCGACTAGGCTTAGCAATTGAATTAAGTCATCTTCTCTCTTCAGAGACCACAGATCTTAGTTTCAAAAGTTTAGTAAAATGCTCAGTGGGGGCTAAAAATCAATTCTGTATTTTTCCTTTTGCTAAAGTAGAACAAAGGGTACATCAGCAAGTTCATTATAGCTTTCTGTTATCTGAGGGATAGTAGCTTAAGTGTAGAAATTTATGTCAGGGCTAACCCTATAAAGTGGAAGCCATTCTTGTAAACAAAATCGAATGACTGTCAGACTCATCTGCTTTTTAGTGTGCAGATGTGTGTGAGTATATGCACCTCCTTCTTTTTTTCCAAATATTTTTGTTTCCGTGCCTTAAATGGTCTAAGTAGCACAAGATTTTTCTAATGAAAATTTGTCAAGATATTTAAATTAGAAGCAAAAATTAGAAAATCTGCTACTACATAAGAATATTAATTGTTCGTTATACAGGGCTTTAGTTCACGCAGTTACTTTGCATGTGCAAAGCTGCCAATTAAAGAGGCTCAAAGTGCTCACTGCTGCACAATAGCCGTTTCTCCAGAGCCCCACAATGGCTATTGTTTTCTGTCACTGACCTTTGGACACCTTCAAATGCATATTGACATAGGATGCTGGGATCATTAGAGCTGTTGTTTCAGTGTGCCACAGGGAAAGGAGAGTTTTGCAATTTCATGAAGAGCTTTAAAATTTGATACAATGATGACAGCAATTATATTTCTTAATTAGAGTGAGAGAAACACTGAAATATTTTTTCTGGTGTTTAAAGTGAATCCCAGGATGCACACCTGACACATCATCCACAACGGTCAGGGAAAGAAGATATTTATCAGGGACATTTGGTCTGCTTTTCTATTGTTTTCAGGGGAATTGAATTCGGTTTTTTGACCTGATAGTGCCATATGGCCAACCTCCCTTAGCTTGCATATATTCTGCATGGGTGAACATCTTGGCAGGATGGTCCTTTCATCCTGTAAGTGACAAACACACTTTTAAAACATAACCAGTGGCAGTCAGGAGACAGGGATCTGGACGCACAGTTCAGACTCTACTCTTCAAAAATCAGTGGATGTTGGCTCTGTCACAACTGTGCTTCCTTTTAGCTCTTCTGTATCTTAACATCTAAAGTATTTCTGTTTTCTTACCAGTCTGTGACAGTTAAAGAGGACAAACAAGAACTCTGGAAATAGAGAATCCAGATACTACAAGTGCATTTATTGTAGTAAAACCAAGCATCTTCTAAAAGCTTATATTTATTTTATTGTAGCCTGCCTATTCTTTAAAGCTGCTTTGAGAAATTATGTCAGCAATCAGGACATAAAAGAACATAATTTTAACCTTGCATGGAACATTTTTGTCTACAGAGGGCAAATAAATTATTGGCTTGTATCTCCAAAGAGTGTTCCTGCTTGAAGATGGAGAGATAGTTTCTGTTCCGTAAGTCTTGCAGTTGCTGGGTTTGATTTTGTCTCCTGGGTTCCTATTATTGAACAAATTATCAAATACAGTTGAACTTCACAGCCCTGAGTCTCTGAAGATAGTTTTGGGTAATGACTTGCACTTCTGACAAAAGAGGAAGAAATGTAATACACCTGTTACAAAACTTCTTATATCATTTTTTAAAAATGGAAAATTTACTGCCAAGCATTACTGTTGGAACCTTAGCCTAGCATTGTGCAGCATGTACAAGAGGATGGCCAGTTTCTACACACCAACCCTTTACCCAAAAAACTTTCAAGATGAAGGCTATAGTATTTGGTATTTGTGTGTGCTTGAGGTAAATGTGCAGCAGGATTTCTCACCACACTGATATAAAATTTACAAGGTCAGATATGTTTTGTCAGTAACGCAGGCTGAAATTTTTTTTTCTCACATTAATTGAAAGGGTGCTGTTACCTTCTTTTCATTCTTCTGTATCAGAAACCCCTGTAGAACTTTGAAACCTCCCATGTACTGCCACTGCAATTGCCAATTGTGAATTTTGTGGTCTATCTTGAAACATCAAGGTGATACCGTTAGCTGAACACATGAGGAGAAGTGACCCACTGCTGAGAGGGAGACACAAATAGGTATCGCTGTGTGATGCAGGATGTGAAGGAGAGCATGTGCTCAAAAGAACTACTAAACCACTGTCTTGTGCTTCCATTCTCCCTGTAGTAAATCTGCATCAGGTAGTAAATGAGGCAGTAATGATGAATGTTTCCTTTGCAATGGGCTGGGATCTAAAATCTCTCCCCAGCCCCTTGTGCTTCCCAGGGGAGGTTTTCAGCCAAAGGTCCTGTTTTCTCACTTGTTGGTTATTTCTCTCCTGAGGGATAGTGTTCTCCTGGGAGAGAGAGGGCAGCACTCTGCTGTCTTCTCTTCATGAGAAGTTTGTACCTTTGCTGTCCCACTGTAGCTGCACTTTTTCTTTCAAAAGGCACATGATCACTGCCTGGATAGATTTGAAAATGGAGATAGTCTTTGCAGCATGTTTGGTCCTTACTCTGCTGAATGAATTGAAGCCCTGTTGGATGGGGAGGGGTTATTACAAAGTCTTTATTACACAAAGCTCAACCCTAGATCCACCTATAGTAATGATATTTCTGACAGGTTTCCTGCAATACACATTTGGATTTTCCAGCAGAAAACAAAGGGAGCTTGTATGTCTGCTCACTGCCCATATTTCATTTGGTTCCTTTGCAGAAGGAGAAGAAGAGCGGGCTGTTGAAACTTCTAGCAGGAGCATCAACAAAAAAGAAGTCACGCTCCCCCCCGTCTGTGTCCCCCACACACGACCCCCAGACAGCCATCGAAGGAGTTCTGCAAGGGGCAGTGGGACCTGAGCTCTCCTCTCTCTCCAGTCATGGCAGAGCCGGTTCATGCCCTATCGAGAGCGAAATGCAAGGAGCTATGGGGCTGGAGCCTCTGCACAGGAAAACAGGCTCCTTGGATTTGAATTTTTCCATCCCTTCTCCTGCCAGGCCACCCCTCTCTTCCATGGCAGCTATTCGGCCAGAGCCCAAGCCTTTGCCTCGGGAAAGGTAAGCTGTGTAGCTCCTGAAGTTGCCAGCATCCTCAGGGAGCTTTTGAAGGAGGGTTGCAAGTTTAACTTGCTCAGAGGTTGTTGCAGTTTTGCTGCTCTGTGGATTGACTGTAGGTGGCTCAGCTGTCTTTTAGGAAGACAGGGCTTACATGCATCTGCCCATTGAAAGTCATTTGGCACACAGTGCAGGTTGAAACAGTGTGGAGCAACACCTGCCCATGACACCGTACTGCCCTGATCCAAATATGGAGGACAGCAGTACTTTCTCAGCATAAATGGTGTAAATGCTATTGGCAAATGCCACCTTTTTTGAGTGACATCCCTATGTGTTAATAAACTTATGAAGTTGACATGTTATGTTCCACCTGGGGGTGACAGGTGTGATATATTTGTTCATCAAATCTTTCTGTCCTGTTCTGCAATACCAAAGGCTGTTTCAAATTCTCCTGTTTAGGATACTTAAAGGTATGGCCGTCTTCAGTGACCTGTTATCAAAAATGTAGCTCATTACTAGAGAGGGATGTACCAGTGACTCTGGAGTTCATTTCAGCAGTCTGCTCTGCACCCTACTTTAGAGTAATGGAATCTGCAAACCCCAAAAGAGTAGAGTAGGAACACCAAAATATGAAAGCAAGTGGAGAGAGAGAGAACTGACCAGAAAGAAGGGTACAGAAAAGAGCTAGGTCTCCCACGTGCAGAGTTATATTGGCTTCAGGTGAAGGTTTTTATGAGACTGCAGTTTGCACAAGGGGAAGGAAGTAGATAATACATGGCTACAATGCTGTGGAAATGCTTTCCACTCAAAAAGTGATTGAGGAGTATGCGGAGACGGGATTAGAAGAAACCAGCCACGACCCAATATGAGTTAAGCAGGAATCTCGTTTATTGCTCACAGCATAGACAGATATACACCTCAGAAGGTTAGCGTATTCCATCACCATGGCTCAAAGTTATCTTGCTCCTTTATCATTGGCTACAGCTACAACACTCTCCACTCTGCCCAACATCCTATCCTTGCAGTGGTCAGTCCTCTTAGTTCGTTTATTCAACACTTCTCCATCTCAAGGGCATGCAGAGATGCCTGCCTCCCCTGACATCGGAGAACATGGTTTTTACAAAAGCATCAAGGAATTTTCAAAAAGCAGTTTAGGAACTCTCTTGAGTTGGTATTTAAAACAATTTTGAAACAACATTAAAATTGCAGAAGTTTGAAAGAAACGACTTTTGTCTGTGTGTATGAAAGAGGCTGAAGGGAATGAACTGGGCAAACCAGCTGACACTGAATCCAGTTGGGATCATGAGCCAGATGATGTAGGGCATAATAAGGGATACTACATGACAGTTCATGCCTTACACAGTGTTTTACTAAATGCATGTTGGAATTTGGTTGGGAAGGTGACAATGACACGGTAACGTATTTAAACCTTTTTTGCAGCATCTGGTTTGTTACCATAAAACCTCTTGCTGAGTAAACTGTACACAAACAACCCAGCAGATACTAAGTGGACAGCAAATTGATTCACCAGCATCAAATCTAACTCTAGATTAGAAATCACTAGAAGGTGATTTTTTATGTATGTAGTGTAGCCCAACAAGAGTTGGGTCTGTGACCTGCAGTGTCCAACATAAAGCCTTTGCTGTTGCAGAACGGTGGACTGAAGTGAAGGTGGGTAATTAAGAAGGCAGACCCATTGGTACAGAGCTAATTCAACTCATTGGTAAGCTGAACACAGAGTAACAATATACTGCAGATGAGAAAAATCTGAGGCAAAGTGGAGTGGGCTCAAAGAAGCATCATAAGAAGAATGAAAGATTTAAAATATATACGTGCAATGAGAGATACAGGGAGTTCTGGTACGCTTGGTAAAGAGAAGGCTTAGGAATGGCTTGGGTAGCAGTGTGTAAGAGACTGCAGTCAGGACAGACATAGGAATATTTTTACTGTATATTTGGCATTCAGTGTAAAAGAGATGCTGTTGTTCAGGGCAACTATTAGACTTGAAACAGAAATAAATGCAGGCAAGTCTTTCAACATTGTAAGGAAGGCAGTGAGAGCAGACTGTCGCAATAGTCTCTTGTTCTTAAAATCTATGAAAAAGCAATTTAGTAAAAGGAGTGAAAAACCAATCCCTATTTAGGCACACTTGATTTGGTCTACATCAGTTCAGATTAATGCTGTAAGAAAAGCTAAATCAATATAAACCAGATTTAGCACCAGTGTAACTAAATCAGTGGACTGCTGCACCTTTAGTTAAATGTAGCCATGAAAAGAAGCCGTGAAGAACAGCCCCTGACATCTCCAGAGTTGGCTGTTAAGGTGTCTCTCTCAAAGCTTTACTGTAAAAAAGTCTAGACACATTATTTAATATGACAGGGCTAGTCCCATATCCTTCAAATTTCTAAGTCCACTCAGGGTGGTCCATATAGGGAAACATTTAACTGATAACTGTTTTAAGTGGCAGAACAGAATCAAAGAGACATGGGTTACCTGCACGTTCTAAGGTGTACTGGAATCAAGAGCAAATAGACTTAGACTGCTAAAACTGACTAAATACTTCCAGTTGCAGTATATGATGATAAGGAACTTATTTGGATTCTAAGTATTTTAATTCCTGAGTCTTAAATCCAAAAATAAGCTATAATTGAAGTAACCCTAATTACACACAGCAGGCAAGATTCTCTAATTGATTTATGAATTAACTTCCATATCATTGGTGTATCTGAATTCCTTAACTGATCATATGGGTTTTTTCATGTCCATAATGGGAAATATTAATTACCTTCATGCACTAGGAAGGATAATGCTTAGTCCTGGAATAATCTGAGCAGATACATTAAACACTTGTCTCTTAGAAATTCATCCCACATCCATCTGTGCTCATTAAATCATCAAATTTCTCAGAAGTACCAAATTATACTTTTTTTAAAACAAATTACAGTTTTCAAACTACTTGTTCTTTTCACATCTGGCAATGTCACAACTTGCATTCAACGTCACTCAGGTCCATATTTTGCTTGTTTGCATTTTGGTGCATTTCATCCACACAGTAGGAGCAATTCTCTGAGAAAGAAAAGGGAGGAGAGGGAAAAAAAGGTTAGATAAACAGATTCAGATGCTGGATGAAATTTTAAAAAGCTGCAAAGCATTTCAGTACACTTAGCTGTACTTGGCTTTCTGTCTCCCAACGCCCATCTGTGCGCATAGAAACAGAGCACTTGAAAGGTTGGAAGAAGTAGCACATTCCTTAATATTTACGGCATTCAAAATGAGGCTCATGCAGGCAGCAGAGCACTGCTACTTTTCCTATGGAGGTTGGCTTGTAGCTCCAGCACTCACCACATCCAGGTTACTGATCAAACCCAATGCACCAAGAGGTGCATTAAAGGGCTCTGATTACTCACAGTTTAAGGGAAGAATTGTCTATTCTGCTGCCTGACAGTCCAGTCCTTCCTGAAAGTTGCAGCCAGGTAGACAGGAAAGTGAAGTGAGCTTCACCCGCTTGAAGGTGCTGTTAATGTTTTTACATTCATTCTTTTTTGTTTGTTTGTTTGTTTTTTGTACATAGAGTGAGGAAAACAATTATCCTTCTTGATATTCTAAAACCTGGTTATGGATGGCTGGATTAGAAAGGAAATTGCTTCTAGTTCTCCCATCATTTAGCCTTCATATTTATATGGCTTGCTGGGATAGTCAGAGCCCACCTCTGCCTTCTGGGTGTAGTTTCCACTATCAGTTACCACCTTCCTTCAGCTGCTCTCTGCCATAAAGCACCCAGCAGTCCAAACAGCAGAGCAGAGAAATTTCCCAGGTGGTGTCCTTGTCACTTTGTGTTGCAGTGATTGACTGCCAAGTGAATACCCCATCAGGCTGTGTGTGCCCCACACGTTCTTTTCCACCTACTGCTCCATCCAGTTTCTGCTGATGCAAGAAACAGGACCAGTATAGGGACTCACTGTGGTGAGGCAGGTGCTGGGCCAAGCCGTGCCCAGCGCCCCCTGACGCTGTCAGTTCACATGGGAGAGGGGTGTGCTGTGTGCCTAGCAGCGCCAAAACAAAATACTTTCCCCGCCACCCCCTTCAAGAAAATATGACTGTACATTAAGCAAAACAGGAGAGTTGAGTGTGCGTGAGTCATGTTCCCCTCGCTGCTTGGCACTGTTCCCAGCTGTGAACCTGAGTAAAACATGTCACGCATTGTTGACTCTTTTATAGTAACTGGCACTAATTCTGCCATGTTATATTCTGATAAACCGGCTGTGTCCAGACTTACTGTCACGACTGGCATATCTGTGCTGTGTTTCTGTGGTTTTTGTGGAGCCTTCAAGCAAGTTGTAACCACAGCAGTGCTGCAGAATAAGATGGGAGCAGTAAGTTTGACCTTTAAAATAGACCCCTCCATGTCTCCGTGTATCTTTCTACAAATCACTGCCACCTTAGAAATTGAGCTCCCAATTCAAGGAAGCATTCAAGCATGTGCTTACTGCCCATTGACTTCAATTTTGCTGTGCACGTATATCTTCTTTGCCAAAAAGGAAGGCAAAGGAAGGGTTCTTTTCATTCCTGGAAAGTGATACTAGAGAAATAACCCCAGGAGTAATTTCTGACTGAACAGTGATGTGTATGCACGTGATTAAGTGTTTCTCTGACTAGGGATACCTGCCTTAGGACCGAGAAACTAGAATTAACCATCTCAGAAACTGAATCCTGCAATATTTCCAGCAGAAGGGTAAAAGATCCAACTGAGACTTGTTCTTCTAAGGTTGCTGATTCAGACACTGTACTATAGAGAAGCAAGTTCTGTCTTGTGCAGAGGTGCTTTGCAGGTCTCTTCAATTTGGTGGTAAAAGGATGGGGAAATAGAGCTCCACTGATAAGCAAGAGTGGTGGTTAATTGGGGTAGATGCTTCATTGGCACCAATTATCTGTTCTCCCTGAAACTAACTGTGTATCCTAACAGATAAGGGACCTGTTGGGAGTCATGAGACTGGACTCCTGAAACCTGTTCTTAGTGCATGATACTTTGATAAACAGGAACTTGCAGGAAGCATCCAAATTCAAGCACTCTAAATGGAACCAGATTGGAGGTTAGCCCTGCAGACCTTGTTTGCCTCATTGTACATTTGTTTTCTTAGGTTTCTCTAGTTCCATCAGTGTCCTGGATGCACATATTTACTCAGTGAGCAGATACTCAACATTTTGGGCAGTTTCCAGGCCTGACTCTAACCCTTAATTACTGATCAGTTCTGATCAATACCACTCAATGCCTGCCAGTGCATGCTAACAGAGAGCCTGCATGAGTCATTCAGACCACAAAACACTTACTCAGTCAGGGTGCATGAGATGAGTCTCACTCTGTGGAAAGTGTGTCACAAGACTTTGCAGCTGGAGGAGTCAGAGATGCCACTTTCCCCATAGCTGCACTACTCAGTGAATTTCATCGTGGTCACTTGCTAGAGATATTCCAACCTTTTCAAAAGATGGGATGGCTTCCATGTCGGAGCTTTGACTCGCATCCAGAGCAGCATCTTGTGCACTAAATGGGGCAGGCATCCTATGGGAAAAATAGTCTGCAATCATATAATGAAAGATGGTATTGCACAGAAGCAAAAGTGAAGTCATGGGCAATTTTAGTTGCCTGTTTCTTCATTTCAGATGCCTGGGTGTAAAAGATTCCTGTTCTGTTAAGGTAGTAGATGTCTTTATGCATCTGCATACATGACATTTTAAATAATTTTTCTTTTTTAAAGTAAACAAACCCAGAACTTCCATCATGACATCTATTTGAGGTTAGCTGCACCTTCCAGATTTCAATAGCGGTGGCAAAAGAAGAGCTGGGTGGGAGAGGCATTTCTTTTGACTGTGAGGACAAGTGCTATGAAGACAGGGGATAGTGGGATTCCAAGGTCTTTGCTGACAGCAGAGGAGGGACCTACTCCTATCTCAGTGAGGTGATTGCTGCCAGAGTGCCCATCCCACTCTCAGCCCCAGTGCCAGTCTGTACCCATGCAGTCTCCTGCCACACGGAATGCCACCTCCCTGCCCAGGCTCCCCCCCACCAAGGCTCTTTGGTCTCCCAGATTCAGCTCAACACAGCTTTTCCCCTCAGCAGCCATATCCACGCCTATCAGAGCTTCCAGCTTTCATCATGGTCCCGTTTCTTCCTCTCCTCCCACTTTTTCTCCCAAGAGTCCCTCTTCTCCACCTCTTCCCTTACCTTGCCCCACTCTCTAACTCCCTGGTGTTTCGCTGCCCAGGCAAACCCCGTCCTCTGTCCTTGCTGATACCACTTGCAGCTTCTGCTCATGTATTACCTCTTGAGCACCAAGGACCCTTCCCAGGTCACTGCCCATC
Organism: Calyptomena viridis; assembly: GCA_013390005.1. Taxonomy (NCBI): domain Eukaryota; kingdom Metazoa; phylum Chordata; class Aves; order Passeriformes; family Eurylaimidae; genus Calyptomena; species Calyptomena viridis. Next base: position 131,474 of record WEIV01008961.1, on the reverse strand, counting down.
CTGGACAGTCCCATCCAGGGATGAAGTGCCCCACCCAAGGATGCCATGGCAGCCAGCAGCAGGGAGCCAACAGCAAGTCTGTCCCTTGAGAGAAAAACACGAGACGAGTCCAATATTAGGAAAGGGAGAGAAATGCAGCCTCTGAGGTCCTGCAGAGTTTGGCCAGCATGGACAATGGATCAGCAGAGATTTTACTTTCATTGCTCATACAAGCCTAAACATTTGCCCTTTTGGGGAGTTTTGAATGCTTTTAACTTGGCTGAGAATGGGTGATTCTCTGAAGGAACTCTATCCCTGTCCAACCACTGGGACCACAGGACAGGTCTTTGTTCCCAAATTTGGGAAGCCGAGAGCAGTTTGTGGAAGTCCTCACCTGGCTCCTGCTTGTGTTGCAAAACCCCTCATGTTATTCCTAGAAGTGATGAGGCCATTGGGCTGTATGTTGGACCTGACACAGCCAGCTGCTGTGGAGAATTTGGGCCAAAATGATTAACATTTGGCAGAATTATAGCTATATGAGAGCACAGTTTACAACAGAAAATACCAAATATTGTTAATAATGGACAGAGATGGTTGCCATACTTGTCATCATGATTGTTGCCCAGCTAATTAGCATTTTTAAAAGTTGGTAATTTAGAGGTGGAATAAGACACAAATGAAATTGAGAAGACTGAGATCCATCTAAAATGCCAAGAGACAGTTTGGTGTAAGAAAACCTACAATTTTATAGTATCTTCTTGAAGAGGGGACAAAAGGGGAAATTAAAAGGGGAGATATAAATAGAAGTATCCTGGACTGCCTTTTTGGGAGTGAGGGAGGATGTCTGGGAGAAGAGACTGTTTCTGCAAAAAAAATATGGCAAATATATATATGTATATATGTCCTTGCCATTCCATTCCAGAGGATAAGCGAAGCTGAGGTGCCACCTGGAGGTGTGGAAGGGCGGCACAGCACCCTGTGCCAGCAGCAGTGCCTGCTGCTGCTGCCCCTGTAGCCCCACAAGGGATGGCTCTCCCAGGCCCCACTTAAAGCTCTCATGGGAACAGGCATCACATCTTTTTCTGTCTCTCACAGATGATTTCTTAACCGATTTGCAAGGTCTGTTGTAGCTAATATTTTGTTACTTTATCAAAAAGCCCATCAGTGCTAACCTGTCAGGTGCTGTAGTTAAATATAACAATAGCATTTGAGGTTTCCTGAATGGGAAAATGTATCTCATTTTGTAATGCAGTGACTGAGATTTATTTTTCTAAATCTCTAAGAAGATTCTGTGTAGAACCCTTTTTACGATGATGGGCACATTCCTGTTGAGTGTGGTCACCCCCCTCCTCATGTGAACCATTTAGGGACCATTTCAGCAGCTCGTCACTCCTAGGATGTAGTCTGGCTTTAAATGGATGGCTCTGTGCTTAAGGTGTGACATGAGATGTTGGCAGTCTGAACCAGGTCTTTAGAGCAACCCTGCCCAAGACACCACCTTCTTCTGCATTTCTTTCCTGATCTGCCAAAAGGGTCCATGAGTACCTCCATAGCACTCAACTAATGTTGAGGACCAATCTTTTCCTTTCTCAAAGCACCTCAAGTTCTTGGTGCAGAGTTCCGATGTGATGTGATTGTGCAGAATTGTGAGATCTGAAACTTGGCATCATCTTAGCTGAAATTGTTCCACTCTGATAATTTAATTAATCAACACTGCAGCAGAGTGTTTGAAATAATGTGTGCATTCATTTGCATAATGGGTGTAATTGGCAAAGCTTCATAATATAAGTGTAGCAGTTCCACAGATGATAGCTTGATAGACCATTTTCCTGCAGCCAGCCAGCAGCACACGTTTCAACCTGTTATTTGCTTTTCCACAAAGGAAGGAAGTGACAGCTAGGTTTATTAACCAAGGTACAGAGAGGACCAGCAGATTTTTGATGGCACTTGAACACATACATTTTCCACATAACTGCGTTGCTGTGTCAAAATAAAAAAACCATAGTCAGGTTTTAGAAAACTCCTCCTCCAAATGGAGTTTAATGCTTTACCAAGTAATGGATTGTTTGTCTGTGGAGATGTCCAAACATAGAGCCAAAACTGATATTTTCGTGTCACGTCAAAGCAGAGTCCCTAGTTTCAGAACTGCAGTCACTAGGTACCTGAGCAATGTCTGCAAATAAAAGTAGGTGACTGCCACTGTACAGCCCCTTGCTTTGGTACCATCTCACTGGGGATGGCTTCAAGGAGCAGTCCACAGCCTCCAGGGCATGTTATAATCCCCAATGAACTGCGTATTATCTTAAATAAATACTCACCTTGTTACGAATGTGACTGAGGCATCAATGGCCATGCAGTGGTTGTCGAAATATTCTCAGGAGATGCACTCTAGGTAATCAATTGGCATCTTTTAACTATCTTACTATATTCATTAATTTGCAATTAGCAAGACAGTTATTGACTGTTAACCAAATGCCAGATGACTGCAAAAGTACATGGGCTAAAGAAAAAAAACAACCATGCAGCAGAAATATATTCCCTGCTCTGCACACAAGTGCATTGATATAAAATGGCCCAGTCTGTGCTCTCAGGAGAACGCCTGCTGATAAGCCTTGAGTGCAGAATAGCCGTATCAGGCTGAGACACATCATTACTTCATTGAAATGAAGTGACACTTGAAAACTAAGTTCCCAGAGAGCCCTGTGAATGCTACAAGGCCAGGGCTCCCTGTTGGTTTGGAGAGTGCTTTGAAAGTCATTTGATACCTCTCCATTTTAGCTTCCCTTCCAGGTTCGAGGGACCCAAAGTACATTCTCAAGAAACATAAGAAGAAAAATGTGAACTGCTTTAGCTCACCTCTGCTGGTATCACAGGCAGTGGGAGCATTGCAAACCCCATTTTTCATCATCAGTGGACAAGGGAAGAGCTACAGGTGTCATCTGTCATCATTCTGTAAGGTCTTTGACATGGTCCTGCACAACATCTTTCTCTCTAAATTGTAGAAAGATGGATTTAATGGGTGAACTGTTTGGTGGATAAGGAATTGGTTGGATGGTCACATTCAGAGGGTAGTGGTCAATGGCTCAATGTCCCAATGGACACTGGCAACAAATGGTGTCCCTCAGGTGTCCATACTGGGACCAGTATTACTTAATATCTTCATCAATGGCATAGATGGTGGGATTAAGTGCACCCTCAGCAAGTTTGTAGATGGCATCAAGCTGATTCATACAGTTGACACACAGGCTCTGAGCAACCTGATCAAATTGAAGATGTCCCTGCCCCTGGCAGAGAGGTTGGACTAGGTGACTTTTAAAGGCCCCTTCCAGCCCAAACTGTTCTATCATTCGATGATTCTGTGATGTTTGGATGGAGCAGATGCAGAGCTGGACGAGACATGTTCCAGCAGAGGCAGATGCAGCACTAGGATAAAGTGTCTAAATCCCTGGTGGAAGGCTCAGCGCACAAATGAGAGCAGGGACCACTGCGAGTGGTCCAGCCATTTGACAATACCTTCCTGCTTTCATGGCCTGGCTCCAGAGTACTGATCAAGTCTCCAGTCAAGCTGGCCAGAAAGCTCCAGGTCTGAGTTTTAGTAGAAAATGTAGCTGCATTGGATACAACTAGTATGCAAAAATGTAACTTATTGCTATTTCCAGAAGTTTTTTTCCGAGATTTCTGGTGCTAGTGCCTGACTGCTCTAGTTGTGTGCAGACTGACTGAGCCTTTGCATTTTTTTCTTCAAAGGTACCGTGTTGTGGTCCCATACCCACCACAGAGCGAGGCTGAGATTGAACTGAAGGAAGGTGACATTGTGTTTGTGCACAAGAAACGGGAGGATGGCTGGTACAAAGGGACGTTGCAGAGGAACGGTAGGACGGGCCTCTTCCCTGGAAGCTTTGTCGAGAGCTTCTGAGGATGGATCGCCGCTTTCTCAACTGAGGAGCTTTCAGGGGAAACTGCATAGCACAAGAAGAGACAGCAAAGAGAAACTGGACTGATAACCACTGCCATTTTTATTTCCAAAGACTTCCCCCAGGCCCTTCAGTCTGCAGCTCTGGAGACAGTGCCCTGCTGTGCTCCTGAGGCCATGTGCGGTGCATACAGTGGTATGTTGAAGTAGTGCCTTCCACCTGGAATCACAGACTGAAAGGACGCCCATCTGGACTGTAGTAACCTAAACTCTGGCTGTTAACCCTTTGTGTAAATTATAGAGAAGATATCTTTAAAAAAAAAATTAAGAGGAAAGCTGTTATATTGCTGTAACTTATTTGTCAGACTGCAGTGTTCTTATTACTGGCCTATGCAAGATGAATTTGAGAGTTCAAGAAGTTGTGGTAGGAAGCTCTTAAACTGGGATTTTGTTTTTCCCAAGGGAAAAAGAGGGAGGGGTTAGGGTGGAGAAAACCTCAGCTAAAGATCAGTGCACCATTGTGCAAGAAAAAATGAGGAGTCCAAAATGTTAATGTCATGCTTTCTATATACCTCAAAGATATGCTGCGCAAGTTTGTCGGTGAGAGTGTTATTGCTCAGAGTCCCATACCACCTGGTGTCCCGGCACTGCCACCGGGGAGGTCCTGGAGGAAGTATGGCTCCACCATTAAACTGTGGTTATTTGAGCAGAATCCCTTTTGCCTGTCTTCTGCCCTTATTATATGCAGCATGGATTTTTGTCCTTCAGTATCACTTTCCATTGCTTTTTTGTACAACGTACCTTTTTACTGTAAGAATTGCTCTACTTTATATATATTCCTACTAGATCAGACATTTCCTCTTTTTCATACATCTGGTGCTATTTTTTTTAATTGTTAAAGATTTGGTTAAACAGAGAGGCTGCAACAAGATTTGCATTCAACGTATGAAATTAGAAACATACCTGGAGATCGAGATCAGACTGCTTGTTCCTGCTTCATAGAGGAAAAGAGAAAAAACCACCTAGTCACCAATAAATACACCTGGGGGAGCGTGGCTGTGCAACACACACATGCTTGCTCTCTCCTTCGTATTTAGAGTGGCTGAAGACCCACGCTGAAGCACAGCATTTTGTCTGGAGAGTGATAATGACTCCAGAATTGGAAGTAATTCCCAGAGGAGTCATCTTAATTGACTCTTTCATGGCAATAAGAAGAACACTGCAGGTTCTAGCACACGCAAGGACTGTGGAGTTTTCCTGTCGTTGCACGACAGAGACAAGAGCTGATCTGTGACAGATGTAATTAGTGTTATTGAAATGTGATTTCTTACTGTAGAAATGTACAGTTCTGGAGACTTGGATTTCTTAATGTGGTCAAGCTACAGTACAAACCGTATCAGGCAATATAAGCTTCCATCTACCAGGGACTTAAAGGTGCAATAAATGTAAAGTGAGTTTAGCCAGTTATTTGAATGAAACAAAATGAGAAAAAAATGCTGTAATGCAATTGTGAGAGTATTTAAAAAGACATCAGCTCTTGAGGAATGAATCATGATGAAAGGCTTTTTGTAGCTGTATCTATACCTTGTCTCTGACAGCAGCTGGCAGTTTGCCAAAGCCCACATGTGGTGGGTGTTTAAAAACGTGTTGGAGGCACTGTAACCTGGAGATGATCTTATTAAAAGGAAGGGGCCCAGTGGGCGAACATCATTACCGCATTACCAGTATTTCATATGTGAAGGTGTAAGTTTTGTTTTCATTCAAGCCGTATGTACTAGTACATATCAAAACCCATGTAAGTGAACATTCCTATTTAAGTTCAGCTCTGTGACTTTGTTCTCTGTAAAATAAGTTCTTCTTGCTGTCACATGTAACAAACCAATTCCAGAAACACAGTCCATGGCCAAGTATAGCACCTTCAAACAGGGAGGCATCATTTTCAGGGTGTTTCTTTATATACTTAATGTTGCCGCATTTGTTGATATTCCAGATCGTAATGAGTCAGCCACTAAAAATTTAGTTACTGTTGAGAGGAAATTGCCTTTTTATAACCAATAAGAGACTGAAGAAACGTCTTCTGGAAAGACTTGAGACTAGAGCCATATCTGTTCCACTTATTTGGTCCAGGTCAGAATTGGTGTCACTAAACTGCAAACTGCATGGTTAGTGAGTCAGCAACACCAAAATGTGTGTTATTGATTCCAATAAAAATTCTGGGTTAGATCTGTCAGAGATGAGATTTTTTCTGACAACTTACAGTGGTTAAAGCGCTTTTAAAATTCTGTTCCATGGTGTATTTACTGTAGTCAGAAAAACGAAACAGGATGACAGCTTGCTTGCTGCCTATTCTGCTTAGCCAGAACTAAAACGGTTCCAGATTTCCACCTTTTCATGCTTAACTCTAACAGGACAAAAGTTGGTGTGTGAGAAGGTCAAGGAAGACATGCAGATTTCATATCATTAAATCAGTGCTTTGAAATGTATTTTGCAGGGAGGATGATGGGTTTTTAAATGGTTGAGAACCCTTCCGGTCATACCACCTGCAAGGAAAAATATAGGGGTGGGGGGGAGGTGTTCTATTTGTTAGCAGCTGTTTCTGGCCCCTGTTTATTGCTTATCATCACAGTTTGGGTTACCGAGTAATCTTCGTGGACAAATCACTTCCATGCCAGGAGCACAAGTATTAAGGTGAACTTAATAAAGCTCAGTGATACAAAAGCATGACCCAGTGCCATTCAGAAAGTTCTGGACTGAGAGGTTCGACTTGTACTGTGGTCTAATTTTTACATGTCATGCCAGGAAAAGGAGGAGGAGGGGGCGTCTGCATCTCCTGTAACATGGCAGAGAAAAGAAAAGATTCCTTCTGGTGGCCTCAGTTTGTAAAATGCCAGGTTTGCTCTTCTACAAATGGGTTCAAGTAATTGAACAATTCCTTTGAACTTTGCACAGCTCAGAAGATGTTTTTGCTATGAATGTTACGTGGTTTAGGAAATGTTGGCAGATATGAGTACAAATGAACTACGACTGTGTTTCTGATTCTTTAAATAAAATAAACATTAAGGCAACTTGACTGAGGTTTCTCTATTAGATAACATGGTGAATTAACGGCATAAGTGGCTCTGAGTTTTGCAAAGAAAACTGGGAAGACCCCTCTGCTAATCCTGTAGTAATTCCCACATAAATAAAGGCCAGTTAAAGGTAAGAGATGCCCAATCAGAAGTCAGAATATCTTTCTGGTTCTTCTTTTGTAGATCTGGGATTTCTTTAAAATCTTGAGAAGTTAACTTACCTGTGGAGAAAAGGGGTGTAGGTCCAGAGAAAAAGAGTGGGGACAGGCTGGGAAGAGAGAGTAGGGTGGCAAAGGCAAGGCTGTGACAGAGAGGATAGGAGTGATGTGGAAACAGAAGTGTTTTCAAGGAAAACAGCAGCCTCTAGTTCTGCTGGTGGGCTTCAGGGGTGCCTGAGGTCACCTGGTGAGTTGAGAAGGTCTGCAGGCAGAGGAAGAACCCTTTCCTCCTGCCCTGGGTGGTTTTGGGCATGGTGCCAGCAGGGTCCATGTGTCCTCCAGGCTACATGCAGTCAAGGAACTGGGAGAAAGGGAAGGAGCAAATTGTACCCTGGGCATCTGAATGCTCCCTTACCCAGGTGGATGGGTGTAAGCCCATTTTTACATGGCCCGAGATTCCCACTGAACAGCACATTGTAGAGTATCTGGTGAGGCAACACGAGTGCATGAGTAGGTCTGGATGTCTTTGCCTTGATTTGGCTCGTAGATGCCTCTGTGGGAGAGGCACCCGCAGGTGGTGGTTCATTGCCCAATTAGGAAGTGCACAGGGCAGGGAGGAGCAAGGCACGGCCAAGTCACCAGGTCATCTTGCATGGGCTTCCTCAAGGCAGCCACCCCTCCAGCGAGGTGATACAAGCACCTCTTTGCCCCAGCTGGATCCTGAGTCAAAATTCTGAAATATGAGAACCACAAGAACTTAAATGTAGACAGGCAACACCTCTCCCTCTTCTTGGCCTCGCCAGCTGCCTTGCCTGACAAGCAGTGTGGTGCAAAATGCTGCACAGAGGAGCCTGCCAGCTACTTCCAAGCTGGTCTGGAGTGCCAGTCCCATCTACACTTCCAGGTCCTCTTCCTCTGGCATTTCTCCAGCCCCTGCTGCCAGCACATACTGCACACCTCACCCAGCCATCACACCGCATGGTGCCCCTTGCTTCTGCTCCGATGCCCAATAGAAAGCCATTTTTTAGAAGAAAAGTAATCATTGTAAAGTTGTTATACGGTTTGACTGTTCCTAAATGCTTGTGGAGAGCAGAACCACCTGGACAACATCTGGAGGGCTTTCCTGCAGCCAAGAGCTCTTCCTGACATCAGAAGCTCTTTATACATGGTAAACCTGGCAGCTACATGGCTCAGCTAGTTGGTGCCAAACCAAATAAATGAGCTGTACTAGAAGGGAAGCCAAGAGGTGATACAGTCTAGAGAAGGCCCTGTCCTCACGCCCCAGCCTTTCATGTAGCAAAAATAACCTTCCAAGTGGTCACAAATGTATTTTCAATCACTGGGGTGTGGGTGTCTCCCCTCCCTTCAGAAAACTACTTGATTTTTCTCAGCCACCAAGCAGCAGCACCTGTCCCATGGTGCTGCAAAGGGGCCAAGAGCCAGGACACCAAGAGGCTTGCACTGGGGTGGTCCTCTTGCAGCACATGGCAGCCAGCCTTGTGTGTCCCCCATGTTTATAGGTTGCAGGTGAGCCCATCCCTGCTTGGGAAGCTTATTATCACCCTAAGGAGACCCCAGAAGTCCCACAGAAAGAGCCATCATCCTGCTGATTTGGCCAGGAAGTCGCTGAAAGCTGATTCCAACACAAATGGCTCTTTCGCACCAGTCAAGATGTGATGTGATGTTTTTGCAAAGGCAAAAGGAACGGTCTTGCACGCAGGGTTATGAGCTTTGTGCCCTCCTGTGTGCACACACACCTGTGTGGGCAGAAAAGCCCATGAGCAAGGAGCGCTGCCTGGGAGCAGGGCTGCACTGCTGCTACCTGCCCACCCCTCTCAGAGAAGGCATTGAAAGGAGAGGGCTGGCTTTTTAGTTAAGGGCGAGTGTCCCTGGAGGAAATGCGCTGCCTGGGGTCAGGCTGGTCAGTGACTGCTTGGTCAGTGCCATCAGTGCTGCACCCCAGCAAAAGACAGTGGTGAGCAATGGGGGAGCTGCCTTTGGTGGAGAGGTTGCTGTCACCCATTGGGTCCCCAGGGTTGCTGTCACCTTGGGGAGCGCAGAAGTGATAGGGAACACAGCTAAGTGATGGGACAGAGGAAAAAAGAAGCCATTGAGACAGAAGGGAAGGGAGAAGTGTCTTCAACTTACTGTCAGAGAAGGAAAACATATCAAATTTGCTTTCTGCATCTGCACATGGGCTTGGTAAAGCTGCTGTCAGCCATGTTGGTGCATGCAACCCCCCGACAGGCCCCAGGAGTGCATGGCAGTGGTGGAGGGCAATCCCATCGCCAGGAGGGCATGTCCTCTGCCATGCCACCTGGCCAAGCAGAACCAAACAAGTGCTTAGTGGCCAGGGTCCCAGGTCCCCACGGAGGGCACAAGCACAGCCCAGAGGACTATGGAGACAGGGCAGTGCCTGACAGTGCATGTTCACCTGCTGAGTGGACACATGCCCAAGAAAACCCACTGCGTCCCTCGGTTCTGCCACTGAATCAGGCTGGGAGTTGAAGTCTGACACATCCCCACTGCTATCCCTGACCCAGGGGTGGTGACCCTGCCCCACATCACTGCTGCCTCCACAAGTCATGCAGGACTGGCTCTCGTGTGTGATGCTGCACAGCCAGGGGGTCTGGGAGCTGCGCCCCACACCCTTCTCCCCAGCAACAGCAGAATTTGCCCTCCAGCTGCCCACTGGAAAATCAGCCTTGAAGGCAGGGGGGCAATTTGTTAGGGTTTTTCCCCTCCCCAGATAATTGCCTGGGATCTGTGTTAATGGAAACATAAATTGACTGCCACTCTGGTAAATGACAATCAGGTTTTGTTTGACAGAGCTAGGAAGTAACTTATCCTGAACATTGGCACCAAACAATCTAAATGCAAATTGCAAAATGTTTGGGGGTAAGGCGGCTGTTTATCTTCTGATGAGGTTATATGATAATGCAGAGTGGGGAGAGAACTGCTTCAGTTCCTAAAGACTATCAAAATGTGTGATGTTTAAACTGCAGGGCCAGCGTTTACGTACTATTTTAATGGACCAGACTCAGTTATTCAGCGTGGATTTTCTTTCAACAGATCACTTTTTTAAACAAGATGTAGCACAGCAGCATTTCTGCCATATTTCAGCAATTCTCAGGCACCCAGGTTAGCATGGAAAACGACAAAGCAGTCATCATTTTAATCCTGTTACATCTATTGCTCCCAGCTTGTTCTCCTCTGATGAAACACACTGCAGTGCCTCAAAGAGGCAGAAAAAACATTTGCTGCACTCCTGGCCTATTTCTCTTGTTAGATTAGCAGGTTTATACATGCCAGCACTGCCAGGTACCTCCAACACTCTTACACAGGAACAGGACACAGCTGAAAAATGAAATGCAACCGAGACCAGCGTCTTCCCAAGACACCAACATGTGCTGGAGTTATATCTCATCCTGGCATACGGCAGGTTTTGTGCCAGTTGTTTGTTGTCAAAAAAGTTACTGCAAAAGTCAAACTTTTGAACCTGCTCAGCACACGGCTCTTGCACAATGCTCTGTGCTACGGTGAGAACCGGGGCGTGCAACCAGGGCTGGCATCTGCAGCAGCTGTCCATGCGGGCACCCCATCCGCACCGGCATTTGTACCACACGGCATTTTCCACAGGGAAAACAATCGTTTCCCTTGGTCTTGTCCTGTAGGGAAGAGGTGTCCATAGCAGCCTGGGGGTTCAGTAACTCAAAGCTTTCAGCAACTCACAGAATTGGTGTGTCCTTGAAATTTTTCCACTGAAAGCTTGTAATCTAATGTTCTCAGAGCTTGATTTAAACTTCTGCATTTCTCCATAAATTAAGAAACAAGTTTGAGTTTACTCCAAGAATTTTGCTCATCTGGGAGGAGAAGGAAGGAAAGGATTAATGTGTCTTTTTTATTTTCTGATTTAAATATGTCTCATGCAGAAAAATGAGCGTGAATCTCTGCAAGGCAGGAAAAAAGCAATAGATCTGTGAAAGTGACACAAGTTGTGTGCATATAAATTGTTGGGCCCGCAGACCACTTGGCGTAGAACAGCCAAATAACTCACACAAATCTATAATTATAAGGACATTTGACAGTAAGTGAATACACCAGGAGTGGCCATGATAATCTGGACTTGTAGGAAGGGAAATCAGTGAGTGGTGACTGTAGCCCCATTTAGGAGGGGACAAACAGGATTTTGGTTTCACCCACTGTCTCTGATTCTGTGACAGAGACCTTTTGGGACCAGTCAGGGCATCCTTTCAAAGGGATTCATTGCACCATGGGAGACAACTATGAGCAGTTTTGAAAATTCAGCCAATTAATGAACACCTGTTTAACTTAGTGCTGTTAGAAAACACAGCAGGTGATTTTCAAAAGGCTCTGATGACGTGGCTGCTGAACTGCAGCTCGTGAGTGGGCGAGTTGAGGACAGACGGTGGTTGTTGCTTCACAAGTTGAACATGATGGACTTTGCCTTCACTATTGTGATAAATACACATATATATACACACACACACATATATATATACATACACATCTATTTATATATCACCATCACTACTTTAATACCAGAAAAGAGCCAGGCATTCTTGCTGAGCTCTTAGGGTGCTGCAGCACTGCATGCCATTTTGGTGATGCTATTTATGCTGGTCCAGGGCTACCTGTGCTTACAACTAGAGCATGAGGTGTGTTGCAAGAGTTTCAGATGTCAGCTGTAAAGTAACATGGGAATTTGAGGAAAGCCACCCTGAGGTCTGAGCTGTGAGCAACTCCCTTGTCTGAAGGCAAGGCCCTTCTAGGAGTTTCTGAGCTTCTAGGACCTTCCACCAGTGTGGAGATGCAGCAATAGGATCCGTTTATGAAATTATCCAATGCCCAAACTTTCTATTAATGTCAGAGTACTCTGGAACAGGTACTTTAAAAGGAAATTGAAGCAAAAAATTAAGTCCTCCTTTCTTCAATTCTCCAGTCCTCACAAAAGAGCTCTTCATTAAATAGGGCAGCACTCATTAAGATTTAAAAGCAGTAAAATGTATTCTTGACAATTTCCCATGGCTTAATATGAAGAGCAGTTGCAATAGTGCACCTCCATCCATTTACCCGGAGCAGAAGACAGTAAATTGCTCTGGAAACACATATCAAATTAATGCTGGATTTTGCCCGAGAAAATTTGTTAAAAGCACTGCTTTGCTTTGTCTAGATTAATAATCATTAGCTGAGAGAGCACAAGAAAGTGAGAGAGAGTAACTGGGGTGGGGAGGATGAGGTCACCCGTCGCTGCTCTGGCCTGCGTCTGGTTATTTATACTAAGCAGAGAGACTGTGAGGGCACAAGGCACCTTCCAGCCTCTGCATTCCCCATCCTGGGGGTCAGACACTGCTCTGGCAGGGGATCCAGCAGCTCAGGTTATCCCTAGGATGTGGAGAAGCACATCACTATCTGGTTAGTGCCTAAACCACTGCCACCTTAGACATGGCTGGATACTCAAGCAGCTGGTGGGAGAGCATCTCTCACCACCTCTGCAGCACTGCCAGGCAATGCCTGAGGTTCAGCACGAGCAGGGAGGGATGGAGCAGCCCATAGCACTTTGTCGAGCTCCAGGAGTACTGGGGTGGGGCTCATCTACCAACCCTCTCCTCCCTCTGCCAACTCGGGCAGTGGCAGGGTGCAGTGCAGGTCAATGTTTGAGACCCCTGGGCAGCACCGGGTCAGACCCCTGCTGACACCCACCAGCCCAGACACGGCTGTCACTGGTACTGAACTGGGTGATCACTGGAGCAGGACTCGGTCCAAAATTAGGACCACTGAATGTGGGTACCCAAACCCCCACTGGGCCATAGGGAGAGGTGCAGGCATGGGCCACTACCAGGGTGGCCATAGCCTGAGGAGGAGCTACCCAGGTCAGCCTCTTTTCTCAAAAAGTACTTCAGGTTCACACAGATGCAGAGCAGCTTTTATGGTGTAAAAAAGGCTGCTCTTCTCAGCAGTGGGCAAAGCAAATTGCACTCTGGAACCCGCCTAGTGAAGCTTCCTGCTGCTTTCAGTGCTGAAGCTTGCAGTAGTGCAGGCTTGTCCTGCAGCCCTGCTGCTCGTGGCTGAGGATGCTCGGTGCTGCATCCCCCCTATTTGGTGCAGCCCTGGCGGGATACAAGGATGCAGTCTCAGTGGGTGACTGTGGGATGACGGAGCTGCTGGCCCATCCTTGCTGGAGCATAGCTGCAGCTCAGAAAGGGACACCTACTCAGTAACTCATTAGTCATAAACCACACTTGGTAGACGGTTATAAAGTGATTTATTTTGTCATTAGCCTTATCTTTCTTTCTAAAGCTTAGTTTCTAAACTATATTCACTTCTGCACTTCCATTAATCTCCTTGGCTTGATAGACTAAATTAACCTTTTTGAGGACAGATGAAATTCTTGTCTTTAACTTTTTCACGGTCAGAAAAATTCAGGGATTTTCTTTTTTCCCCTCAATTATCCTTTACTGAAATACTGGAAGTATGCTCGTGCACATCTCTGCGTATCCAAGCACTAGGGATTTTTTCTTCCTGAGGCCTCTGATAATTTTTGTACTGAAGCCTTCCTACCACATCTCAGATGCTAATAAAATTGGAAATGAGCTGCACCAAGAATGTAAGCATAAGAGAGAGAGAAAAAAACACAATGAGGGACAGTCCCTCATATCAATAAAATCTGCTGCATTTCTGCAGGCAGTGTGTGAAATATAGCTGGGCACATAATCCACACGGCAATAAAAGGCTGCCACATGCCTCCCCAGCACCCGGGGAGCTATCATTTTCAATTAGGAACAAAAGCCTCTGGCATGTGACAGCAATGGCAGAAGAACTGAATGCATTTAAGGCAAAATTTAGTTTCATTACCACTCAATGCAGATTACAGTTTTTTCTTTGTTTTTGCACTATGTCCCTATGTCACTGTATGAGAGGCAATGTGGCAGTGCAGGCTTTTCTAAGGGCTCAAACAGAAACAAAAATGAGGAGACCCTAAAATTATGTTTTTAAGAGGACTGCAGCACAGAAGACCTTTGTAGTAAGTCTAAAACTATCTATCATCCTCACTGAGCAGAGTGCTGTAATTTAAACAGTAATCTGTTTCTGTGGTGCTGGACAGTGATATCAGTAATCATCTGTGGATGTAAAAACTGTCTGTTTTCTATTTAGATGGGCTTTGGGCTTGATTTTAGCTCCTTTAAGCCATCACTTTTCCTTGGGCCAAACTGTGATAATAAGAATTTAAAAATCCACTCTTGATGCCTGCTCCTTTTTCTCTGCTGACGGCATCAAATGCTATGATGTGGCAGCAAAGTGAAGAAGGCACGGTGCCTGCCTCCGACTTAATAAAATTATGGCAAATCCAATATATTAGTCAGAACACATCTCTTTAATGTCTCACTTAAATCTCCATCAAAACCTAATAATAACTCAGTTTTTATCTCAGGTTTTCAGAAGTTAATCTGTTACAACATTGCCTTGCATTTATTAAAGAATTTCTTATATTTTTAACTAAATATATTTTGCAACCTAGTTTTAGATAGATCATGTTTTTTACATGTGTCAAATTTATTTCTTCTCCTCTGTTTTTCTTTTCAACCCAGGAAGAGAGACGAGAGGTTAGATCAGCCTCTGCCACTGCCATGCCTGGTGCCAGCACCACTCTGATGATGTTGATGCCACACTATGCTTTCCCCTCTCCATGGGTTTGCTCTGGGCTCAACAGGAATTGGGGCACACAGAGGGAAGTGGATTAGCTGCAGGGCTGGCAGGGGCTGTTTCAGCATCCAGGGAATGACCAGTACAGCCCTGGCCCAAGGGCAAAGGGGTTGCCACAGTCGACACACTGGCTACCACAGAACCATGAGCCTGCACGGCAGAGCTGAACAGGAAGAAGGAAAAAGCCAAAGGTGTAGAAGCAGGACAGACCAGGACCCACCAGCAGGTGAAGAATAACCATGGGCTTACTTAGTGATGCAGATGTTTGTCGGGGCTGTGGGTCTGGCTGGCAGAGGGATGTCCTCTGCACTGCCAGCACTTTGCCTTCTGCAGTCTGCAAACAAGGGCCATCATCACCTGTGCCAAGAGCTTTTACCCCTCCTCACCTGCATAATGAGAGAACTAAATCAGTGCTGTGGTGGGTCTCCAGGAGCACTTCTGTCTCACTCCTCACTGCAGCATCCAGGGGCTGGGGCCCTTGACAAACAGAGCTTGGACCCAGCACACAGCCACCCTTGAGCCACCAAGACTTGGGGCTTATTTAAACTCCTTTCACGGTGGCTGCTTGTGGTCAGCAGCACTGAGTCCTCCCTTAAAACTCTTGAGACAGTCACAGCCAGCAGCTTCAGTTTGCAACAAAGGCTTCAGGAAAGCTATGAGAACAGGGGGAAGAGGAAAGAAAACAGAAGGAAACTGCAGAGCTGAGAAAAAATCACAAGCAGGAAAAGTGGAAATGGGTGGCCACATTGGCAGAATTCTCTATCCCTCCTGTATTGGGTCTCTATGGCCAGGTTTTGGTAGCAGGGGGGCTACGGGGGTGGCTTCTGTGAGAAGCTGTGAGAAGCTTCCCCCATGTCCAGCAGAGCCAGTGCCAGCCAGCTCCAGGCCGGACCCACCGCTGGCCAAGGCTGAACCAAGCGGGAATGACAGTAACAGCTCTGTGACATTTTTAAGAAGGAAGAAAAAAAAATTATTGTGCAGATGAAGATGGGAGCCAGAGAAGAGCAGTGAGAACACATGAACAACAGTGCAGACACCAAGGTCAGTGCAGAAGGAGGGACAGGAGATGCTCCAGGCACAGGAAATGAGGTTCCCCTGCAGCCCGTGGTGAAGATCCTGGTGGAGCAGCTGTGCCCCTGCAGCCCATGGGGGACCACAGGGGTGCAGAGATCCACCTGCAGCACATGGAGGAGACCACTCTGGAGCACGTGAATGCTGGAAGGAGGCTGTGACCCCATGGGAGGCCCATGTTGGAGCAGGGTCCTGGCAGGGACCTGCTGACCAGTGGAGAGAGAAGCCCATGTTGGAGCAGGATTTCCTGGTAGGACTTGTGGCCTGTGGGGGACCCACACTGGAGCAGCCTGTGCCTGAAGGACTGCACCTTGTGGAAAAGTGATCCATGTGGCAGCAGTGTATGAAGAACTGTTGCCCGTGGGATGGACTCACATCAGAGAAGTTTGTGAAGGACTGTCTCACATGGGAGGGACCCCACGGGGAGCAGGGGAAGGACTCGTCTCTCTGAGCAGCAGCAGAAACAACAACTGGACTGTAAATCCCATTTCCATCTCCCTGCACTGCTGCAAGGGGAGGAGGTAGAACTTGGAAGGAGGGGAGTTGGAGGGAAGGTGTCTTTATTCTATTTCTCATTCTCAAGCTTTGATTCTGTTAGTAATAAATTTAAATAATATCCCCACTTTAAGTCTGTTTTGCCCATGATGGTGATCGGTGAAGGATCTCCCCCAGTCCTTACCTCAACCCATGAACCCTTTGTTATATTTTCTTCTCTCCATTTGCAGAGGAGAGTAAGAGAGAGGCTTTAGTGGGTACCCGACATCCAGCCAGGGTTAACCCACTACACCTCCCTTGGGATGGTCATCAACATGGCCCACAAAAGAGAATCCACCCAGGGCAGTGTAGTTGTAATGCAGTTGTTTGCTGCTTAGCTCTTCTCCCTCCTGGGAGAACTCCCAGTCAATCCCAGCTCCCTTCCGTCCTCCATCCCTTATGGCCCCAAAGCTAAATATCTGTACTCCATCCCTTATCCAACACTGTGAAAATGTACTGATGTCTGAACACAAAGCAGATTCACACATCCATCAGCAACAAGCACCAAAGAGCTCATGGCTGTGAATGTTTTTACCCAGTCCTTGTGAAAATATAAGGGTAGAAAAACACTTAAGTAAGTGCTCTTCCTGCTCTAATCTGCCACTTGAGTAATTATCATATTTTATGCATCCAGGACAATGTGCTTTACCTCTGATGCAATGGATATATGTATGCACAGAATCACCCACCTAAAATTTCCCATAGCCCTGGCTCTCACCACCTATTCCATTTTTATGCAAGCCTAAAGTGGGTCCCAGTCAAGAGACAGCAATTACCATACTTATCCCATGTCTTACAAAATGACAAAATTTTAGTCTTTGATAGCTGCTCATATTAGGCCCAGAAAGGTTATTTTCCAGCACTCCTGGCCACAGGGAAATACTGTTCTTGTTTCAGAGCTGAACATGAACAGAGAGAGATCCCAGGGCTTATGCACATCATAGAATCATAGAATATCCTATGTTTGATGGCACCCACAAGGACCATTGAATCCAGCTCCTGGCCCTGCACAAGACAGCCCCAAGAATCACATCATGAGCCTGAAAGCATTGTCCAAACACTGACTGGTCTGTCAGGCTTGGTGCTGTGACCACTTCCCCTGCAAGCCTGTTCCAGTGCCCAACCACCCTCTGGGTGAAGAACCTTTTCCTAATATCCAACATCAGCCTCATCTGACACAGCTTCATGCTGCGCCCTCAGGTCTGTCACTGGTCACCAAAAAGAAGAGATCAGTGTTTGCCCCTCCTCTTGTCCTTCACAAGCAAGTTGTAGACTGTCTCCCCTCAGTTTCCTCTTCTCCTGAACAGACCAAGTGACCTCAGCCAGGGAAGAGCAGGGAGACAAGTTCAAATCCAAAGTTCACCCCCTCTCTCTCCATACTACCACTTCTTCCATTTTTTGCATTTTAAACACTGAGGCTTCCTGAGAAGTGTCCCTGACCAGGTTGCTGCCATGCCACTAAATAAATACACTGTCATACTGCTAGTCTGGAACTTCTAAGCACTGGTGAAAGGCTAAAAGCTCTGTCTTCCCATTGCATCAGGGTTTCGGGCTGGGTCAGGGCTAGAGATTCCCACACTCCTCATGGGTCCATTGGGGCTAATCCAGCTTTTGACACCAGTAACATGCTGAAGGCCCAGCCTAAATGATCACCCAGCAGCTGAGCCAGTAGTGCCATGCCCACCCATTGACAGGAACACAAGACACAACCTCGCCCCCTTGGCTGTCAGGCCAGGCACCACACTGACTTATCACCTCTTCATTTCTTCAGGGCATAGGGCACGAGAGCAGTCTAGCTGGGAGCACATGTCCTGGCAGACACCAGAGCTGATGTCGAGCTGGTGTCTTATTAGTCTTTCTAGGAAATAGCATGCTGCATTTGGGCCAATATGGAGCTGGGAGGTGTTACAGTCACAAGTGAGGGCAAAGAAATGATACAACAGGGCCTGAAAAGTTTACAAATCCTGTACAAAGAATAACTAAAGAATAACCTGGAGAAGGTGTAAGCCAATATACCCGGGGAAAATAATCAAATTCAGACATTTCATAAAGGAATCACTCAGAAACCAAGGGCTAGAACAAGTCTGCAAGCAAGAGATGAAGAATAAGTGTGGGCATGTGTGAGAGAGCAAAGAGAGCCTGCAATAGCTTTTTTTCAGCAGGACTTGCACAGCACTAAGAGCAGTGGGTCATACTGCAGTTTTAAGGACACTGAGTTCCGTTTTTAATTTCTGTGCAGCCGGTGCTGTGACAGCATTGTCTGCGGGGAAGGACACAGAACTCCCTCCCTGCCCCCGGGCAAGAGGCTGTACCTTGTTAAGAGCCACAAGAGCCCAGTGGCTGCCCCCATGCTCAGGCCCTGGTGCAGGGGGCTACAGGTCACTTCATCACATCCAGCTACCCCCATAAATGTGCCACCAGCATTGCAGAGCTTCCTCACTCCTGCCACTTTCCTTTGGGTGCCATGGCACAGTCTTGTAATGCAGAGGTGCAGCAAGAAGTGCACAAAAAAGTGGTGATTAGATAAATAATGAGCAAACCCTCCCAAGCACTGCTCAAAAAGCTCTTATGTTTGAATCTTTTGCAAAAGGATGGCACACATTACTTGTTGTCCATGCTGCATTTAAACTGTATGAACCAAAAGCTTGCAGTTAACCACCATGTTCCTGTGCTGCATTCCCAGGGAAGAGTCGCATCCCTTCAGGATAAATTGTACAGCTGCATGAGCCCTGTGCCAGCAGCTCCCTCGCAGACTGCAGACACTAAGGCAAGGGAGTAAGACCCTCATGACCTACAAATGAAATCACAGAGAGGGATGGAAAGAAAAAGCAAGCTGGTGCTGGAATGAGCACCAACAGATGAACAGACAGTCAGAGATTATTTCTCCCCAAATTCTTTGAAAATTAGCCCCAAGGTAAGAAATTCTTTGAAAATTAGCCTCTTCCATGCTATCACCAGCTGAGACATTGGGGCATTTACCTGCATGGCACAGAGCTAGTGACAGTCCTCATCTCTTCCCATCTGAAAACAGATCATCTCCATCAGGCTCTGAGGATATTCCTCCAGCCCTCAAGCAAGACTGAGACTCAGCCATCCTCCAGCCACCTGCCAGAGACAGACCACATGGTATGAGCAGTATCCCTTGCTGCCTAGCCCAGCTGTGAGGACTGTTATTCAGATGCTGTCCATCCCACAGCACCATCAGGATGCCCAAGGCATTAACACAGGAGCCCAGAACAAATCTTCTCCAGCAGCTTGAAGGATGAACCTCTTGTGATAGATGAGTGTTGAGACCACACTGACCCACATGTGCCAGAGAGCAAAATGTTTCATTGTGCCCAGAGGAGCAATTTGTGCAGAATGAAATGAAATTACACGTTTTATTTTATTGGTTTTTGTTCAGAAAGGAGAAGAAAAGGCTTTCTCTTTGGGATTCTGCAAGAGCCAGGGCTCAAGTACTCCCTTTGCCTTCGACAGAAAGAAGAAAATACTCCTCCTGTCAGTACTGGTGAAGTTTTTTCTTCCATTATCTCTACATTTGCTGCAACAGAACTACTCCTGTCCTATTGCCCATGCTTAAGAGGATCAGACATTACCCACTCCAACCCAAGAACTCATGACAGAAATCCAAAAAGAAAGTTCTTTTTTCTAATTAGGGAGTTTGCTGTTGTCTTAGCTGGTTACAGCTGCACTTTTAATCTCTACTTTCAACAAATTCCAAACCCATCCTCAGACACTGCTAGCAGAGCACTGCATCAGGAAGCACAAAGCATCTGCACGGTGCCTGATGGAGCAAACGTGCCTTCCAGCTCCAGGATCAATGCACTAGGACAGGGACATCAGCAGGGTATTTCGGGATGTAAACCACTGAGTATATCACCAAAGGGCATTCTTTTGGACTTAGGTAATGCACATTTTCAGCTTTAAGGCCGAAAAATCTTCATCACAAGATTTAGTGAGCAAGCCGCTAAGATGAAAGAGGAAGGATGTGCTGTTATGTCTGGAATTAAAAGAAACTAAAATGTGCAGTGAGAAAACACACTGTTAAACTGGTCTAAATCACAATAATCTCTCATGCGTTTGACAAATAAGATGAGACAGAAAAACCCCAAGAGACCTCTACATCTAAGCAATAAAATATATTTTATCAAACTCCCCACCTTGAGAAGGTCATGATTTTTCACTATCATCATGACATACCCGCCCCTGCTGCTCTCCTCTCTGCCCCCCAAGGTTGCTTATGCCAAAGACCTCATCGCTGCCAGCCAGCCTTTCACATCCCCTGCTGCTGAATCCTTCCTGCCACTTCACTCTGATGGATTACAAAATGCTTGAGGATTTTCCATCCTGGCTGCTTCTGAAGAGTAAAATTTTGACAATCCTTTAATTTTCGGCTTTATAAAGTGGGGCTTTCACAGCTTTCCTTTGCTTTGGGGTTTGTTTTTATGCTTAAACATAATTTTTGGTTGGCAGCAGGACACAGGTTCAGGAGTTACAATCTCTCTTGGATGGTCACATAGCACCCCTCACTGGCAGCCTCCATAAAATAGACTAAAACAGGCTTTAAAATACAGAGAGAAGAAATAAACAAAAAATGTACCACATAGAAGATCCAAAGAAATACAGATTGACAGCAGCCCTTTCTTCCTAATTTCCAAGACAATTGTAATATTCTTTAAAAATCAGTCTTTCCTGCAAACAGATCTGGTGTTTCAAAAAACAGAAGTCCTGGGTCTCATGTCTATTTTTTTTCTGCGCATCTACATGGAAACATTTTATTTGAAGAATCCTTTTAGTAAGCCATCAACTGGGTTCCAGCTATTGAAGGCGAGCAGATTAAGGATGACACCAGAAATATGCATCCAGAACACACCTCGATCTGTGTTTCTCTTACATTTGGCATAGTTACAAGATGCTTCAGGTCCACACCATGGACCATGTTCCTTCAGGAAACCCAGTATGGTTTTGGAGACATTAAACATGTACGTAAGTTCCTCTGTAAAAGTGACTGTGGAATCTAGATGCAACAACACAAGGTATTTAAATTCTGTACTTGGGGAAACAAAGGTTTCATGCAAACCTAACCCAAAGTAGTCAGAATTCAGAATGCATCCTCCTCCTTATGTAGATCAGTCTCCACAAAAGCTCCTCTGTTTTATTTATCAGTCAAAACAACAGCAGGATTGAGAACTATGTAAAACTTTGGGGAGCACAGATCTGTGCCTAGTACTATGGATGTCAGCCCATGTACCTACTCCATCACAGATTTCCCATGGGACTGCAATTATATATTAAAAACTATGATGGATTTACTTCCATCGGTCATTTTCACTGCGTGGGTGCAAATAAAAAGAATCTAAATATGCTTAAAAATCTGAGCTCTACCCACTGGGGGTCTCATTTTCCAATGCAGTATCTTTCAGCTTCTTAATATATTCCGTGAGAATAAATACATGGAAGATTCAGAAGCACTCAGAAGATACTCTAACTTGCTTAAGATTTCTTTTTTTCCCCTGAGAAGCTAACATAGGCAAAAAGAACTTCTGTAACTTTGGAGACAAAACACACATGCCACTCTCAAACCCCGTCGGGACACACAACAGAATTATTTCTTACATATAAGTATTTGCACTGTGCATTTGTACATTTTAACTTATTGGGGGTATATATTGATTTGAGCTTGGGGCAAAGCTTGGATGTCATTCACCCTCTGTGAACACAGACATAAAACAGCACTGCTATTGTGCACTCCTCTGCACAGTCCCTCAGTACTGCCTGGTGTGTTTCTACACGACAGCCAGTACAGACTTTTCAGGGGAGCCTGCAAGTCCAATGAGTCCCGTCACGCCCACGTTTGAAGAAAGGCTGCAACAGAGTTCTGCATGTCTCATCTCCCTGGCTGCCTGCACACCTTGTCAGCTGGATATACCAAAATGCATGGGATCCTTGTGTTTTCCCAGAAGGCTAAAAGGACCAAGCATCTTCACACTGCCAGAGCAAGGGGGAATGGAACTCTATCTCTGGCTTTCCCCTAACAAAAGAACAAAACAGCTGTTAAGTATAAGCCATGAAAAACTGCTACGCAAACACCAGCACCTTCTTATCCTCTTTACAAATATGCTAATTATTTTCTCTTCTCTCCAAAGGAGTGATGACTACCAGTCTGCTTGTTCCAAGCTTTGTGGGAAGCAATTAACATCTTCCCGAGCAGCCCACATTTCCACTCTGTGGGGGCAGCAGGTAAAATCTTAGGGGTGTGGAGAGCTCTGCCTTGCAGTCTCTTCTCACTAAGGAGGATCTGTCCATGCAAAGGTATGCAGACTACTGGGATAGAGATTTCCTCCTCCCAGCACAAGGGAATGCAGGAACTGCACACAGGCATCCAGACCAAGTGTTAAGGACTAAGATAGTTTCTTGAACTGATCAGGTGTCACACAACCTGGGGACCACTCTTAGCTGACTGTGGCACTTCTGAGTGATCTGTGTATTCACATACACACCAGCAGGAGTGACACACCTCTTTGTGTACACTAATAAAAAATGGATGGGTTTTTATATATAAATAGGAACATACCAAAATCCTTCACACTTGGATGTGAAAATCAGAAAAAGCCAAATTTCTGTCATAAGACAGAATTTAATTCTGAAACCATTAGTTTGGTGGGCTCCTCGTTTTTGAAAATTACACTAAGAAACTGGGATACATAAAAGTACCAAGAGATTATTACTTCATGATTCCAAGTAGATGTACCCCAAAATAAAGAGATACTTAGAGATCTGATGCCAAAAGACATTTATGCAGCTCCATAACACTCTTTTTCAGAAAGTCTCCTAGGATAATAACTCCTAGGATAATAAGACTCCTAGGATAATAACCCAGAAATACTGACATATCCCAAAAAGAAAAATATGGTATTTTCACACACATTTCTAGGAAGTCGTTTAAAAAGATTTTGGCTCAGAATGAGGCTTAATTGTACTCCTAATTTTTCAGATTACAAAGACTGATTCCAGCGTTTTAATGCCCTAACTCAAATGCTCTCATTACACTTACTTTTATACTGTTTCCTGTGCTTACAGCCTTGTTTCTTCAAGAAAATAAGTTAGTATTCTCTTAATATTAAAAAAAAAAAATTGCTCATGATAAAAGTTACCAAATTACAGCATAGTTGAAGTTGCAAGGGGCCTCTGGAGCCCCTGTACTCGAAAACTTGTGATAAAAAAGGGGCTCTTCAGGGCCAGTGACACAGTTGCTCGGTGCCACAGTCCCTCCCCCGAAAGGAAAAGCCACGTTCTCGGAGCGCACCCTAGCGAAAATCCTGTTGAAGCTTTTTTTTTCTGGTTTAAAATCCTGCACCTATACTTACTTATCAGTGTTTTGCTGCCTTGATGCTTGGCCCTGGATTTTAAATCTAGATTTATTAAAGAAAACATAGAGGAGTAGATGCCTCAGTATCTCACGAAAATCCAGTTAGGTTTTTCACCTGTCCATGAATTATACCAGATTACTTTCCACAGTGATATACTGAATGTGAATTACACAAGCTTTCACAAAGGTCTTGGAAAATGACCTTTTTTTTTTTTTTTTTTGAGTTATTTTCCTTTCTATATAAACATTATGTTGCTGCTGTTACGGAAGAGGTTTGTGTTTCCCCAAGTTAAAATCATAGAATATCTCAAACTGGAAGGAACCCATAAGGATCAAGCCCAACTCTCTCCTCCTTTGAAGACTACCTAAAACTAAACCATATGACTAAGAGCATATTCCAGATGTTCCTTGAACTCCGACAGGCTTGGTGCTGTAACCACTGTCCCAGGGAGCCTGTTCAGTTATTGACCATCCTCCCAGTGAAAAGTATTTTCCTAATGTCCAATCTGGACTTCCTCTGAACTTCTGGCTCTTGGTCTTGTTCAATTTCCCTCAGCTGGGGATTGCCCAGCTCTCTAGCCTATCCTGACCTCCCTGTAAGGCCTCTCTGTTCCAGAGGGTGCCCACAGCTCCCCCTAATTCAGTATCGTCAGCAAACTTCCGTAATGTACATTCAATTCCTGCGTCCAGATCATTTACAAAAGCACTAAAGAGCATTGATCCTAGGACTGAGCTTTGGGGTGACTGGCTGACAGCTTGATGTAATCCCATTTACTGTAACTCTTTGAGCTCGACCTGTCAGCAAGATTTAAGATAAAACTACCTATTCATCCTGGCTGTGTCTTGCTACTTGCAAAGTAACTTTAAAGATATAGTTAAGAATATTACACAAAATATATATGGAAAATAAAGACTTCAGATTTTTAAAGGCCATAAATAATCTTGCAGTAGCCACATGCAGAAAGCACCATAACAACAAAGAAACCTTAATAAATGGTCCTGAAGCCATTTCACCTTCAGGATAAACATCTCTGAAGTGCTGAATCAAAAAGCACATAGCTAAGATAAAAATGTATATGCCTTCTTGTAGTTTATTTACCACCATTATTAATGCTCCACTTTCAGATTATATTGTTAGCTGCTCCTTTATAATTCTTAGAACTGCATTTGACTGTCAGGCTGTGATGTGCACTTGTGTGCTTACTTAATATCTCACCTTTAGGTAAACTTAGACCAAAAACCCACATGCACAGATGACTCTCCACTGTTTAAATGAGTACCAGGGAAAGGAAAAAAAAAAAAAAATCCTTCAGCTCTCTCATTTTATGCTATGTCATTTTTGTGCTACAACTGAACAAACTCTCTTTAATTGTCACCTGTTCCAAAGACCTGAATAGGTGCCTGCACCAGTTTTGTTTTGCTGCTGAGCCCTGCAGGGCCAGCACATGCAACTGAACATAAACCCATCTGACCAAGACATGAGGTACCATACGGTACTATTTGTGGTTCCCAGCTGTCAAAGCACAACACATCCTCTAGTGCTGGCCAGGCACAGAGATATCTAGGTCAAACAGTACTTAACTACGCAGTCTTTGTCCTCAGCAAAGTGACCAGACTGTAGACAGCTAAATCTGTCTTTTGATGAGGTCTTGTAACACTCATGAAGAGCTGTTTGACCTAAGGAACATCAGCAACATTAACCCATGCAGGGATAAATGAGTGCTGACAATACACATCACCCAATTGTTACTACATTCTGTTCAAGATTACTTGATAACACTTCCAAATCACTTAAAAAAATATTTTTTCTTTTCATTTGGCTGTTACCTCCTTTAAGGAGGATGTATTCCTTGTTTCCAACCAGACAGATGCAAATGGCCCAGTCAGTGGTACAAAGCTAAACAAAAAATACAGTCTTTCACCAAGCTACATTTTGCTCAGGAAGGAGCCATCACACACATCACAGGGCATGGCCCTGGCCCATTTTCTTGCCTTGAACAAAGCAGCTGTCATGTGCTGGCTGAGTGTGTGGGCTAAATGGGTGTCTCTTCTTAATCCCTCCCTCCTATGTTGGAGCCTCTCTGCCTGTAGAGCTGATTGAATTAGTAGTTTGACCCTTTCCTGGTCAATTAAAGGATTTTATGTCTTAGCATCTATTCCTTCTCACTGCTATGAAATTGAAGGAAAACAATCTTATATGATCTATAAGGCACACTTACAGGTTGGGCAGAGAAGTGATTGAGAGCAGCCCTGCAGAGAAGGACTTGGGGGTGATGTTTGCTGAAACACTCAACAGGAGTCAATAGTTTGAGCTCACAGCCCAGAAAGTCAACCATATCCTGGGCTGCATCAAAAGCAGTGTGGCCAGCAGCTCAAAGAAGGGGATTCTGCCCCTCTACTCCACTCTTTTAAGACCCCACCTGGAGCACTGTGTACAGTTCTGGTGTCCACATCTTGAGAAGAACATGGAACTGTTGGAGCAAGTCCAGAGAAGGGGCACGAAGTTGCTAAGAGGACTGGAGCACTTCCCTATGAAGACAGGCTGACAAAGTCAGGACTGTTCTGCCTGGAGAAGAAAAGGTTGCATGGAGACATCATGGCAACCTTCCAGTATGTGAAGGGAGGCTACAGGGAAGACAGAGGGATCCTTCATGAGGAACTATAGTGATAGGACAAGCAGTAATGGGTACAAATTGAAAGAGGGGAAATTTAGATTAGATGTTAAGAAGAAATTATTTACTGTGAGGGTGGCAAGACACTGGAACAGGTTGCCCAGGAAGGCCGTGGATGCCTCAACCCTGGCAGTGTTAAAAGTCAGGTTGGATGAGGCCTGAGCACCAGGTCTAGTGGGACATGTCCCCACCCATTGCAGGGGGGGGTTGGGACCAGATGATCTTTAAGGTCCATTCCAACCCTTTAACATTCTATGATCCCGTGAGATGCATCACTGGGTAAAATAGAATGTAAGGCCTGTCACTGAACAGGCTCTCCAGTGCAGTGGTCAAGGCACCAAGTCTGTCAGAGTTCAAAGAGGACAATGTTCTTAGTCATGGTTTATTTTCTGGCAGTCCTGCAATGAACAGAGAGCTGAGGTCGATGAACCTTATGGGTCCCTTCCAACTCCTTATGGGTTCCTTCCGACTTAAGATACTCTATGACACTGTAAGTATAGTGGTGTATGACAAGTCACATTGCCTTTCTGGTACAGTACAAACAAATTGACTATTTTTTCCAATCAATAAATGACTTAAGATATTTAAAACAGATGTAAAACATTCATATTTTTCAGATAAACATGAAATCTTACTCCGTTTTAATAGCACATGAGGGCAGGAACAGAACAAGAGTAACACTTAAGCAAAACCAAGCTATTTTATTTCTGTCAAATTAGCATTTAATTTTTAAACAGTTACACAAAACAAGTTCAAAGAACTGTAACTCTTACAGTTTCCTATTAGTTATCATGGCTACTAAAAACACACAAAGAATTTAATATTTGTTTTAACCTGAGGCTCTCATAGTTCATAGTTTTTGTAAAGTTTCAGATGTAACTGAATAAGCATCTAAAAGTTATAGGTTCTTTCCATATTAAATTAGTAATGACAGATAAACTATCATGTAACAGTACAGCACTGCAAAAATATTTCAATAAATTTTTATTAGAAAGACCATATCTGAAATTTAGAACACTGCTTGTACATAAAAGCCTATGAACAAAATCTGTCAACAAAATCAGTAAATGGTTCAAATATGTCAACAGTTGTATTAAATAATATTTAGTAGAATAATAAACCATACCATTGAAAATAACTCTTTAGAAAGGTTGTGGTGGATATATTCACTGAATACTTTCGTATTACACCATTCATAGTCTGAATGGAATGTCTATGGCACTGACACCTTCCTCGGCACAATGCACTTAAAATGAAAGCAAGCTGGCCACACATAGGTAAGGCAAAGATGTATCAGGGCAGACTCCACAACGGCAATGACAATCATCACCTCACTGTACGTGTACAGATCACGCTTACAAATCCTTGTTTTGCAGCAACAAGAGATATTTGCCAAATCCTTCAGTAAGAAACTGAAACTCCTAAAACTTGAAGAGCACACCATGAATCATTGCTTCCTCAAGAGAAATTATCAATATTGTGTCTTCTGTCATCAGTATTATATAAAGCTGGAACTGAAAAACCACAGCAAGCATATAAACTTAACGTGCTCTGAAGAACGAAAACTAAACCAGAGAAAACAAATCTAAAATTTCCTGAAGTTGAGATTTACTCATAGTAGTGCAGATCGTGACTTCTATTACCAAGAATTCCACTTTCATAAGTAAATCAAGAAAAAAGGACTCTACGCAAAGGAACTCAGTAATGGTAGCTGAAATGTAAACAATTTTGGCAAAAAACATAAACAGGCTCCCAGCACACACCCAAAAAATGTCAAAGCTTGATGATATTTCTGAAAATACGTGCACCAATCTAGCTTCTGAAGTTCTTCATCATCTAGCAGTTATGAATAAATTCAGAACCAGAAAATTTGCTTTCAACTGCAGTAAGTTATTAATTAACAAAATATATCTGCAGTAAATTCATAACCTGTCAGGAAAGGAAATTAATAAGTTAATGGACTTCTGGTTTTGGAGGAGAAAAACATTTAAATCAATTTAATTTAAATTATGAGCATTTAATTCAATGTTTATATACGAAGAAGGTGGGCATGTTATTCTGGAGACTACTTTCGAACATATTTCTGAAATTGCACAATTTATTCAAGCTTGTCTTTTGGGAGTGGTGAAAGAAAGAAGTGGGTGGGCAAAAAGAAAGTGAAATCTTTATTGGGTCATATTCTGCATTCTGTATTTTTACAGCCAATTTTATCAATCTCTTCCCTCAAAAATCTGTACTAGGAAGACACATCTAATATTATGGGACAACAGTAGTCAGACCACTTCATAAAACCACTAATATATCCTACATTCAAAACCTGAGTGCTGCATTCAAATACTATTTCTGGAACTCCCTGAGTGAATTTCTCTCTCTAACTCCTCCTTTTCACTCTCCCTCTCGCTCTGTTCTCGAACATTCATAGTTCCTTCATCTCTGACATCAAAGCACTGGAGTTCAAGTTGAAAGTCTTGGTTCTTTCATGGAAAAAAGAAAAAAACCAAAACAATGCTCATAGAACATACAGCAATTATTCTAAAAGTAAATCCAACATGAGGATTTTTTACACACTTCTGTCTTGCCGTGACATAACAGAATAGGTGAAATTACTGAAATTACTGAAATTTGAGCTATAAAAGTGAATGTGAAGAATTTTTTTTTATTGCTGCCTCTGATGACTAGCATCAGCACTTACTTTTTGCAGTCCTTCTCTGTTCAAGCTAACAACAGGAGTAGAGACAGATGCTTGTGATTGAAGCAATTCAGCAATAACTTTCTTCTCAATAAACTTAGCTACTTCATCTTCCAGAACCTTTTTCTTTTCCTCTAATTTCAGTTCTTCTTCTAGTTGCATCAGCATAAGACATTCAAATTTAGTCTGTACCTATTTAAAGAAAGCACAAATAATAACATTTCCAACTAGTAACACCAGGTGGTGATATCACAATATAAAAACTCTGTAAATTAACAGTAAAACCTACCTCAACTTGTGTTAAAAGTCCTAAGAAATTGCAGTTATTTCCCTAAACCGTTCAGACTAAAAAACAGCAATAGTGAAAAATAATCATTCCTGTCCTACTGTTCTCATGAACTGGGTTAATACACTCAAAGTACAGGTAGAAACATGGCAGCCACTGAGTACTAGATTTCCTACTACATTTTGCTATATATTTATTATATCAAAAATAAGGAGGCCTTTAGAGATGAAACAATTACCAACAGATGGTTAAATCAAGATCTGTCAAGTAGAATATACTTCCAATTTAAATATATACACACACAGAGTAAGTCTGGTTGGGGACTTACTGGTGGGCTGCAAGAATTTTTCTGCAGTAATTGTTCCTTGATTGTTCTTTTGACATATCAATGCATTTTAGTTTCCAGATGTATTTTAACCAGTTTAAACCTACTGTGAAGTTATGCATGATAACCAAGGGGTACTTCATCCTTCCTCATCTCTCATTTTCCCCCACACAAATTCTCCTAGAAACCTGCTTCTGTATCCATCTGTATTGGTGTAATTCAATCTGAGCGCAGCTACACCGGTACAGAAATCAGAGAGATTTATTTCCATCATTTGCAAAGAAGAAACTAAGAAATAATTAAAACTATAAACATAAAAGTATGCCTGTTTTACACAGTAGAACTCTCATATAGGTGCACCTACAAGTTTCCTCTAAATGAAGGATGTGAAAGCAATCTTAAGTACAACAGAAATTCCTGTTTTTCTTATTTTCCAGATACCCTCTTGCTGCTCATTTGCCAAGAAGGGTGCATGTGTATGACAAACATTCTTTAGCAATGACTGCATGATCACTTTCCCACATCAGGAACTTGGAAAAATAATATCCATCATTCAATTGCAACATGCTGAGTTCACAAACAACCTCATATAAATCACAGAAGGAAGATATCAAAGAGTATCCGAACCTACTCTGAAAATGGCCAAATATTCTTCCAGTTGGATAGTCTTGTACTGAGAAGGACTGAATCTGATTTTTTTTCTCCACAAGTAGCATGGGGATCTTAACAAATTTATAAAGCAAATATTAAGCCACCTTCTTATTTAAAACATGCACTTGGACATCTCACAAGAACTGCTACAGCTTTGCTGGGAAACTGATGTAAAGAAAAGAACATTAATAAAGAACACACAGGTTTCCAGTTTCAATTAGACCAATGTTTGAATATAAATACACATGATCATGATAGAGTGGCGGAAAGCAGATGAGAAGATCCAGTTTTGCTAGTCCAGCTTGACAGGACCAAATCTTCAACAACTTATTCAAGAAATATTCCACATCTCCAAACAGTCTTAAGAGCTGTGAGTAGGTGAGATTTTAAAACCAGAACCAAAACAAACCAAGAAAAACACCATGTACCACACTTTCAAGCCTCTCAACATAAGGGCTAAGCTCAGATTTAGTAACTGAATCTGGAATTCATAAAAACATATATAGGCCACACTCTAAAAAACAACCCATGGCATTTTTTCCTAAAATCTTTGCTTTTACAGAACAATCTATGCATGATAAGCACCTACTGTGCTGCTGTGGCACACAATGTTTCTCAACATACTGCTAGAGAAGACAAACAGACACAACCATTATATTCATCACTCTTTTACTTCACCATATCGACTCCTACTCTACAGGCCTGGCCCTGCTACCCACCAAAGCCCTTAGACCATAAGCTCCCTCCTTCCAAAAAACAACTGCTATTTATAGAATCATATAATCCTTTATGTTGGAAAAGACCCCTAAGATCACCGAGTCCGACCATTAACCCAGCACTGTGAAGTCCATCCCTAAACTGTGCCCTCAAGTGCCACATTAAAGTGTCTTTTAAATACCTCCAGGGATGATGACTCCACTACTTCCCTGGGCAGCCTGTTCCAATGCTTGACAACCCATTCGGGGAAGATACCATTCCTAATAACCAATCTAAACCTCCCCTGATGCAACTTGAGGACATTTACTCTCATCTTGTCACTTGTGAGAAGAGACCAATCCCCACCTCACTACAATCTCCTTTCAGGTAGCTGTAGAAAGCAATAAAGTCTCCCCTAAGCCTCCTTTACTTCAGGCTATAAAACCCCTCAGCTACTCTTCATAAGCATATTCTCTTGTTTGCTTGTATCTAATCAATCTGATTACACAGGTTGATTGGATTACCAATCTGCTTTTCATTTAAAGCACTACTGTCCTCAAAATATTAGGAAATTATAAACATCAACCAATGATTTTGTTAAGAACTTAACTGTTCCAAATCTCAGCAAACAAACTCAAGACAGACAGGCATGCTTACCTGTTGCTCTGCCTCTTTCAGCATTGCTGCTTCTTCCTTCACCCTCTGCACAAATCGGTGTTTAATCTTCTCCTCTGTTTTTTGCAGTTCAAGATAGAACTCATGCCTCTTTGCCTCATAGGCTTCCTGTAGACTGAAGTCCAAAAATGTAAGCAAGTTTCCAGCACGCTGCTTTATTCAATATGGAACACCAACAATCTAGAAAATTATTTAAACACTTAACATTCATCTGAAATAGTAATTATTATGGCTTCCCACATAAACATTCATAAACAAATCTAAACAGAAGCAAACATCTTATCTATTTTTTATTTATATAAACAACCCTGAGTAGAATTATTTATGTTAACAGCTCCTGGCCAATTTACATTTCAAAGTAAATACAGCACTTTAGACATTTCATGTTCTAAAGACTTGAGTTATACCTTTCTGACTCCAACATGGATAAGCTTCTTTTTGAAGCTGCTTACTAATAAAACACTGAAATTGCCAGAAAAATCACCCAAAACATCTGCATTGTGAAACCTCAGTCTTAAAATAAGATCTTACAAAAACAAATAATCTGGACTATTATCACAACCAAAAGAATTATTATTCCTATATGGAAATGAAAGAAAATAACAGGATTTTCAAAATACATAGCACTCTCTTCATGTAATGTCAAAATTTAAATAGGGTAAAGTTACATTAATATAGAATAAAAACAATTTCCTAAGTAGTTCTACATCCAAAAGACAGAGCTACCTTCCAACATGCATCATTCAAAACCTCAAGACTGCTTGTATTTTCCTGAATCCTCTCTCCCAGAAGCAAATATACCACATACATGCCATACCTATATTTGAAATTATACAGGAGGTGTAAATTAGTTCACATCATTAAGCAAATGTTCTGATTTGTTCTGGCAACAGAACAAATCAGCAAGTAATTAAAACATTTCTTTACTTTTAAATCCATGCCTCCCTTCCCTTTTCAGTACACAAGATAATGTTTTTTGTCCAAACAACAGGTACTTGAAATTGAGATACTTCTTTTGTGCCAAAGCATGCCATGTCAAATTAAAAGATGCTGGTAATTTATTCATATGAATAAACCACTAGAGGTTTGAGGTCTGTACTACCACTGCTATCAACACAGTGCTCGCAGAAATGTTCTGCTTTTCAAGGAAAAATGAATGTACATAGATGTGTCCCATACACCAAAGCACACCCTGACTTTGAAAAGCAAATCTGCTTAATGACACTAGTTCTTCCATCAGAACATTTACCACAAACTTCTCTAAGTCACATGATTCCAGAGAGGCAGAATTGGTGGATCATAACTGTGCTAACTGTTATTAGACACTCAAAAGCAACACAGTCATCTTCTAGGACACAGAGCTTATGAACAGATCAAAACTGGGATATTCTAGCTCCTTATTTCTGTTACACCACTCATCTCTTCTAACACGTCCTGAATGCTGACTAGTCAGCTCTTCTCAGTTAACAGAAGTTACTGTCCTTTGCCAGATACCTTACGCCTTCCACACTGATGTAAAATAAATAGATATGTATATCAAATATTTAATTTTGCTTTATATTTTTAATACACATACACACTTATGTACCAGGTTTTGTTTTACCTTTCACTGTTTCTATTTAAAGAGTTTCTAAATTGAAAGACTGACAACAAAGGACATTTAAAAAGTTAATTATCTAGAACAACTGTAAGGCTAAACAGCTCTCTTCTATATTTAACTTTATGATGACTGGCCAGTTTCACAATCCTAAAGTTTCTTATTTGTATTCAAAATATCATCTAAAGACAGAAAAGAATCATCTTGAAATTGCACATGCAGACAATGTTCGTAAGTTATCAAGGTCACAACACTCTCCTATTATATCTTACTTGAGGACTACATGACACCAAAACAAGTTCAGATCACCTTATTGTGTTTGGGTTCATTGGGGTTTTCTTAATCAGCTGTGAAGTAACTTAGGTCATCCTGAAATTCTAAATTCTATCTACCTCATGAAACAGGAGCACAGTTTCTGCACAGATATGTTAATTCAAGCTATCTTTAAGTTTAGACAATAAAGCTACAGCACAGGTTTTTCAAGTGCTAGCAGCCTCACACTATACACTCTTGCACCCAGTGTGAGTTCTGCCAGCTAACATGCTGCCTTTGGGTGCAATGCAGCTCCTAGAGCAAGTGCTAGACTAGAGTAAGCTAACATGCTCCAATCACACCTGCATTTCTTCATGCAAACATCTTTAGACTCGACCTAGGTTACTCTACCAGGTAAAAGCAATTTTGTCTTCATATTAGTAAAAGATTACCTTTGAAGACACTGGATTTACTAAGTAACTAAATTACACGTAGAAGGAAAAGGAGAACTAAAACTGTGTATTTTACATTTACTGGGAGAGTGGCTGTGGATGCCCCATCCCTGGAAGTGTTCAAGGCCAACCTGAATGGGGCTTTGAGCAACCTGCTCTAGCAGGAGGTGGCCCTACCCACGGGAGGGGGGTTGGAACTAGACAGTCTCTGAGGTCCCTTTCGACCCAAATTTTTCTATGATTCTATGAAATCCCTCCTCCCCCTGGACTGAATTGTTCTGCAAATCACAAACCAAAATTTCCTCTTCTGCATTTGGCATATCAGCAATATGACGACCCAAATACTCTCTGGTTTTAGGAGGTTTGGGGAGGAGGGGAAAATACTTCACCAAATCTTAAGCCAATCCTTTCAACATTGCTGCATCCGTTGCTCACACTAAAACACTTTTCAGTTATCTGAAAAAAGCTTCTCATTTAGCACATTATAAAAATCAAATTCACAGGTTCTTTCATTCTTCTGGATTAAACCTCCAGAATTTTATACTCTGTACAAAGGCACTTGAAAAATTTAAATGTTACAGCTAATTATTTAAATAATGTATTCTTATTGAGGTTTTGGAGTAAGGTATTGTGAAGAAAGTCTAAACTAATCATACATACCAGCACTACCACCTACCTGTCTCCAGAAGCATAGCTGTGACATACAGTTTTTCTGTCTGCAAAAGACTGAAAGCATGGAAGCCTAAAGATGCAAATCAAACATGTTCATAAATAAAGACTCTGAAGTGAACTCAACTCTCAGTGGAACACAAGGTTGGTGCACTTTGAACAAAAGAGGTATTTACATAATACTTTACTGTTTGGTCACTTACATTTTTAAAAGCTTTCAAATTTAAAAGTAACACTTGTAACTTTTTGCATAACATTAGACTATCAATTAAGGCGTATCAGAAAAACTAACAAAAAAAATTAAAGGTTAACTACTGGCAGATATTTCCAGCATGATGCCATGACTACTTAACTACCTAAATTGATATTAAGCAACACTAAGGAAGTGGCAGATCCAAATAATTACCATTTTCCCAATGCAGGCATGAAAAACAGGTATTTTGGATGTAGTTCAAGCTCATCTTAAGATGGTTAAAACATTTAGCTCAAATGCAAAGGTCTGCAGCTGGTCAGATGAACTGCATTCCCAAGTGACTTCTTAAAGAAAAAGTCTAATAGCCTTTCAGATATTAGGTTTCTTTTCTTAGAAAAGACAAGAAGAGTCATATCAACCTTCCTCTACACATCAATTTTATTCATGTTACTGAATCCTTGTTTTCTGTCATCATCTTCAAAACAGACTGAAAAATAGACAAGTCAAAGAACTGCAAGGTTCTTGAATATCCCAGTTTCAGGGAGGAATAAAGCATGGAATATACGATTCCTTAAATACTGAGAAAACAAGATGCTTATGTTACAATTACATCTAATTGCAATTATGATGACGAACAAATTGTAATTACAATGACAGAAAAACAGCTAAACCAGAGAATGATCAACATCAGAGAATCTAAATATGCAAGCACACAGCCTGAATATCAATCCTCAGCTTTTTTCAACAGACCTGTGTCTATTAGTTTTCTTCTTTTAAATCAAGGAAGTCCCTGTGGGCAACAACTTAGCTTAGACTGAAAAATGGACTTAACAAAATGTCAAAACACTAGTAGTCCAGCTTCAAAACACTAATAGTCCTCTCCTTCCTTGCAAACAAGTAACATAACTAGGTGTGTGTATATATTTAGAAGTTTATTTTGCTGTAAGCACTCTTCATGTCTAGATTTGTTTTCAACTATTCCAAATTTTTCCATTCAGAACATTTCAGCAATTATCTCTTGTTGAGAATGACCTGAAACTAGGAATTCATGTTGCTAATGGACATAATTGGACCATTGAAAAGGCAGGGCTAGACCATCCACAAATGAAAAGCCTATCTTTACTTTCCAACAACAAAGAAAGGCAAATCCCAATTTTAAGTAATAAAAAATTATTAAAATATCCACTTCCTGGATTTCATATCCAACAGATACTGCAAAGAAAGCATAAAACACATCCCAAATACTCTGCCATCCATTGACTTCATGACTTCATTCTTACAAGGCAATTGCAAATAAACAAAAAGTTATTACAAATCAGCTTCACGAAAAATATAGGATTAGGGAATAGGTATTTTTAAAAGTGCACACAAGACAGTCACTTCAGACTACCTTTATTTTTCCTTCTCACACCTAGGAATAAAGATGCAAATATATTTTTCTGTTGTGTGCTGAATCCATTTCTTTCCACATCTCCCATAAAAAATAAGGCTCACCAACATGTTTTTTCACATGTAAGAGTGAAATCCTTTACAGATGTCTGTTCACAACCTCCCTCACGAGGTAGCTGAACACCCAAGAACTATTGCTTCTGCTTTGCAGTGGCACACAATCATGGATTAACAAACTACTGTGGTACTTCTAAATCCAGAAGAGTGGTAGAGGAACTTCACAGGCAGCTTCACAACGTGCTAAAAGGCAGAGTATGACACTCAAGTGTCAGCGTTCAACTTCTGCAAACAGCCAATTATTTAAGTCTAGCAAGAGTTTTCTAAATTTACATACCCAATTCAGATTATCAAACTGAATATGTAGACAGCTACATCACAGGCACAAAATATGTCTTCTCAACATGCATTTTGATCATTATTTACACAAACAGCATGAAATTTTAATCATCAGGTGTATACTGCTATGCAATGTTAATTACACTTTAAAACTACAGCTCTTAGAATCCATGTGTATATATTGGAAACATACATAACATATATAGGACAAAGAGGATCACAATTTAATAACACATTTTTGCCTAGAACAACTGGATAATCCCTATTCTGAAAGATACTTAAATGTACAAGACATCAGAATGGGAGACACTAAACTTCCTCTGTTCCTCAGCAGCTTTATAAAACACCTTACAGGTAAGGCTGCACTAGTCTGCTAATTATACTGCATACAGATCCTCTAAATTCTCTTCCTTTATCATGGTACCATAAAATGTCTCTCCCAAAACACCCAATGCCTTCTATTTCAGGCCTCAGTGTCATTCACTATGCCACCCAACTGAGGGACAACCACACCCATCCTAGTCCTGCTTTTCTCTTTCTGTTGCAGTAAATCTGGGAAAAAGTTTGTTGTTCTAGATTCTTGTGGAATATCTATTCTCATCCTCCCAAAACAATGACAATAGATCCAATCTACCAAAACTAATTATTAAGTGTACTTTCTTGCCAAAAATCTGTCAACAAAACTGACATTTAGTGGATCATGCATAAAAACTACACACCAGAGGGAACGCAGCTCTTCTGTATATCCACAAAGCAACTGATTTCTAAACCAGCTTCTGAAGTGTTAAATACTAGAGCATTCTGATAAAAATCTACCATTTTAGACCATGAGTAAGATGCAAACCGTGTACGGGTTTTACAAAGACAATTCTTGTGTTTGTGGAAGAAAACACTTCTGTGGGTGATAGCTTTTGCAATTTAACTTCTCTTGAGATGGCTGTACATTCTGAAATTCAAGTTCAGAGAAGCCAAAGGTACTGCAGTCAATATTGCCATGAACAAATCTCTAGAAAAGCTTTCCCTAGACAAAGATAGTAAGACATTAGCTGTTAACATATGTTCTTAAACCTAAACCAAATGACAAGTCTATGGTCAATTTCAGTTGGTTTTAAACCTCTTTCACCTTTGGTTTTGTATTTATGAAAAGGATGTATGCCTTTCTTGTTAAGAGAATTATAAAGAGATCACTATGATTCATGGTCAGCTCAAGATCATCTAAACAAACTAATCTGCAAATGTGCTTTGACATTAAGACTTCAGGAAAAACTGTCCACATCCAGCATCTTCCTTCACCATGTTAATCTGACTTAATTATTGTTGTTTGAACAATATATCAACTAGACCTAGTCACAGTGAAAGAAATGCTGCTCCATTTCTACAAGTAACAGTAACTGCAATTGACTTGGAACTTCCGTGCAAAAAAAAGGTGAAAGAAAAGAATTTAAGGCACTAAAACCAACTCTTTGGAGGGAAGGCATTTATTTTTACCAGAACAAAATGCTTAAAGACACTCTAATCACTAAGTAAAACAAGAAATTAACAAACCAGTAAGTTCCAATCTTAGAAACTGTTCATTATTATTAAATATTCTGTTAAGTATTATTCTGTTTCATGCCTGGTTGAAGTCACCATTTCCCACCATGGTTATGCAATAATAGCACTTCAATAAACCATGAAGGCCTGAACAACTCCTGAATCATCAGTTCTTCCCCCCATCATGACTGCAACCAATTACAAAATACAGTCCCATGCATTAAAAAAAAAAAAAAAAAAAAAGGAAGCTGGAAGAGGGAGACGACAGAATTGGAAATAAAAGATTAAAAAAACTGGATACAGAAATATTAAATGCTTCCTGCAGAAAGCAGCTTCATTACATGACACAACTGAGTGTCTCTAACCCTCTGCTTAACTTTCCTTTGGAATCCTCTTTCAATGCCCTACAAGATTTCTTGACCTGAAAATGCTAGACATTTGTTATTATGGCAGATAATGTGGAAAGCCAACAGAGTAATCACTGATTTTGCAAAAGTTTTTGTTTCAGTTCCTTCTGAACCTTGAGTTCAACCCAACCATTATTCAGAAGTGGACAGTCTTAAGAGAGAAAGTAAAACAGAATGCTAATATATAATTAAAATAATTTAAAAATTCATAAAGGACACCTGAAAAAACAGACATTCTTCCTGAGAAAAATTAAAATCCCCAGGTTTTATAACAGAGAAAGATTTCAAAATACAACTGGCTTGTATGTCTTTAAAAGCAATGCTCATTTAATCCCACATATTTCCCCATGAAGACAACAGAACAAACAGCTACATCCTTCAATTTAAAAACCCCCAAACTATTCTTTCCCTCTTAGAAAACCTATTTTGTGTATGAGCCCTGCCCTGTATTGGGTTGATACAGTCAAATATGAAGTGAATGGATGCTGAAAGCAACTGCTACACAAGAGGTCCTTTACCTGACTGGTTTGTAGTCAGGGCCAATGTCTCTGAAGCCCATCTTTTCCAGTCTGCAGCGTCTGTACAACTCATAATGTTGTGCATGAGTCTTCTCCCTTAAGTCCTCCATATTTGTGCAAAGCATCTTGCGAAGCTTTACAGTGTCACAGTGGCTCTCATCTTCCACTAATCAGTAAAAAGATTTTATTATTATGCACAAGTAGCAAAATAGTCAAAATACAGCACTGAGATTCATTCATTTTGTTTACTAAATACACTTCTAGTAAATATCTCATTGTTTATTATACCTCCTATACTTCCTTATAATTTCTAATATACACGCTGAAGTACTGAAGAACTGTAAGCACTGGTGAACATGTTCCAACACGTCTTGATTTCCTGCTTGAGCTGAAGAACACCACATTTCTTTCTTTTTTACCCTCTTCTTTACTGACAGTCATAACAGTTTGAAACTTGGTAGTGCCAGAGGCACTGCCACCATACTAACCTACCCAAATACTACATACACCATCTCATACCTTGATTCCAAAGATGCATCAGTGTTGGTAAAACTACCAGTTAGTGCACACCTGAAGTATTAATTGCTAAACTCCTTAAACTGTTGATCCAAAATACAATCAGGATATGATTAGTGGAATAGCCCCTTTTATACTTCAACAACAACAGCAAAAATCTCATAAAAATACCTTTGAGAGAATTCATTTACCTTTTACAATGCCCCAGGGGTACTGACGAGCTCTCACCATTTTGCTTCCAATTGTCATCTTTTCTGTACTTCCTACTACGGCAAATGGCAAATAACTCTGTAAGAGTCATACCAATAAAGTCTTATCTCTCAGCATTCCTACGTCTGAACGAACTGCAAAAACACTTCAGAAATAAATTAGAGTGGAAAACATCATTTCAGAAAAAGCCAACAGGCAATTTCAAACCAAAAACCACTCTGAAGAGATCTGTAGCTAGTCACCATCTACTGATACGAAAGTCAAACTACAATAACAAAATCAGGAGAAGAGGTTGATAGACCCAGATGGGTGTGCTGCCAATTCAGAGAAACCTCGACAAGCTGGAGTATTTCCATGTATTTCATGAAGTGGCAATGTGAGCAGTGCTAAGCCCTGCATATCAGGAAGAATAACCCTCCAGCACACACTCCAGCACATGCTGGGGGCCGGCTGTCTGGAAAGGCACTTTGCAGAATAAGACATGGGACAAAGACTGGTGAACAACAGGTTGGACCTGATTCAGCAGGTTGGCCCCAATGGCAAAGGCAGCCAAATACATCCTGAGCTGCATTAGGAAAAGCATCTGCAGCAAACAGAAATCTGCTCTAGAACATCTGACTCACATTCAGTCAGAATTCACATGCCCAGGAACAGTCATGCCACAGTCACAGGCTGGAACCCATGGCATGGTTACTGCTGTGGTCTCGGCCAAACGAGAAATGCAGGCTGGGCACTGACTGCCTGCACGCTGACCCACAACAACAGACCAAATGGAAAAAACCATTACCTGGAAAACAAATCACTAGCAAAGCATGGAAGGGGTAAGAAACAGCCCACCACCTTTCCCACAGCAGAAGGACCTGTTAACTGCCCAAGAGCTGCACATCTTCATGTCCTGGCCAAGTACCTGGGGTTGGGATTGCAGAGCCACGTGTCCAGCACACCAGCTGCTGCTCCTTACTTTGAAACCCCAGTGCACACTAACATATGTTCCTGCACAACTACAAACACTTGCACATGAACAGCAAATACACAGTGCTCAAAGCAAAGTCATCCAGCTTCGCAGGCTTACTTGAAGCCAGTGGCTATTCCTGGGAGGATCTGAAAGGACAACAGAAAATAAGCCAGAATGACACCTGACTTTTTGAACCCCAGAGAAAATTTGTCCTAATTTCAAATGAAAGCACGAAATAAAAGAAAAAAAACAGGTGAAGACTTGCTATGATAAAGACCAAAGAAAACCGGAGACACGAGGCACCTAAATATCATCTCTAACAGATGTAAAGTCATATTTGCTGACGAGAAAAGTAAAGTCAATCTGTCCACCTATAACAGTCATTATACATTAATTATCCAGAAATTAGAAAAATTATCTATTTATGAGAACCTCTTTTCTGTTGCTGAGCCAGAAAAGAAAAACCATGTGATATCAACAACAGAGGGACAGGAAGATTTGCAAGTAGGGAAGGAAAAAGCCAACACATATGAGCTTTTTAAGAAGAAAGAAAAATAAAGTTGTGACATACAAACTTATAAACTTCAAGATAATTGTGAAAGAAATAGCATTCATCAGCATTAAAGAATGATGCTTTAGTACTGAAATATCAATGTTTTTGCCATTTACTTACATTCATGATGGTATTAATTTCAGAAACAATCTCATCATCAGTTGGAAATTGGTATATCTGGATGCCATTACTAACTAATTCACTCATTATTTTGCTCTTGAATTCCTGTAGCTCAGTTTTAGACATGCTGTCTGCTTTGCCTATAATTGGTATAATGTTCACCTATTAATGATATAAAGTATATGAAATGTGTGAGACTTCAATTTTGAGGTGGGAACTTTTTGTAAATTAAATTGTTTTCTGATAAGCTCTTCAAAACTTCCTCACAGCCCAAATTTTTCCATCAAAAAGCACCATGAACATGCTCCCCAGTAAGATGGAAACCAAACTACAGTTAAAGTATATACTTCATATACAGTTAAAGTATTTACTTTTTCTGTGTCTATATTCCAGTAGTAAGATGAGAAAGTTGAATCGATTGCGAGGGGATAAAACAATGAAGTTGCATATGGTTCATGTTCTCTTTGTGGTAAAGCAGAACTAAAAATATTTGCAGTAGGTGGCCAGAAGCCAAAATTCCCCAAAGGAGAATTACTTTTGGTTAATCCTGATGGAAATATTTTCTCAGGACGCTGGAACTTATGGATTTATATCCTTTTCTTTTGAAAGAAACACTGTTTTAAAGGAAATTCAGTAAAGAGAGGCCGCAACTTAGAAAACAAGTATTTTTGCGTTTAACACAACCTCCAACTTCAAAACTCAGTGAAGAACAACACACTCCATGAGGCTGTCCTATTTTCTACATAATTTTCATAAACATTTAAATCTGGCATAAACCAGGAACACAGCACACACAAGTGACCCCACTCTCCCCTACCTTTGTACCACCATACAGTCCCTCCACTTGCTCTGTGCTACTGAGAAAGTTCAAAATGCAAAATACATTCACAAACAAAATTACAAAAGTCCCAAATGCAGACTAAGCAGCTGCTTTAATCCTTGTTACCTTGCAGAAACATCTCATGAACAAGAAAGGGCAGAAAGAAACCTTAGCAAAGAGAGGTTCTACTAAAACACAAAAAGAGAGGTTCTACTAAAACACAAAAAAAGGGCTAAAGGCATAGCAAATGCATTTAAGTTTGCAAATTTCTCAACATTTCAACAAATTAAACCCAAATGATGTAAGGTTTTTTAAAGCAGTTTAGACATTTAGCTTCATCTAGTTCACACATCTCTATTACAGAAAGAAAGTTAAGGATTTAGAAAGTGCAAGTAATTACACTAGAAACTGCTGTTTTAAATCTTTCTAAAGATTTTTTAAAAAATCAAAGATGCCAAAAAAATCAAGATGCCAAAATACTACTGCAGTGTATCTTAGAAAAAGCCACATTGGCAGGGTGTTCTGTTCATGGCACATGCCTCTTCAGTTATCTGTAAGGAAGATCTTCACAGTGCTGCAAAGCTTTTCACATGCCAACTTTCCAGCAGCCCTAGTACTACAGCACTCATGGAAGGTACCCTATCCAATCTCAATATGATGTTTACAGTTTATTAAAAGTAATGTTGGTGTGGTTCTACTTTTTTTTACTATTTTTTTAAACCTTGTTGTGCTGTTTTTTTCAATGTTCTTGCTGGATGTCTCTCTCCTTTTGACTTGTAAATAAACAAGTGATGAACTGCAAGCTACTTGTGGAGACAATTTATTCTGCACTTACAGTATATCAATACAAAAAAACATTACACAACAAACACACAGATACAGAACCGAAATGCAGCAGTGGATCTAAAAGCTCCAAGATGCTTCAGAAAGCAAGACAAATTCTTGGAACTCTGTTTCAAAGTCTTACCTTACTGTCTAGACTTCTCATGGTTAACAAATCTAAGGTTTTTAGGGGACGGCCTGTAGGTGAAATGAAATAGAGGCAGACATGGATGCGAGTATCATGGTAGCTAAATAAAGAACGTATAATTTTCAGTTCTTCCTGGAGATAGGCTTCAAATTGTGCATCTATATAATCCACTATTGGCTGACAGCTGTAGGAAATAAAATTTAACAACCAGAGATTAGCTACTCTTTAACAGAGCCAGACTAAGGGAATTTCTCTTGCATTATTTTGTGGATTTTTGCTTTACATGTCAAAAGGCTGCTCAAGTAGACCAGAAAATCTAATGTACAGACTAACCTTAATTTCTGAAGAGCTACTCAAAAAGGAATTGTGCATCTAATATAGATAAAACATTTCCTAGCTCCCATTAGTGAAAAAAACCCCTACATTAAATTAATAATGATTATAACCAATTTTCCCAAGTGATGTTTTTAAATTTTGCCACCAAGTTGTGCAAATGCAGAACTCTTAGACATAAGGAAGATACAATAACCTCTTAGGTACAATACAAGAAAAGAAAGAATATGCAACTAATAGTACCAAGAAACAGGATGAACATTATCTTCTGAAGATGAAGTACTGTACATGAGAGAGCTCTTAGACAATAACTTAAAATGAGAAATGCAAGAGAATAATGTAAATCTAAGTACAGTCTAAGTATACTTTATCCTACCTAAA
This sequence comes from Calyptomena viridis, assembly GCA_013390005.1. NCBI lineage: Eukaryota > Metazoa > Chordata > Aves > Passeriformes > Eurylaimidae > Calyptomena > Calyptomena viridis. Next base: position 87,399 of record WEIV01008961.1, on the reverse strand, counting down.
ACCAGATTATAATCTGCTTTCAAAAAGAAAATGTTGCTAAATGTAGAAGCAATGCACCCTTACATTACTTCTGCTACACAAAGTTTATAAACCAGATCAAATACTATAAGAATTCAGAAGCAGTTGTTGTTACACACAATATTAAAAGAAGAAGAAAAAGGCAGCTCCTATACCACATATCAAAAGCTCTTATAGCTGTACTAATAAGTACCTGCATCTCATTCATCCAAGTCACTAGCAGTAGCTATTCAGTTATATCGTAACTCACAGCTCTCACAATAATGTGACTCTCTGACTTTCATTTATTATTACCACATTTAGGCACTCATATAGAATAAATTCTTTACCCTTAGGATGACAGAAACAAAATCTGCAGAGACAGTTCAGTAAAATCTTCAATTCATAAAAGCAGAGACTCAAAGTTCTGAAAGACACTAGTGCACTACTGCTGTATCTTCTGACTAAGCTGTCCAACATAAAAAACAAAGGCCTTCAGTAATTCACATGACATCACTTCCAGTTTGAGGTCTTCAACACACTTCAACCAAATTGTTAAAAACCCTATAGATCTCATCTATATAATCTACAGTATTTGATCATCTGTTTGGCTGCTTAAAAACGCCTCCCATTGACCTCCCTGCTTTCCTTCACTCCAGAAGAAATTACTGCATGTTTTATGTACATACATTTTTAAGAGAATGTATCACAAATAAAGGGGCAGAGTTCATCTGACTTATAAAGTAATTTCCTTGATGAGAAGTAAAACATGTTTACTTTGGTACACAATGAAAAAAGTTAACCATATATTTACAACATATGTAGGAAAAATACTTACTACAAAGCCTGTAGAAAAATCAACTTCCAATTAAGACCAAAACTTCTGCATAATGTAGCAACAAGAGAGCACTTACCTATCTCCTTTGTTCATCTGGTCACCAAATCCCACTGTATTTACAATGGTCAGCTTCAAAAGAACATTACTTTCCTGAAGTTCGTAAGTCTGGGCTCTAAGTTGTACACTGGGCAGAAAATGTGTTGATGGAGGGTCCTCAAATTTGCTGTTAAACAAACTGTTTATCAAGGCTGATTTCCCAATTCCAGTTTCTCCTAAAGTTAAACAGAAGGGTTAGGGAAGACATTTTGCACATCAAATAAATATGTAATAAGCACAGAAAGTGTTATCGCAGGAACTCGACAAATTTACACGAAAACTTCTCAACTGATTTCTCCAAGCCAAATGCATTCCTGCATTCCTTTAATTAGCATTAAATATCTTTTAGTTATTTTTTTTAGTCCTACATATGAGGGTAAGTTACCAGCTAATGAGTAATAAGCAGAACGGACTATTGACACTTTGCTTTCTTTAGAAGTGTGAACTAATTTCCTACAGATTCTAAAAACCTAAGTAGCTAGCTGTGAAAACATGAGGTTCAACAAAGGGTTTTTATGAATAAGAGTAAAATACTAGAGCAAACATTTAATAAGTATAGAAACACTTCAATAACACCAGCTTTGAATTTTAGGCTTTTTTTTGATCTGAAGCTCTTTTTTATGAGTGTAGCCCAGTTTACTGAGAAGAATCCAAAAGCTGCTGATAAATCAATCAACTCATGGCATCCATTTTCACCCATTTTTGGTCTTCACATTGTTTACAAAAATGCTAAATATAAAACCAAAGAAGGTGGATACAAATAAGGAAAGCTGGGGGAAAGGGTGGAATTCTACTACATGCTTAACATTCAATAAACTGTTTCACACCACAACTGGATTTATATTTCAGTAACTTCCTAAGGACAGGTACACTAGTAAGGCCTTAAAGCACACAGATACTACTCACCAATGCAAAGAATATTGAAGCAGAAGCCCTGCTTGATAGATCTCTTAATCAGTTGGTCAGGTAAACTATCAAACCCCACATGTGCAGACAAGGATAAAGTTCGATAGCCATCACTCTGCCAACGAAAAATAATTTAAAAATATGTTAGTGATTTGCAAAGCAAGTAGCAATTGCAACAAATTACTAGTAAGCTAGAACTCATTCCTCAAAATTTACATGCAACAAAGAAAAATCAAAGTTGGAAAAAAAAAAATCAATTTTTCCATGATTTGAGAAAATTAAAATTTACGTGAAATGAAATAAAGCAGACAACTTTAACTGAAAATGTAAACTGAAAAATTTAGACAGAAAATAGATCACAGCTGGTTTGCTCTTAGAAAATAAGAAAAAAAAATATTTTAAAACAATTTAAGCAGCAGAATTCAAAATAGACTGCATAATCAGAGGAAGGTGTATGTTACCGAACAGAACTCGTTCTGAGAAACTAGAACTGAAATTGCTATTTATGTAAAATAATACGTTACCTTCACACCAAAACTCTAAGAAATAACATTATATATATTTTATTAGAAATATCTAATGGTGCACATTCCTTTTCAAACATCAGCTAGCAATCTAGCATCATGATATCACAGCACTGAGCATACTAAAAATACGTAAGTCTAAAATTAAATATATTGGTTCACACAACTGAACTGCATTTTCAAAAAAACATTTCATATCAAAAGTGCGAATGGTGACAGGTCCATGCTTTTCTTTCTCTTTTATTTCCAACCCAATGGAATTGGAAATCATTACTGGTTCCTGGGAACAGGCACACAGCCAACAGTAGGAAATTTTTTAATTTAACACTTAAAAGCCCACAAAAGTGCCACCTTTTATAATAGATATGCATAGCCTGAATTCTCAGAATTCTTGTCGCTAAAAGGATTTGGACATTCCTTGCAGTAAATACTAATCCTCTTCTTGATTTGCACACGACTCTCTTGTGTGGGACTACAGACTGCACCAAACCAACTGCACCAACTCTTGTTTTAGACTATTATAGTCAGATAATTCCCTTTTAGAGTAAAATGAGGGAAAATATGAATGCAAAGTGAACAATTTAAAGAGACAACATGACATCTTTGGGCTATTAAAAAAAAAGTACATTCAAAGCATGTCTGAAAGCAAAATTTCTCAAGGTAGTCTACTAGAAGGAAATTACCATTAAAAAGCAATGAGAAACACTGAAAACTGTCAGTGTCCTGTCCATTTAAAGACAAGCATATCTGAGACAGTGGGAGCACATCTAAGAACTCTATCTAAGAACTCTGGTTATGCAGTCTGATACTCAAACCAGCCCTATGGGCACCAATGTAAGACAGCTCTTTTAACCCAAACCACTCAGTCACACCACAAAAAGCCAGGGCAAGTGGCTCAGCATGACTGTAGAAAGAACACCTTTCATTCTCATGTCACCAGCCGAAATCCAGACTGCGCTGGGCTACCCTCAAAACCCCTATATAGCCATTCCTTACTCTCCAAGATAAAAACTCTAGCAGAAAGAACTTTATTTCCTTCTGAAGTCCAGGTGTTATAAGGTAAATTACTTGTTGGTAGAATCACCTTGTTAAGGTTTAGGGTTTGACATGCCTGAAAGATCTCAGACCTAGCAGGAGGTTAACAAAGCTTAGGGAGAAGAATGTGCTACTGATAGTGGATACAAAGAATGCAGAATTTATGGGCTGTAAGGACATTTGGCAGAATTCCCAATATACGGAAGAGACTAACAAAGACAACTCAGCAACTGTACTGAAATCAGCTCCGACCAAGCAAAAGGTAATCCCAGCTGGGGGAGATTGTGACCACCGACTTACAGCCCACTGATTCAAGAAACCCACCCACTCAAAATGACTGACATGTGGACTAATTAGCATGAGAAGTGAGAAAATCATTTAGCTATAGAAGGTAAAACACTAATTAAGAAAACTATGTAACTTGTAGCCAATGAACCGTGACCTCTTTGTTTGCTAAAATGTACAAATGGTGGAGGGTTGTAGTGGTTTGACCCTGGCTGGATGTCAGTGACTCACTAAAGCCGCTCTCTCACCCTCCCCTGCAAACAAACAGGGGACAGAAAACATAATGAAGGGTTTCATGAGTTAAGGACCATGAGAGATTCCTTACTGATCACTATCACAGGCAAAACGGACTCCAAGTGGGAATATTAATTGAATTTATTGCTTACAATACATTAGAGCTTAATAGATTTAGAGCTTAAGAATGAGAAGTAAAGTAAAACTTAACGACACCTTTACCCCACACCTCCTCCTTCCAAGTTCTACCTCCTCCTCCACAGCGATGCAGGGAGATGAGGAATGAGGGTTACAGTCAGTTGTTGTTTCTGCTGCTGCTCAGAGAGAGGAGTCCTTCCCCTGCATCCCACGGGGTCCCTCACACCGGAGACAGTTCTCCATGAACTACTCCAGCTCAAGTCCACCGCACCAGCAACAGCTCTTCACACACTGCTGCCACATGGATCACTTTTCCTTAGGGTGCAGTCCTTCAGGCACAGGCTGCTCCAGTGTGGGTCCCCCACAGGCCACAAGTCCTACCAGGAAATCCTGCTCCAACATGGGCCTCCCACGGGGTCACAGCCTCCTTCCAGCATCCACCTGCTCCTGTGTGGGCTCCTCCACAGGCTGCAGGTCAATCTCTGCTCCCCTGTGGTCCTCCATGTGCTGCAGGTGGATCTCTGCTCCCCTGTGGTCCTCCAAGGGCTGCAGGGGCACAGCTGCTCCACCAGGATCTTCACTACGGGCTGCAGGGGAACCTCAGCTCTGGTGCCTGGAGCATCTCCTGTCCCTCCTTCTGCACTGACCTTGGTGTCTGCACTGTTGTCCACATGTTATCGCTCTGCTCTTCTCTGGCTCCCATCTTCATCTAACATTTAACTTTTTTCCTCTCTCTTCTTAAATACGTTATCACAGAGGTGTTACTATCATTCCTGCTTGGCTCAGCCTTGGCCAGTCAGCCTGGAGCTGGCTGGCATTGCCTCTGCCAGAAATGGGGGAAGCTTCTGGCAGCTTCTTGAAGAAGCCTCCCCTATAGCCCCCCTGCCACTACCAAAACCTGGCCACAGAAAACCCAGTACAAGGCTTTTGATGACTGGGGACCTAGCATTCTGTGGGTTATCACCTAGCTCGCTGCTTTGCACAAACTAGAATAAAGAAATAGAAGTGCCTCCTCTCGGTTTGTAAATTGGTGCTGCGCACCAGGCAGCGAGGCCTCATCCAGGACAACCCCTCCACCTTCTTTACAGAAGAATCACCCTGTAAACCTGTTCCACATGACAGCAATTGAAGCATTGTCTTAACAGAAAAGCAGTAGCCTACGTTTTTCCTTCTGCAGTTTTCCAAGGGCATCAAGTGTTTGTCCCCAACCTCAGCACCTCACACAGTTTCACTCTGCTGTAGTCTAATGAATACGCAGAGAAATTAAATCCACAAAACTGACCACATACCCGCATTCTTACTAATTCCAAAAGAAATAATACATCATCCAGTTGAAAAACAAGTTACTGGTATATCAACAGCTTAGAAAAATGATGGTAATTCAAAAATCATAGAACGGTTTGGGTTGGAAGGGACTTGAAAGATTATCTCATTTCAGTACATCTTCCATTAGACTTGGTTGCTCCAAGTCCCATACAACATGGCCTTGGACACTTCCAGGGATGGAGCACCCACAGCTTCTCTGGGCAACCTATTCCACTGCCTCACCACCCTCACAGTAAAGAATTTTTTCCTAATATCTAACCTAAAGCTACTCTATATTAAGAAATCTACCCTAAATTAAGAAATGTAAATTACACTGAAAGCAATTAAGTCTTCATATTAGCCAGTCTCTTCAAATTAGTATTTGTTGCATGGAGCAGCTTAATTACGCTTGAAGACAGCATCTCATCCAACTTTATTCAGTGAATAGCCCAAAACTTGTCATCTGGATGCTAGGAAAGCTGCAATATTCCCATAAATACTTCCTGCTCACTGCTTTTTCAGAATTCACTGCTTTTTTTCACTGCTTTTTCAGCTCACTGCTTTTTTTCTCCCTGCTTTTTCAGAATTCATACTTTCATTAAAATAGCACCTAAGACAGATAGCTTGAGATGGTCTAAATCACATCTTGTTCCTTCCCTCATCCTCCTTTTAAAAGGCTGGTAGCATAGCTAATGCATTTGGATTTCTACAGATTCATTACACTGAATGTGACTCTGAGCAACCTGGTCTATTGGCAGATGTCCCTGCACACAGCAGGGGTTGGAACTAGATGATCTTTAAACTCCCTTCCAACCTAAACCATTCTATGATTTAATAAAATATTTAGGTGCATATAAAGTCATTTTGCATATAAAAAACAGCATACAAAAAAAAAATCATTGTCTGAGACAGCATGACATTTAAAAATTATTCTTTCTTGCAGAAAGGAACTAAAAAAATTAGTTATCTTTTAAATTTGCCACGTATTTCTGACTAAAACCACACAACACAGAGCCACTCCACACGAAAAAGCTGGGTCTGAAACTACACACATCCTGCACGACCCTCTGCAGAACCAGACTGACAGTCCAGGCAAAAAACAAGCTTGCCACTGGGCTGGTAAAGATGACTGAAATTTGCCTTCCAAAACTTAAAGAAAAAAGCAATCAATGTGTGCTTAGGCAAGAGACGAGGGTCCCACCAGCCCCAGGCGGCCACACAGGCTGCGGGGAGGCCGTGGGCAGGATGCCCTGGGCATCGCCGCGAGTGTGGACATAACCACGGTAACGTGCCCACGGGCACCCCAAACTGGGCTCTTTGAGCGCCCTGCGTTTTCCACCGCCACGAACAGGTGCGGGCACTAGGGAACTACCGCTCCAGCACCTTTGCCCGAATGGGTCCGGCGTCTGCAGAGCACACAGCCGACAGCTTTGCCATTACGCAGAAGCAATTCTTCAATAGCCAAGATTCAATGTACTATTTGGACTACGCGATATGCTACGGCAGGGCTAAGAAGGGTGACATCTGCCAACAAGTTCCTTTAACAAGTGTTGTAAAAGGCTGTCAGCTCCGGGAACACGGCGGCATGCGGAGAGAGGATCCATTCCGCCCCCACTCCCGACCCCCGCCCTGACGCGGCCCTCACCAAGGCCCGGCACGGACCCGGGGCAGTCGCCGGTCCCCCCCCAGTGAGAGCAGGTCAGTACGGGCGGCACTTCCACCTCTTCGCACCGAGTTACCGCCGCTTTCCTTCCCCTCCTGGTGCCGGAGGTGCCGGGTCCCTCCGTCCCCTCAGCCGCCCCGAGGTGACCGCCAGCGCAGGGGCCGCTCACCAGCGGCTCCCTGCACCGCGGAGGGGACTTACCGGGTGCCGACCGGCATCGGAAGCGGCCATAACCCCAGCAGGGGAGGCAGGGAAGGAACGAGGAAAGGAAGGATGAAGGAAAAAGCGCGGCCGCAGCTGCCGCCGAGGGGCGAGAGCCACGCGGCGGGGAGGAGCGCGGGGCGGGGATGCAGCCACGGCTCC
>WEIV01008961.1:21501-79610 GCA_013390005.1 Calyptomena viridis | reverse complement strand
AGCTGAAGCGCGGCGTCGTGCCCGGCGGGGGCCGCGGCCGCGACTCGGACAGCGCCTCGGTTGCCTCGTCCTCCGTTGAGGAGGAGGGGAGCACCACCGGCGCCGTGGCCCTGGACCCCCTGGAGCACGCCTGGATGCTGTCGGCCTCGGACGGGCGGTGGGAGAGCCTGGAGGGGCTGCTGAGCTGCGAGCCGGCGCTGCTCTGCAAGCGAGACTTCATCACCGGCTTCACGGTGCTGCACTGGGCCGCCAAGCACGGGCGGCAGGAGCTGCTGGCCACGCTGGTCAACTTCGCCCAGCGGCACCGGCTGCCCGTGGACATCAATGCCCGCACCAGCGGCGGGCACACGGCGCTGCACATCGCGGCCATGCACGGCCACGCAGAGGTGGTGAAGCTGCTGGTGGGAGCCTACGACGCCGACGTGGACATCCGCGACTACAGCGGGCGCAAGGCTGCACAGTACCTGCACCAGGGCACCTCGGGGGACATGCGGAGCCTCGTGGGGGCCCTGGAGGAGGAGGAAGAGGAAGGGAATACTGGCAATGGGAGCGGGCGATGGAGGCTCTCCAAGGTGTTGCCGTCCAATCTCATGAGCTACCGGCTCTCCCACCACCATCACAGCACTGGGGAGGAAGCTGAGGGCACCGACGGGGCAGCGGTGCCGGGCAAGGGCAAGGAGATGACCAGGAAAGCCTCCGGCAGCGGACGGATGAAGCCACGGCTTAATAAAATCCGCTTCAGGACTCAGATCATCCACAACACACCCTCCTTTCGTGGTGACACTGAGGAGGAAGAGCATGAGGAGAAATCTCTCAAAACATCGTTCAAGCTCAGGCCGAAGTCCAATGTCTTTGGCTAAGGCCAGGGAGCTGGAGGTCTGGGAGGTGGGTGCACGGACCAAAGTGCCCTGAGATGTAGTGCAGAAGGTGAGGCAGGTACGAATGGGTGCTCATCTACACTCGTGGACTCCGGCCACATGGGTCCTGAGTCTCTTGCTTTAGCTCTCGGTTTGGTGGGGTGAGTGAGCCCAGTGGGTCAGCGGGGCTCTGGGAGCTTACAGCTCCCGAGAGCAGCTGCTTCTGCCGGGCCCTCAGTGCAGAAACGAGAGCCAGCAGGTGGATTGAGAAACGCTGGGGTGTTCAAAAGCTGTGCTGCTTTCTCTCTAAAAGCAGACTTTGGTGTCGTGAGCCTGTGTTAATCTACTAGGATGAGCGAGTTGAGTGGGGGAGAGAAGAGGGCAAATGCTTTACTCTTGTATTATCAACTGGTACTATAAATTACTGCGAACAGCTTCCTATGTCAGAACACCTCAGTAATATACAAGTATACCTTAAGTTTCTCTTTAACAGCAATACCACCTGACACAGTGTGGAGATGGTACCCAAAATGAGATGGTAGAGAATGGTTTCTAAGCTTAAATCCATCAAAGACTTGAGCCTGTGTTGACTTTATACATTGAAAATTGCCTGATTTGAGATGGTGAATATATTAAAAAAAAGAATCCATTGCACTGCAAACAATGAATAAAGTTAACCATGAGCAGAAGTCTCTGCTGTCTGAGGTACTACTGAGCTTGCTTATCACTGTTGGAGTACTAATACAAGATAATAGAAGCAAAGAGTTTTTATATATTTGGTATCTTATGTTTTGTCTTAGGCAAAGCAATTTTATTTTAATCACTGTGAATTCTCAAGTGCCAGACCTAGCGCAGTTCCAGTTATTAAGTCTGGTCAATTCCTGTTAATGTTCTTTGTGTAACTCACTGCATTTAAAATCAGAAAATTGTGTTGTATGTGTTACCTGTGAAAGTTGTTCTTTTTCAGAATGAAAGAGCACAGACACTGTTGCATGAAATCTTCACAAAACTCTAATATGGTCATGTAATGTAATAGCTACAGATCTGCATTCACTAGTAACTTGTGTGCCAATCCCTTCAACTGACTTTGGGCAGAAGTGGAGAAAAAAATAAAAGGAAAAAAAAGGAAGGCATATGAATTCACACATAGGGTGAAAAACTAGAACTCTCAAACTCTATTATGTTTATCATTCTGAGTGAAGCAGTATAATTACATATTCTAGTTAAGTGATGGCAATGGTGTTTGAGTTCTTTTAAACCTGTATTTCTAGAGAAGTGATAGCCAAGGCTTTGAACTGTGTGTAACAACCTAGAAAGTCTTAATCTGATTGACAAGCCTATCCGTCTGCTAAAGCTTTCGGAAACCTTGAATCTTGTTTCTCTGCTTTAAAGGTAGCAATTCCAGTGAAATCTAGGAGGCAGATTTATATGCATATTTGGCTTTCCTTAAGATCTGAGGTATTGAGCTGACCCTGGACACTGAATGCTACGCAAGGTAGCAGTTCATCTGTGTTTAGTTGTTCAGGTATGGCCAGTTTCCATGCCATGTTTGTCAAAACGTTTCTGGTTGGCTTCCTTAGAATGCATGTGTGTGTCTGGCCACTAGATAGGCTTTGACATGTTAAAATCTGAATTTGAGACACTGATTAAATGCGTGCCACAAGCTGTAGAAATCCTCGTAGGGAGACTGCTGCTGGGAGTTGTGTGCTTTTAAGGTAACAGCTGTCTGTGGCTCTTGCTGGTGGCTTATGTTTCTTGTAGTGATGGGGGAAGGAAGTGCTATCAATGCATTGGCTTTAGACTTCCCATGCACATAAATGACCGGTTTCTGCACTTTGTGTCAAAACCTAATAAATTACAGTGTTTACATAGGCATGCAAACAACACTTTAACTATTTCTGGCAAAAGTTACATTTAAAAAAATTGAATCTCCGCATAGATGCTGGTCATTACTTTTGTGCAAGAAGACTAGAAATTATACAGAAGTTCAACTTTAGTTTACAACTAATAAGCTATATTGATATAGATTTCCTGTGCCTTCATTTTGGGTTGGTTGCCACAAATGTGATGGATAAAATCAGTCTTTACATCTGTAGGAAAGGACCAGAAATTTTCCCATGACCCTTCCCTTTTAAACTGTACATCTGCTTTACAATGAAGTGTGTGAAATAGAGGAAGGGAATAATCATACAAATGGTAGGATAGAGCTAATTCTGTTGTAACAGAAAAGAGAATTAAATGCTTAAGTCTTAAACTTCCTTCTCTCTGGAAGATAAATAGCTTTTTAGACTTCTGTAGAAAGGAAGTGTTCTGATTGAAAGCTTGCAACATTAGTTCTCTTCAGCATGGCCACATCTGAATTGAGCACATATTCGTGCAACTACAAATGTCCAAACCTTATTAAAGTAGCTTTCTGCTTTTGAGAGCTTATAGTTGTTTCATGCAAGCTGTTGGGTGAAGTGTTTATCTCTTCACATGCAAATAGCAAAGAATTGCACAAAAATACTGAGTCTTAGTATTGCTAAGATATTGGATTAGCTATTGGGTTCTGGGGAAGTAATTTGAGAGTTTCAAATAAATAGTGCACCTTGGATTTTGAGACTATCTGGAACATAATCTTGCATAATATAGTAGACTTTGATAATTATTAATGGAACTAAAAAAATAGTAAAAAGATGCCTCATAACTCATTATGCAAAGTATCAAAGTGAAATTGTTTGTCAACTGATACTTTTTACCTGTCAGTTGGGGAAATTTCACCATAATGGTCCAAAGATCTTTGCACAGTGGGGTGCAACAATGCACACATCTTTTGGTGTTTGAGATATATTGAGGAATGGCTACATAACCATTTATGTCTGTCTGCGCTATGGGACTAAAGCACTTGGATTTCACATTATGACTTGTCACATTCCACGTGGTTACTTTTTATAACATGTGCTAAAATTTAATGAGGTTTTTTGAGATAGAAAAGACTCTATGCCCTGTTTCAAGATACTTGCAGTCTAAAGGTACGCTTGAGTCAAATATTTTGGATACTTTGCCAAGAAAAATGTGAAATTGAAATAAAGTTGTATGGTACAGAAAACTGGAGCACTTACTGGTATCTTTTAAATCGTATGTCTGAAATTACTGAATGTGTTTGTTCACTTTTTTTGATGTGTGTAAGGCAGCAAGACTAATGTAAACATTTGGAATCTTTTGTTGTACCTTATGTTTGAAAAAACTGAGAGGCTCAAAGTTGGTTTTTATTAATACACTTTTTATGGGTATCTCTCTGAAGGATTACGAGTTAAGAATCTGTAAGCTTTAGTTTTACAAAATAAAAGAGCCCATGAATTATTTGTGACTGAATCGGCTCCTGTATGCTACATACTTAGGTGCTACATGCATATTGGCTGCTAAAACTATGTACTGTTTTGCGTTGGGGGTTTTTTATCACCAAGATGTCTGATACCATCTAGCACTCAAAGAGTAAGACATGGTTGAGTAATATTTTTCTTCGGCAGTTACTCTCTAATAACTCATGTCAAAGTAAATGAAGAAGCAACAATTTTTGTTGTAGACTAGTATATCTAAATAAGGGCCTGGCAGAGTGGCATTACTTAACTTAAAATAGTATCCTGACCTTATTTCTGTGCAGCTTAATATCTCTGACTCTGGAAAGACTAAGACAAGTTTTGGTCACTGTGTAAAGGTCAATACCTGATTAAAATACCTGATTAAAAAAGGTTTAGGATTAAGGTATTTTGTAATGTGTCTTAAGTACAGCTGATGGCTTCTCTAAAGGGAAGTTTCATTTCCTTACCAAGCCAGACTGTAGGATCTTGGTGTATCTAAAAATTCTTAGAAACTGCTGCCTTACCAAAAAATATGTTAAAACTAGTAAACCTCATGCAGCCAGTAACTCCTCTGACAAGACATCCAGATTTGTGCTTGGACTGAAGAAAGTCTCAGCTGTTCCCATGCTGGTGGATCAAGATGCATGCAGCTCCAAACCAAGCAACCCCAAATCAATAGTATGGTGACACAAGCGAGCATAGAAGGGAGGGGGAAGTGTTCTTGGAAACTTAGGAGAGAGTGGAGGTGCATGGGAAACAGCTGAGGTTATAGGGGAGGTGGAGGACTTGGTAGGAGAGCAGTGTACATGAGCATTGCTGATCATGCAATGACTTGACTAGTTTAGAAAATTGTATCTAAACATATATCCCTTCTACTACAGAGTAATAGTAGAGAGACATGACTTGCTGGGAGCTCTAATGTAAATTAATGTCTGATGCTAAGTATTTTTAGTTGGCCCTCTTACCAACATTTCTTGGTGTGTCTAGTACTGTTTGCAAAAGCACAAACAACTCCTGTGTTGAGTGTAGCTACAGCTTTTGCAGGGGAGTCCTTGTACATCAGAATGGACCTGCTTAACTCACTGGAAGAGAAGCCCTTCAGCATTGCATTGCTGACTTACTTTTCCATTAGTTAGAAAGAAGGACTAAGGGGATTACAGTCCTTACCTGATATGCCTTGACTTACATGGAATGCATATGAACCTAAAGGCAATAGATTAAATATCAGAGACTTTATCCAGAAAAGAGTAGTTTAGTCATGCATTTTGTTTCCATGTTGGCATTGAAGAAGGAAAAAAAGGTACATATAGTCATTTTTTTTTGTGTCATCAACTGAATGTGTGGAGAAAGACAAAATTTGAGACTAAAATCAAGGTTTGGGAGAGGGACTAATTTTTCAGTTTGTGTTAAACTCTGAACAGTTTGACAGAAAAAAATGGAATATATGATTTTGAATTTCCAGTTTTGTTATAATGAAACATTATTTTGCATCGGTTCCAGAATTTATCTTCTATGATTTTTCAGTTTAGCCAAATTTGGTACTGAGGTGTCCTAATACACACACATTATTGGAAAAACTCAGCCAACCTACCAGATTTTGTGTTTGTTTTTAATAAAACTGTGTTACAGGTGGGGTATTTGATATTCCTTGGTAAAACCTGAAGAAACCATGTTCTGAGACTTTTACCAGGAGTTAAGCTGCTAGTGGCACATGAAAGAATTGCCCTCAGAGCAGGTAATACTCAGGTCAAGGTGCAAAAGCATTTGGTGTTCTTGCAGCTAGGTCAGTCATGCCAAATGAACCGTTGTAGTACATTTAGGTGCACCTACCCTTCTGTACAGACAGCTGTAAACTGTCTCCTCCCCTAGGTTACTGGGGAGCATGAGAAGGAGCTAGCAAGTCATATTAATCTGTTTTATTATGCTCTTATTTCATGAAGAGGCATTTGGCAAACCTGTGGTACTGGTGAGAGGTGATGGAAATAAACGATCCACGTCTGTGGGTGGCTCTGCATCAATGCAGGTAAATGATTGAAGTCTACTGCTGTCAGTATAAAGCAGCCTGTAGAATGTATCTGTGCATCAATCCTTGTCCATGAAGGGAGACTTTGTAAACCTAATCTTAAATGCTACTAGCCACCAGAATTCATTCAGTAGCTTAGGCTGTATCTAGGCCTAATTTTAGTTGAAGCACTGGGCAGTTCCTCAGTGTTTTTACCCTGAAGCCAGAGGCCTTTTGGTGGCTGGCTGTTGAGCTCTACTAGTTATTTCACTTTGCAGTTCCCTAAGAGTGCCTGAGAAACTGGTAGGGTGGACATAAATAACAGGTATATCTCTTTTTGAAGCTGAGTGGGGTGATGGTTGTTTAGATGGAGTGGTTGGCCATTCTGAAAATGTGAGGGGGTCTTCTTTTTCAGAAAAGAGATAAAGGATGCCTGCAATATATGTTGGGGCACAGAAATCCCTTGGGACATTTCATAATAAAGAGATGCTGTCCCTTTTACTACTTTAAATACAGAAAGACAAAATTAATCGTGCAGGCTGTAAAGCTGTTTCTGTTCACTGGACGCAAACTTGCGTGATATAAAGCATCAAAGTACCAGAAAACATGGTTGTGACAAATATATAGGTAAGAACATTTATATTTGCTCTTTCTTGTTACCCATGGCATAGTATCTTACTATGGGTATATCTTGCAGTAGAGACTATGACAGTTTGGAAGGGTGTAATTAAAGGAATGCAGCTAAGTCCTGCTGGTTGAGCTGCCTCCCACAGCAGGGCCATCAGCTACCAACCTCACACTTGTCTTCTGCCTCTTGAAACATCCCCTTCTGTCACAGCTGGGCTGGCTGGAACAGGCTGCAGGTGCTGTAGCTGCCACCCCTGCTGCTGCACACTGTGGGCTCTAGCACTGGTAAATCTGAAGGCTTTTGGAGCTGCTGGCCATTCTTCCCTTGGTGGAGATTAAAGCAGAGATGCTACATCATTTCATGTGCCTGTGGCATTTATACAGGTACTATGCTTTTGCTTGTGAATAAATGACACAAACTGAACTATGGATAAAACTAGAGTGCTGAGAAGACTTTTAGAGTTAAATGGTGCCAACTACCTCATATAACAGATGTAGCTAATTAGAGTCTGTTATTAATCTTTAGCTACTGACAGAAATCAGTTGGATCAACACTGAACAGCTGCTACAGGAAACTACTGCAGAGAGGTTGCTGAAAATTATTGTATGTGTTCTTGAGACACATCATTGTTTTTAAGATATATCATTAAGGATAGTTTTTCACTGCATAGGAGTTGCAAAATGAGGTAGTTGCATCGTGGGTAATAGCTTGCAGTAGTTTATCCCCAAAATTATGTCTTTTAAGGACTGCATAGTAGGTCCTTGGCAGCTGTCAGTGTGATAGGAAGTACTAGGCTTTTGGTTTTTAACTTGAAATTTTCTCAACTTTTTAAGTCTGCTTCAAGTTCCTGCAGTAATCTCAACTTCCTTGTAGCTAAAGTTTTGTTTCTGGAATAACTTAAGTGCTGGGCTGCTCTTGAACTTCTGTATGCAAAAGAAATGCAGTAGTGGCCTTTATCCAGTGTTTACATTTGTGATTATTAAACAAGAAGAGAACCCAAGCCTTTTCCCTGATATGGAGTAAATTTATCTAAAGCAATGTTTGTGAACAGGCAAGTACAGATAAATGGAGGTTTCTGCTGCATGCACTGTGCTTCCTTCTCTCTGATATACCAGTTGTACAGTGTAGCAGTTGTTATTTTTTATATTGTTGCAAAGTTTAAGATTTAACCTCTCAGAACAGATAACAAATCAAAGAATTCTAAATTAAAGTCGGATCCCTTCTAGACTGGAACACTGGCTGAAAAAAAGCAACCATTTTTCTATGAGGTAGCAAAGACCTACTATGAAAAATTCTGCTGAGGGTGCTTGGCAAAGTGCAGAGCTCTCAGGAGCTGTGCATCTTCATTCATCTATTCTGCACCTACCCCATTCTTTCCTAGCTACTTTCCACACACACCTCTTTTTGTTGTCTATTTTTTAGTACATTGAATTGCATAAGTATTGGTTAGTAGATCTGTAAAGCTCAGAAAATGGGGATGCTTCAAATAAAGAAATCTCTTTATTAAGAAGTAAGTGGAAAAAAACACATAAGCTTTTAAACTTCAGGAGTGAGAAGAAGAAAAATTGTCTTGATGATAAAGATCTCCACTTATAGCATTTTATTTATAACAGAGACAAGAAAACTTACAGTTGGTGGGCGAAGGTAGAAAAAGAGCACAATTTCTCTTCCATTATTTTGTGTACCTATTTTATTTTCTGTTGTGTACCTTGGAGGCAATGCTGTATAAGAAACACTAAGCATAGTTCACAGGACTTCCAATGTTTATTCCTTTAGCCTTGTCGAAACTGTTATCTTTACAAAGGGTCCTAAATGGGAGTTCTGGCTCACCTGAATGCCCACTTCATCCTCTTTTGCTGACTAGTCCCTTTCCTATGTAGATGAATCCAAATTCTGGAAAACTTTGCCTCACATCCTATCAAAAGTAGAATACTGTAGCTTTACAGATGACTAATCAAAGTCCACTCCCCTACACACCCTCCAAACTGAATGCCTGATGTAAAACAAAGGGAAAAAAAGAGTAACCCATCTTAAACATGCCAGCACACACAGTGACTAAGCAGCACAGGGCAACAGCTCCTTTGTAATCAGAGAATGATTTTATTGTTCCACATTCCACCCAAGTGCTGTTGAAGGGTCCTTTTCTTGTCCCTGGTTTAAATCCCTCAGTCCTGTTACAGTAGTGGGTCAGTTGAGTAAGGAGCTTTTGAAGGAACTAAGGAAAAAAAAGAGGATGTGTCACCTTTGGACAGAGGGGGAAGTAACTCACGTAATGTTTAAAGATGTTGCTAGGTAGTGTAGAAAATAATTAGAGAAGCAAAAGCCCAGTTGGAGCTCAAACTGGCCACTTCTGTAAAGGATAATAAAAAGGGGTTTTTTATAAATATATTAATGGCAAAAAGAGGGGCAACAACAACTTCCGCTCTTGGTTGGATGTGGAGGGGAATATAATAACTAAAGATGAGGAAAAGGCAGATGTACTTAATACCTTCTTTGCCTCTGTTTTTAAAGTAAAGCAGATTGTTGTCAGGACAACTGGTCTTCTGAGCTGGTATATGTGGCCAGGGAGCAGTATAGCCTCCCAGTAATCCAGGGGGAAGAAGTTAGACCCCTGCTGAGCTACTTGGATCCTCATAATCTCTGGGACCAGATGGGATCCATCCTAGGGTGATGAGAGAGCTGGCAGATGAGCTCACTAAGCCGCTCTCCATCATTTATCATCAGTCTTGGCTCATTGGAGAGGTCCCAAATGATTGAAGTTGGCCAATGTGATGCCCATTCACAACAAGGGCCAGAAGGAGGATCCGGGAAATCACAGGCCTGTCATCCTGACCTCGGTTCTAGGCAAAATTATGAAACGGATAATCTTGGGTGCAATCATGCTGCACCTACAGGATGATCAGACTCAGTCAGCATGGATTTAGGAGGTTTGCCTGACCAACCTGATCTCCTTCTATGACCAAGTGACCCACCTGGTGGATGTGGGCAAGGCTGTGGATGCAGTCTACTAAGGACTTCATACTACTAGGACTTCAGCAAAGCCTTTGACACGGTCTCCCATAATAAACTCCTGAAAAAACTGGCAGCCCACGGCTTGTACATGTGCACTCTGCACTGGGTTAAGAACTTGCTGGATGACTGGACTCAGAGAGTGGTGGTGAATGGTGTCACATCCAGTTGGCAGCCGGTCATTAGTGGTGTCCTTCAGGGATCAGTGTTGGGCCCAGTCCTGTTTAATATCTTTATTAATGATCTGGATGAGGGGATTGAGTCCACCATCAGTAAGTTTGCAGATGACACCAAGTTGGGAGTAAGTGTCGATCTATTAGAGGGTAGAAGGACTTTGCAGAGGGACCTTGATAGGCTGGATAGGTGGGCAGATTCCAATTGGATGAGATTTAACCAGTCTAAGTGCCAGGTTCTTCACTTTGCCCACAACAACCCCATGCAGAGCTACAGGCTGAGGACAGAGTGACTGGAGAGCAGCCAGGCAGAAAGGGACTTGGAGGTACTGATTGACAGGAAGCTGAACATGAGTCAGCAGTGTGTCCAGGTGACCAAGAAGGCCAATGGCATCCTGGGCTATATCAGGAACAGTGTGACCAGCAGGACTAGGGAAGTTATCCTTCCCCTGTACTCAGCACTGGTGAGGTCTCACCTTGAGTGCTGTGTCCAGTTCTGGGCTCCTCCGTTTAAGAAAGATTGCTTGAACATGTCCAGAGAAGGGCAATGATGATGACTGAGTGATGATGACTGAAGCACAAGCCCTACAAAGAGTGGCTGAGGGAGCTGGGGTTGTTTGCCTGGAGAAGAGGAGGCTCAGGGGAGACCTTATCGCTCTCTACAACTGCCTGAAAGGAGGTTGTAGCCAGATGGGGGTCGATCTCTTCTCTCAGGCAATCAGTGACAGAACAACAGGACACAGTCTCAAGCTATGCCAGGGGAAGTCTAGGTTGGATCTTAGGAAAAAATTTTTCACTGAACAAGTGATTTGCCATTGGAACAGGCTACCCAGGGAGGTGGTGTTTAAAAAGAGACTGGATGTGGCACTTAGTGCCATGGTTTAGATAATGGAATGGTGTTAGGTAATAGGTTGGACTTGATGATCTCAAAGGTCTTTTCCAACCTTGTTAATTCTGTGATTCTGTGAAGAATTACCTACCCTAAAAATATTGCTTTTCCACCAGTGGTCTTTTTGGAAAGGAATTGTTGCCATAAACTATGGTGCTGTTGTTGCCAGTGTGGCTTTTTATGGTCCTTTGTTGCATCATGAAGGTTTTGCCCGCTCACTTGACTTGAAGTTGAATGGAACAACAAGGAAATGATACTGAATAAGTGGAAATTGATCGATTGATTGAAGGACTTGCATTAAGCTGTCAAAACTTCTGTTGATGACATGGCACAGTCAGTATCCCATTATATCAGATGTTGTCCAAATACAAGAAAGGCAGTAGCTCCTCACCTACTGACCCTAGAATCTTTGCAGCCTGCTCCAATGGTGGCAGCCAGGCAGGGGTTATGCCTGCAGAGTAGATCAGTGTATGTATACACATGCAAAAAAGAAAAGGCATGATATCTTTTAGCTAGATGTTTTCCTACTTTTCCCTCACACCTCACTATGACTTTCCTGGGAGCCAGTCAACTCATTTGATTCACTGAAGGGATATTGTTAGCCTAAATTTTCAAACCTATATCCATAAAACTCAGTTTAAAGAACACGATTGAATTCAGGCTTAAATCATACAACATTCCTAGGAATAACTTAAGCCCAGACTAGTCAATGAATATATGTGAAAATCAGTGTGTGACTGCAAGACTGGCTGCAAGGCTTTACCTGAGAACTTGCATTCATATCCTGGGCTTGATAGCTGTAATGATCAGTGCTACAGAAAACCTACTATGTCTGTTCTACACCAATATCTATGAAAGCATTTCAGGGAAAAAAATGCTGTTAAAAACTTGGCATTTGAAATTTTTGTCTAATTTTGCAGTGTAATTTTAACTATACACCAATTAAGAATCAAGTTAACCTTGCTGCTCACTATAATCTGGTTTTTGATTTGGGGAATGTGAGAAAAAGAAGGCAATTGTTCCCATGTTTTGCCATAACAGCAGTATTACCCTGCCCATACAGAGCATCTGTAGATTCTCTACAGACACTACTAAATTGCTTACAATCCACATATAAAAATGGGAAATACTGCTGTAAAATATATCCCAAAAATTATAAGCCCAAGAAAATAAGAGGCAAACAAATGCTGTATGAGTTGTCCCAGTTAACACAGGAAGGCTGTGAATAAGTAGGAAGTACTGTACCCCAAAAAAAAAATCTGTTCAACCAAATTCTCATTAAATATTCAATCCCACAAACTTAAATATGGAATTTATGTGGGATTCAGACATTTGCTAATTTTAGAGTTTTTTGACTAACATCTTTAAATAGTCACAGTTTCTTCACTCCCACAAATGACAACTTTGTATTTGCTGGTTGTCTCCCTTTTTTTTTTCCTGCACCCTGTGTCTTGCGCTGACAATGTGGTAATTCATGAATGAGTGAGTAACATGAAAATGTCACTGTTAATCCTCACTGCTATTGATGTAAGAGGTCTATTTATGTTTGCTGGCTAAATCCTGCATCTAACAGAAGGCATTTATTAGTCTGTTGTTAGAATAATTGTTTCTTTAATGACATAGTGATGTTATATCTGGTTGTGCACAGAAGCAGAAAAGACAGCTGATGGAATTACAGTGCAAATTACAAATTGCAGTCTCACAGGGAGATAATAATAAAATCTTAGGGTATTTTTTCTGAGAATTGCTCTGTATTACAGTAATTTATGTACGTTGCTTCTACTTCATTCCAAAGCTATGATTAATTAGAACTTTCGTATGTTTAACCTTAGCTACACTTTGTTCATGTCAAGTGCAGGAATAAATTTGGTGTAGGCTTGTGTCTGCTAACTTGTATTTTATCAGCAGCAATATCAGCATCTTGACTGAACAGAATCTACAGGACTAATGTGGTCATCAAGCAGTTAAATTACTATATCAGCTACTCTTTTTAATCTTTATAAAGTCAGAGGAGGGAACAAGGACTTTCTGAGGGTAAGTACTTTTAAGCAAACATAATTTGTTGTGGTAATTACTCAATAGAAAGCCAGAGTTATCCACACCACAAACTACGTCACAGCAAATTATGGTATTGCAGACCAGTTGTTAGTCCACAGATGACAGAATAACTTCAAGAAATTACTCCATCCAACTTTTATTTCTTTCATTATCTTCTGATAATTAACTGCAAAAGACAATATTGATGTGCAATCCCTGCACCTGTGTGTGAAGAACCAGCTGCTTCTCTGTGCTCTGCCACAAAATACTCCATACCTCAGAGCTTTAAGAACTGCTACCCCAAGCTAAAAAGCATTTCTTCCTTGCTTTGGAAACACTAAAATACTTAGGAATAAAGTTTGATGTTTTGGAATCCTGGCCATTAGCAGAGCCCTGAAGTAGCAAACCAGCACCTGGCTTTATGCACAGTTCTTGACCCTGCACTGTGGTTTGATGTTATACCTACGCTGGCCCACCTGGGCTTCCACAGGAAAGGCATTGTTTCCCACTGTTCCATCCCCATTCTATTCCAAATATATGCACCAACAGCCCCTTATGTGGCACTGACCAATTGGGTGCAGGGTGGGGCTCTTTAGCCTGATAACCCAAATGAAAGCTAAGCTGCCACTGCCTTTGGAGTAAGTTCTGGTCTGGCTAAGTACTTTGGTGCTTGCAGAATTTAGTTCCACCTCAGGTTCAAGACCAGATGAACAAGGATTTTATGAAAGAACCTTTTGACTTGGACAAAGGGCCCGAGTTCTTACTTGTTTTCTCAAAAGGCATTTGGTTCTTACTCACTTTCTCAGAAGTTACTGGGAAGATCATGGGTCTCTCTTTGAGAGACATGATGGATCTGGTATGACTAGCCAAACTAAAGTAATTTTCTATATAATTCTGCACTAATTCTCATTGGATCTCTTAAAATCTTTTTCCTCTTTTCTTTTTCCTCTTCTGCTAAGAATTCTACTGATTTGTTCCCTCATGTCATGTTGTGATGTAACCTTTTAGGCATTCTATACAAAGAGGTAATGTTGTTCAGACTGGGCAGCTTCCAGGGGCAGAGGAATATAACACTTTGCAGCACACAAGACTGGTCATCTGCAGCATTCTTTGCAAACTATTCAGCAATTATTAATGGGAAAGAAAAAAGAAAAAGGAACATTGATTGAAAAACAGATGACTTGAGAAGAAACACCTCCCTAGTTTTCACTCTGAGTTTTACATTGAACTCCAGTTCTCCCATGCTTGGATTGTCAAAAGTGAGAACTGAGGCTCTGAACCTACCAAGCTAAACTCCACTCATCTAAGATTTAAAAGAAACAATTATCAGAAAGCAAGCAGTGAAAATTTGCATTGAAATACCCAGGTCCTCCTTAACAAATTTTTGTGGTTTTGACAAAAAAAAAAAAAAAGAAACCAGAAGTAGTCAGAAATTTAAGAGAACAATAAAAGAACTAAGTAGAAGTATTTGAAAAGCTGCCTTTTAAATTATTTGCATAAACTCTAGCAGAACTGGCTCAGGCTTTACCAGAAAATTAATAACAATTATAACCTTCAGTCAGTGCTCCTATCCTGCCAAGGTTTCTACATTGCTGTAGTTCCTAAGTGCTGGCTTGAATTTAAGAACTTAATTTTTTTTTTAAATTACTGTGGAAAGCATTTCATTCTTCAGCATTTTTGTATGTGTAACAGTTTTTCTGTATTAGTTTTCTATCACTCATTTCTGCAAATTTGGTATTTAAAAAGGATCTGAGCTGGAGCTAGTACTGCTCAAGAAGACTGTCATCTGCAATTAAATAATTTATATCAAAAATTTCCAATCTGGATGTGGGGATTTCCTAATACTGTTGAGTGAAAGATATGTGGCTAAATCTCCTTTGCTGTTCTAAAAGTCTCAAATTAATCTTCTCTACAGAAGCTTGACCTCCCATATACATTTAGAGTTTTAAGCTGTTCTCCTTACAAACTTTGCTTAGACTTCAGAAAGTTCCTTCCTATGCACATTCCTCAGCATTTCAGTTCTACTGCAGTTTAGCAGCAGTGACTGTTAAGTTGGGACAACAGCACAAGAGGCAGGAACTGTGACTGACATTGCAGTATTTTAGTGTTTATGCAACCATACTGATGTGGTTGCATCTGAATGACACTTTGGCATTATTTATCTTTTTGAACTTTCTTGGAAGAGACAAACGCTGGGTATTTGAGGCTGGTTTGTTGACATGGCAAGAAACATTTATGCTACAAATTCACAGGAACTGGGAGGGGAGAAAAAAGACAAACTTTGAGCAATCATCAGTCCAAAGGCATAGCTTTCTCTCACAGTTTAGAGTATGCCTACCAGCTACTCCTCTATGCCCCCAAACAAACTGTTTTTCCCTTTAACCTCAGAAGCTCTACACAGAGAAACAGACAATGGAGCATTATGAATCCTTCAGAAAAATGATGGACTTTTATACCTCAGGAACAGACTCATTTGAGTGACACAATCATAGAGCCCAGTTCATGTACCTTAGCCCCTAGGTGTTGCAATATGAATGACAGAGAACTGCCAACCTACGTGCTCCTTGCTGCTGAATGAGGAGGTACCAGTCCTCTGCCAGCCCTGCTTACACTGGGTGAAAGACCTCAAACTCTTCCAAGCACTGACTCTGGTGCTCGTCTGATGGAATGAAGCACCCATTGAAATTGCTGTGCTGACCGAAAATAGCCCTGCCAAAAATAAAAGGTGAGCATTTTCTGTCAGGTAAGAATTGGCTCAGCAGTTCTCATCTGAGAGACAGAGATGGTTCAAGAGAAGGGGCAAAGCTAAGACCAATGGAGAATGGCTGGGCTGCCCCTTCTGCAAACTGCTAGTGGTCCTCAGATGTGCTGTACAGGTGTACCCCAATGTTTACACAGGTTCTTGGTGCTTCCCAAACACCCTGAAACATAGTTAAGTTTAAACCTGTTTTACTGTCATTACCAGCCTAATGACAGTTATTTATTTTGTGGTCTCCAGAGTTCCCTTAATGCCAGAATTCACAGAGATGTATTTTGCAATTACGATTTCTGTGCCCTAACGTTTTATCTTACTTACGCTAATGCACTTTCCACCTGGCCCAGCTCTTTCTGCCTGTGAGGACTTCTGTCTTCTGCTTCCTAAGACAAATGAAGCATCACCTCTCCTGAGACCAGCAAATGCTTCCAAATGCAGTACTCAGCACACGACAACTCTCAGAAGAGTGGCCTGATGAAAAAAAATATTGTGTAACTGAAAATGTAAATGAAAGGGTTGCTCCCTTAAGCATGCTCAGAGAGCAATAAGTACAAGGAGACCAGCCAAATCAGAACAAAATGGAATGAAGATACCCTAATCACTTAGATATGCTTGCTTGTAAATGACAATGGAGTCCCACTAGCCAGAACCTGCTGTACCAGAAGACTAGTTTAGCTGAATACTAGCCTCCTACTGTGTGAAGTGATTGCCACAGAATTTCTGTGCTGTATGTTATAGTTATTGTGTCTTTGCTTTGGCCTATGCCAAAACACCTTTCATTTTTTTTAAATCCACAGAGAACACAGTACCTGCAGAAAGCAAGCAAACACTACACTGGAGTAATATGCCCTTTCAAATAATAACATAATGCCAAAATATTCCAACTGGAAAGTTTCCTCTGAATTATATATGAAGATGAGGCTTTATCCTTACTGGTTCATTTGTGCCTCACACACTTTATGGTCACACCTTCCATCAGATCAGTATACAGGTGCCTTTGCAGATGGTTCTTTCCAGAAATATGCAGTTCCATATCAAGGTGGTTAACCCATTACAAAGCAGTACAGTTCATGTGCAGATAAGGTTTCATTGCTGAAACATCCTGCCCTTAAGAGTAAGTATCTCTCACATGTTTTTGGCAGAAATGTTTTTTCTCTTCTCTGTATTAGCAGCAGCAAATAGCTTTAGTATAATGGTTTTGCAAAAACAGAAAATAGGACTTCTAGGAAGATCAAAAAGGAGAAGCAAGCTAAAGCATGGATTGAAAATCAGAGAGTGGTTTGAAAATTTGGGGTGAACTTGAAGGGTGAGCAACAGAGCTGCACCTGGACTGCCAATACCAAGGCAATGCTCATGTTTTCCCTACAGAAATCACTCAGAGCACAGAGTTGGGACCCTCAGTCCTTCTGCTGTTAGTGATGACAGGCTGGTGCATCAAGGGCTGATCCAGGAGAGAGGAAGAAGGGCTCTATTGCTCTGGAATTTGCCCTGAATCAGGGCTGCATCTCATGTGCCACTCACACACAGGGAGGGCAGAAGTCACAAAAAAACAGTGTTCTTGTGGCTATTCCTTAAACCTCTATATAGGGGAAATCTAAATGAGTTACACTGTCAGTAAGAATTTCTGCTTATTTTAACGTCTAGGTAGAGGTCATTCCCTCACCAGATTAAGTCATTTCAGAACAAGAGGTTTTGATTTTCTTCCATTGGCTCAAGATGTCTCTATTTGTGCACAGTGTAGGCTGGGAGCCCCAGGCAGATTCATTTTCTCTGAGTCCTGCCAGCAAACCAGGACTGGGGCCCCTCAGGGTGCTCACCAGAGGAGATGGGCAGCAAGGCCTGCAACTCCTGTCTCCTTAACACTGGTTTGCATCCTTTTTCTGCTCTCTCTTCTTCTCACTTGGAAAGCAACTTATATGCACAAATGTGGGAATTATTTCTCAGAGAAGTTTCAGTAACGCTGTGAACTTTCGTGAATTGATGCTGGGCTACAGGTCTATTCAGAAAAAAAAAAATTCTTTTTTAAGAAAATTGTTTGTTTCATGTCTGCTTCTTTTCAAAATGAAATGCATTTCTTCCCAGCTTTCTGGTTTGGTATTTCCTTGAAATTTACTTTCTACTAAGTTAAATATGAATGACAATGCTCAAAGAAGAAAGAATTATGCATTTTGGGTCAAATCACATATTGAATTTATCTTGAAATTATTTTTCTCAAACACTTTGATTTCACCAGCTATTTCTGAAAGGTTTCAGTTTTCATGCAACTGAATTTTTTCTTTTTATTTTTGTATGAACTATCTGTGATTCAAAATATTCATTATCTTCACAATCCTCTTTTCAGGTAACTTGAGTAACCAGGACCTGCTTCCATAGAAGATATTTTCATTACTGGTAATTTTATGCAGAAATTCTTAACTTTCTGATAAAAGAAATGGAAATATTTGAGATCCTTCATCTCAAATAAGCTGAATGCCAGTAGAGAGAAGATACTGCCTATGACAATTTCTACGGAAATGATGGTTCCAGCATGTTATCAAAAGCTGAGATAGAAAGTAAAAGGATGTGAGAGGAGGTGAAGAATCTTTAGAAATTTATTCATTTTGGATCTGGCTTCAAAGCATTTTCACTGTCAAAGAGTACTGGAATTTGTTGTCCAGAAATCCTCAGGAGATGAATTTTAGACATTCAAACTCATGGCTTTCCACATGTATTTAGTGTCTAGCTTATTTAAATTTTTTCATGAACTCAGTTCTTGTCACTGTGCAAGTCTGACACCCCAGGACAAACCCTTGTAGTCATTTTTAAAAAATCTGGTAATCAGGGACAACACTGATGTCTTCCTTACATGGTTCCCATCTCTCATAAAGTTCCTTCCTGTAGACCCCACCTCATGCACACTACTCCAGGAGCTGGATCTGTTCTCTGCTACTTTAAGGGACCTTTATTTTGTGAAGTATGTGGAACAGCAACTTTGAATATGTGTATATTGTAGGCACTGGGGCTCCTTATGTGAGAGGACTGGCACAGCACTCTTATTTTGGAATACAGTACACTTTAAAAAAAAAAAGTTTATGAACAAGGCAGTGGTAAAAAAATCATTTCACCAATATCCATTATACCCAAATATCTAAAGCGAAAGAAGAAAAAAGGGATTGTTATCTGGAAGAATTTTTTATCTGGAAGTGATTTTGAAAACCAGCATACATGCCACAGACTTAAAAAGAGGCTAAAAAAAGTAGACAGATGGTCAGTCACCAAATTAGATGCAATCATAATGTGGAGAGATACTTTATCATTATTCCTTCTTCCCAGCTTTTCCCAAGATACCAGACTTGGCAAGCTGTTAATCTGCTCTGATGAGTGCTTACAATAGAGCTGGGAGCTCTGAACAGTGCCAGACCCAGCAGATCTAGTTTTCTAAGTAGACTTAGTCCTACCAGCCAGTGTTCCTGAGGTGCTGAGTGGTTT
The DNA here is from genome assembly GCA_013390005.1 of Calyptomena viridis. Lineage (NCBI taxonomy): Eukaryota > Metazoa > Chordata > Aves > Passeriformes > Eurylaimidae > Calyptomena > Calyptomena viridis. Next base: position 60,451 of record WEIV01008961.1, on the reverse strand, counting down.
GGCCCCACTTGGTCATTTGCTCTTCCCATGCCCATGTGTTTTTACAGTGCAGTAAATCCAGCATTAGAGCTCCTGGGTCAAAATCACTGCAGCCACACAATGTAAAGTGCTGACTTACACCAAACTCTTGTTGCTGAGTCAAGTTTTCAGAGCTAATCTGTTGTACTGGCAGGGTTGGGGGTTTTTTTATAGGAGATTTAGCATCATCTCTTTGTGCCACTCAAGCTTTATGCTAAATCACCCTACATCTCCTACAGCCTACCTAAGGGCAGCACAAATCCCATGCCACATTCTTCCTGACAGCTGGGGGCTGGGACCTTGTGTCCTTGACTTATCCACATTATCTTTGGCCTGGCATGTTCAACATCAGATTATGACACCCTGTTTTCTGCTGCACATGTATAGCTCAAGGCTGAGTGTCTTTCAGTAACAGTTCATTTCACTTCCAAGGAAAGTTTCGGAGCAAATCAGTCCATCCCAGCAGCATAGGGGAGGGAATGCAGTAACTACTACTACTGTAACTGGAGCTTGGGAAAGCCTTCCTCTCCATTTCCCCTCCCCTTGGCCATATTTTCATACCTCTGCTGTCCTAGATTACTACGTAACTTCATCCAAACCAGAGGCCCAGTGAAACCAACTTGCAGTTGTTCCTACAGCCTGTCCTGGCTCAGCTGCCCTGTGTCAGTGGAGGATGGAGCAGTGTCAGAGGCCAGCCGTGCTGACAGGGTTTGGCAGACATGCAAGCCATGAGCAACATGGGTGCAGATCAACAAGGTGCCTACCTGCTCCAACAGCTCATTTCCAAAGGAGGGAGACCTTCCCCTTGCTTTCCTAATCGCTGATCTTCTCCAACATAGAATCCCTTCTTACCTGACCCTCTAGGGGATGGATTCAGTTCCCGGCTACAGACCGATGAGGGATTCAGTTTTTCCTTGTGAGCTAGTTTTCTGCCATCTTAATGGAGTAACTCAGGTCAGAAGGGTCAGAGAAGCACCAGTGACCAGTCCAATAATATGACAGTAACAAATACTCGAAAGACTGAAAAAGAAGGCAGTGATGGCACTGGCACAGCAGCACCTTCCTCAGCAGACTTTAGTCTGTGTGGGCTAACCAGGCTTCCACCACACCCCACCAGCAATATTATTTCCTAAAATCACTAAGTCAGAAACACTGTAAGATATATATGAGCTACAAAGCTTTAAACCAGGATGTAACACTGGACCTGTGAAAGGTCGAAGAAACATAAGTTTGTGGTCATTTGTCTGTGCTTGTCCGTGAACCTGTGCTTTCCTGGGACCTGTGCCACTGGCAAAGGAAACATGTTAATGTTTAACTATCATGTTTTTCTCAGGGGCAGGATAGAAATTTTCAATGCACTGTAACTACTCAAATCATTACTTCTCTCTGCCAGTGGGACCCTACAATAAGAGGCCATTACAGTTCCTATTGCTCTGCCTGACCCTGGCTCAGAATGATTTATTTCACTGGGAATCCAGGAAGGACAAATTTTGTTCTGCCATGTGATATTTCACTACTTTATTTCCTTCTCAGTGAGATTTAAGCTGTCAGAGATTTCATAATTTCCATGGTGATGCAAGAGCCCATACTGTAGATCTACAGCCACATGCTGGGAGACGGCTTTTTTCAGATTATTTCTGGCTCTTCCATTTTTGCAAATGATCTAGAGAATCTGGAAGACACTTTGATACCTTGGTGAAAAGGAAAATAACACAATTGCCCTTCAGAACTACAGTAAGTCCTTAGGGCATTGCCAAATTTTCCAGAGGTACTTTGACAGAGTGTTATCCTTCTTTAGTACTCCCTCAGTCATGTAGTCAGCAGGCTCCTTCAGTGACACACCAAGGACTGGGTGCTGCTGCAGGATGACCCACTGCCAATCTGCAGACCTTGGTTTTAATTAAAGTGGTCCCCCTTCTCCTGCCCCCTTCCCCTCTGCAAGGAAACTGTCTTGAGGGGCAGTTGCCCTCCTCCCTGGTCTTCACTCCAAATTATAGCTGGGGAAGGATCTCCTCAAACTTTCCTCCGAGGCTTACTGTCCCAGGTTAGAACAATACCTTCAAGGGAAGGTGGGAACCTTCCTGGAGTGGAAAGGAAAACTCCTACTCTACTATACCTTTCGAATCAAAGGGCTTTCAGTCGAAAATGTAGAAAACGGAAGCAACAATTATTTCTTATATATATATATATGTTAAAAAAGAACAAACAGTAACACAACGGTAACAAGAAAAATAAAATTCACCCCAACAGACCCCACCCCCTTTGCAAACCCCCTCCGTGTATTTTCTCTCCGTGTGGTCACAGCTGTGGGGAACCAGGCAGGTCCTGCAGGCTCACCACACACAGAATGGGGGTTCCCCCCGGTGTGGATGCTGAGATGGGGGAGTCACTTGTCTGACACAGGAGCAGCGGGAGATGGGGAAAGGCAGAGAGGCTCCGAGCGGGGACTGGTGCAGGCAGGGCTCTCCTCTGCCTCTCCGGGCGCTGCTGCAGGGTCCCCCTGGACACAGGAGCTGGACTGATGAAGCAAAGGCAGCAGTGAGTGGCGAATCTGGTCCCGGGGCAGCAGACGGGAGAAAAACCAGCACCAGTGAGGCAACGCCGGGTCCTTCTCCCAGTGTGGCACCCGAAAAAACAGTGAGCCCAGTGAGCCCGGCTGGTCTCCTGAGAGGGGGAGCTGGGAAAAGGGGGGAAAAGGCAGGCACCCCCTCCCCTGGACAGCAATCAAGGCCAGGATGACCTGCTGTCAAGGGTCATTATCTGCCACTCCGAAAGACAAAGCAGCCCTCCACCCTCACCCTTGTTGTGGAATTCTGTCCTTGCTTAGTTGGGTTACCTTTTTTCTTCCTCAGAGTTTAATAGCATCATGGTGGTGCTGGAAAAAATTCCAAAAAAGAAATCTAACCCGTGACACTTACTTAGTATTTTGCTTCCATTTTAGCAAACTTTTGTCAGATCCCTGGCTTCCTTACTGCAAAACTGCCTTAAGAGACCCAGGTGTTTTCCTTTTCAGTTACAGGCATGCCAATGCCCTACAATTTCTGGTGCCATCTGAATATACACCTCCTGGCCATGAAATGATGAAACCAACTAGTGCAGACATTAAAGTAGACCAAAGCTTTTAAAGTAGACCTTGAGCTTTTTTCAAAGGGTACCAGATGAAGTGCAGAATTGCCTCCACAGAAGCAGGTCATACCCCATATAATCAGATGGACCTTAGGGTTCCCTAAGCTCCTTCCTTCTAGAGGTAACAACAGGATGGGATCCCAGCCCAAAAGGAAAGATGGCCCACCATTCCCCATGTCAGTTATATGCTATTCTAGAGAATCTCAGAAAATTGTGCTGATAGTTTGAGACACCAATGTTGCACCCTGTTTTTCATTTTTACTGTGGTATGAGTCTCAGGGGATAACCATTCACCAACCACATGGTGCTGCAGGACACCAGTTGAGTCTTGTTGCTCTGGCCCAGCCTCCTGTTGATGGGCCAGAGATTTTCACTAACACGTCTCCTACACATAACAGGGTGGCTCCTAGGTTGGCAAATTGCTTTTGAAGCTGCCTAAAGAGAACTAGAAAAGCTTATCAAGACCGATTCCTGCTTGGAATAAGTAACAATTCAATTTACTTGAGTATGGCTCTCCTTGAGAAACTGCATGTTCTGTGAAGCCTCCTCCAGATAAAAGGAGATTGAAAAGATAGAAAATGCTTGGAGCAGTCCTAACCATCAGGATGAAAGCCAGGAGAAACAGATTGTCCCCTGTCTACTATTAACATAATTAAGCAGAAGTTAGGAAATGGCCTCAAGTTGTGCCAGGGGAGGTTTAGATTGGATATTAGGAAACTTTTGTTCATTGAAGGGCTGTCAAGTGCTGGAACAGACTGCTCAGGGAAGTGGTCAGTCCCATCCCTGGAGGTATTTAAAAGAATACATAAGTGTGGCACTTAAGGGACATGGCTTAATGCTGGACTTGGCAGTGCTGGGTTAATGGCTGGACTTGATGATCTTGAGGGTCTTTTCCAACATGAATGATTCTGTGATTCTATGACTCAGATTAGTTTGGGTTTCAGTTCCCCCCACTAGGCAAACTTCATGGCTACATCTCCTTTGCTTCAGGGATCTCATTGCAGGGTGGCTGGGAAATTTCAGTCCAATGGCAGGAATACAGTTACTGGCACCAGCAGTTCTGGTAGAGCAGCAGATCCCAACAGTCTTACAAATCTCAACAGCGCTGCCTAATCAATTTGGGTAGTGAAGACCTAAGTCTTAGAGACAGGCTTGATACCCCTGCCACATTTTCTTGTCCTGCTAGCAACCTTTACTCTTATGTATTGGTCTCATCTTTAGCTTTTCCATATCATGAGATAGCAAAACTAAATTACAAATGTCTGATACTTGCTTTATTCAAGGACTTGACATCAGCCTAGTAGCACAATCTCTTTTTTTGTCAAAGCAGGAGAGACCAACAGAAAGAGTGACAGTTGGCAGCAGATACCAAGCACCTCTGCTAAATAGTCCCTGACTTGCCCCAAGAACATTATTATATTCTAAGCATAGACAATAGCACTGCACGTGCATATACCAGTTCCTACAGGCCTGCTTGCCACTTTTTCTTGCCCACTCCCAGCATTTTATATGGGCAAATTTTAGCACACATGAAAGCAGCTGTCTTGGCCAATTCAGTCTTTGAAAAACATGTTGGCGTCGTCACAGGAAGGGCACCTGGGAAGGGCTATGAAAGCTCTGCCAGCTTTCTGTCAACACAGGAGGGCTGCAGAAAAATCTGCCTTGCTTTTATTACACATCTTGCACAGACATGTTCACACAGCAAGCATGGCAATAAAGGTGGATCACCCCTTGAAAAAATTCTCCACAGCTGAAGCATTACATCTGGTTAACAGCTGCATCCAGGGGCCCTGTCACCTGAGCTTCACTTAACAGATACTTAAAGTCTGGGTCTGGCCCTTCACCCATGGGACAGGTGATATGAGGAAAACAGCAGGCAGTTTTGGACTTTTTAAATAATAACCCCTCAAAGTCCTCTGCAGAGGGGCACCTTTCATACACAGCCAACCAAAACACAGCTGGAAAAAATCCCAGCTCCTATCAGTGCTTGTCGCATAAAAGATGAAGCCTCCTCTTTTGATCCAGTTTCAGCTGCCTTCTGCCACTTTTCCTCCTCAACCCTCTTGTCTGTCTGGAGCCATCTGAGCAGACGGCCAGCACCCTAGGCCAGCACAGCTAGGCAGGGGGGAGGACGTGCAAGGAGCTGAGTTCCAGATGTTGCTGCTGGAAGATTTTCCACCTGCCTGAAGATACTCTTATTCACCATCTGCTCCAGGCTGAACAAAAAGGGTACTACAACTGAAACAGCTACCGAAGGATACAGCTAAATGTGTCTGTGGTGCCTTTCACCTACTTGGCTGCCTGGCTCCTTGTGATGGGCCCATGGCACATTCCCAAATCTGACTCAGAGCTGCTCCAAGAAAAACTGGGGATTCTTTAGTCTGTGAAAAGGGAAGAGCAATTGGACCCTGGAGATTTTGCGAATGGGTAGCTGATCTCTGAAACAAAGATGGGAACCACTCACCTTGCTGTCAAACAGGGTGGGTGGAGGAGAACGCGATTGCCTCTATCTCTCCCTGGGGGCACACAGCAAAGTGAAAAGTCATCTAATCACCTGAAGAAGTTTTAGTAAATCAATGTATGGTAAAAGTTTAAAAGCTTGCTGCTTTCTACTGAAAAGACAGTCATCTGGGGCTGTAGCTGCCTGGCTCCAAGGAAAAGGTCTGTGGTTGGTACTGACACCGATTCCTCTGCTGTTTACTGCAGAGAAGAGGTGATTGCCATCCCACAAAGGAAAAGGTGAAATCTTAATGCCATCAATAAAAAATTGGAGGAAGGAATTATTTTACCACACATAATGAGTGGTAAAATTTAAAGGAAGTTGCCACCTTCGCCTCTGAAGCTGAGTCCTAGTTTTATGGCTGCAGAGCAGCACTCAAGTGTTTCTGGCCAATAACTGAGTCACTTCAGAGGTTACAGATTTGCCGGTGCGTGTCCATTGAAAAAATTCATGTTCTGATGGTGACTATTGGCCCATGTATCAAACAGTAGGTGATGACCTACTTAATGCTTCTATGTCATACTAAGATTGCTAACTAATTAAAAATGGAAGCTTAACCCCAGATCTGCAGTGATAATGTCAAATGAGGATATTGTTCACATTAAATTGCTTCACTTTCAGCATCCTGTCCCTTCCAGATGGGAATTCTCTGTACTTGGATATGTGCAAAGTCTTTAATTATCATGCTCATATAATCATAAATTAGATCTACACAAGGCAAAAATAGTAACAATTATTATTCCCATGATGATCTTTTCTATTACTAACTGTTTAAAAATATGTATAATATGCTAAATATGAGTACTTATTACTTCCTTTGTTTAACTGTTTATTATTTTGATTCTTTGCAATGTTTTTTTTTTTATTTCTTTTGATTTAGTTCCTCAATATCCTTATCATGAGGTAGACACTGTTGTGCTAAACACAAAGAAGCACAAAGAAAAGGAGATAGTCACTGCCCCGACCTGTACTGTTTGATTGCAGTACAAGACAAGAGTGACCAAGTGCTGGGACAAAGCAAGGCAGTGCAATTTGTAGTAGTATCCTCAGCCCACTCTACCTGCTGGTGAGTGTCTGTGAGGAGGCTCGGTAGAATGTCAAAGAAAGATTTCAAGGAGTGGTTGAAAGGAGGATGATGTTTGTGGGGAATGTCTATTTCAGTGAAATGGGAAAAGTCTCAGGGCTCCTCTTCAAGGGTGCTTTATGAGCAGGGCTACTCAGGCAGAGGCTCCAGCTATCCTGGCTTGTTCATCACATTTGTTGCTGCTGCAGGGGGTCACATTTATAGTGCAGAAGAGACACACCTGCCTTGTGAAATGCTGTTTAAGTTACTTTTTGCATAGAAAAAAAAAGTAGAAACTGAGAGGTATTGTTTCCAGTGGTCCTCAACGCTTTTGTCAAAGGAGCACAGAGGATCCCTTGTACGGCAGTGCCACAGGGATTTGCTCTTGCAACCATGAAAAAGGGCCAGAGTCTGAAGGTTTGTCTCTCACCACTACTTCTGTTTATTGTTGTTCACTCATGTAGGCAAGTACTTACATGAGCAATTGTTTACAAATACTGTTCTGCAGCCTTTTCCTGGATTTCCTTCTTATGTTTCATAGAGCTGATCACAGACTGGAGAATGCCGATTTTATCGATCTTTCTGCCTGGAAGCGTGATCAGCTGTACATCAAACACTTGTTGAGATTTTACCCAGGTATGAGCCTGAGCAGCCAGCAGCCAGCCTGGGCTATTGCCAACAGGGACAGAGCAAGGAAATGGCAAAGAGCAGGAAGGTGATGTGTTCTGACTAGCTCTGCTTGATCAAACTGCAGCAAATGGCAAGACACCTCCACAAGGAAGTGGCAGAGCAACAGGCTGAGACAGGAATCTTGGCAGGAGAGACTGGCTTTTTACACAGAAAGGTGTTTATGCAGTGATGGTTCAAACCAATCCCCATCCATGGTAGTTTTCTGTCCCATGTAACTGTGCAGCAGGGAACTACATGTTGGAATATTTACTGCTTCGTGTTAAAAGGAACAGTATTGAGGTTACACAGGTTAGAAGGTACTATTTCAAAACAAGCCACTATCAGTGCAAAAAGGAAATGTAATGAAACATGTTAGAGGCTTCATATGTTTCCTTAAAGGATTGATGTGGTTTTGGTCACATTTTCTGTGTGAAGAAAGCCGTGAGACATCACTACTTTTTTATTTTGCTAGTTTTCACATTGCATATGGCCTACACTGAAAACACCAATTCCTTCTAAATACCATTATATTGTTTCCATAGTACATCCTGTGACTCAGGTATAGAAAATCTGTTGCTAAACCCTGCTGTCTATGCTACCTGCCAGTGTACTGGAAATGAGTAATGCTCAGAAGTAGAACAAACACCCTTGCAGAAGAAAAAGGCCCCTCCTTTCCTAAGAATGGAAAGTTTGATAACAAACATTATTTAACAGACTTATTTGTAAGTGAAGAAAAAAAGGACATCCCAAAAGATACAATACTAAGGACATTTGCTTCTTGAAAGTCAGACTGGTGTGCCAGACCACTCTGGCACTAGACAAATGCCCTGCTTGTAAGCTGATGTAAGGTAAGGACATTTCAAAGCTAAAATAATAATCATATATTAGTATTACTAACCAGACACAGTGAGAAAATGCTTCTCTCTTTTTAAGATGGTTGTGCTTTTTAGAGATTCCAGTACTGACAAAGGCAAAAATCCACTTTCAGTGAAGACCTTTGATGAGAAGTAAAAGATCATTTCCCACTTGCTGGAGAGCACAGCTGATGATTGTCTTCCTATGAGTATGTCTTCCTTTTAGGCACATACAGCTATGATGCCATTATCAAAGGTATTTTAATCTGTAGCTCAGTATCTCTTAGTTTCTCATCCTATTCTATGTCCTCAGCACAGTCTAAATGAATACAACAAATGCTGCCAGAAAATAGGATCTGTAGCAGGTCATTACTCATAGAACAAACACTCAAGATTTTTTTTGTGGGACAAGAGTGGCAAACAAAACCTACCTCCCCTACACTGTACACATGGTTAATATCAAAGGACTTAGAATAATATGTTAAACATTCTGTTTGCTTGTGTATTACACATATCAGTCACCTTCAGGCATACTTCTGGCGCAGACTGTGCTGCAATGCCAATGCATGAGAGAAGACACCCTTTGGAGGGAAAAAGAGCCTTTCAGCAAAGTGAATGAGAGCAGACAAAGCAGGACTAAGAATTCAAATGCCCAACTAACCATCTTGGTGGTAAGTAAAGAGGCTGGGGGTGAGGATCTTGGCAGGAGCCTGAGCTAGCCAGTACTGAAAATCAAAGCACAGTACTTCTCTTGATGCAGGTCAGCATAAGGCCTTGCCATCTGGCCCCAAACTATTGACAAAAGACAGCTGAGCCATGTTTTAATATGGACTTAACTGCCATGCTGCTAATAAGGCTAAACCATAAAAGTATATTTCTTGCTGGAATGAATGCTAACCCTCACTAAACAAAACAGATTGTTTTCTTCCCGAGGGAAACTCTCAGCGCTTTTCCACGCACTGAGTCTAATCCTTAAGACTTGCATAACTGCTGTGGGAGTATTCATCAAGTACATGATACATTTGAGTGGTGCTTTACCTGTATGAGGAATGTGTTTGCAGAGAAGACAGGCCCAGTGACGACACTTAGAAGAGGCTATTCTTTGGAAGAAAAGCTAATGACATATTACCGTTGTAAGGAACAGTGTTGCAGACATGTAACATAAAATACAGTGCACCCTTCAAAAATAACTCTGAGTCCCTGAAATAACTCAGAGCACCAGGCTGTACTGTAAGTACTTCCTACATCCATCATACTTCTTAGCAGGCTGATGACAGACCCTGAAACACAGAGTATTCAATCATAATTCTGTAAGCACAGGCACATTACATGTGGGTAACAAGGAATGATGCTGCGACAGGTGGAACCAAGTGAAAGTGCAGAGATGCTTCAAAACATGAATCTCCTTTCACAGTTTCAGGGAAATTCAAGATTTATTCCTGAATACAGAGGGCTGCATGCTTTTTTCTGAAGTACTGCATTCTAAGAGCTCGATGATCTCATCTAAAAATGGTTGCTTATGTTTGCTGTACAGTTGTGAGTGTCTGAAACACGACAGATAAAATGTCTTCAGGAGTTGCATACATGTGGCTGTTGTTTCCTGGACCCAGAAGGAATCCAGGCCCTGGGCTGGGAAGACACAGCCGGTGTTCAAACAGCCATAGTTGAATGGGGGATCCCACAAAGAAAGATTAATCATTGTGACATGTGCGGTGCTCAGAGCAGGGCATCATGCTGCAGCTTCTCTTCTTGTAGGCAGAGTTCCGTGAATGCAAGAATTTCATCAAGAGCTCTCCAGTTTCCAGGAGCAGGATTTCATGGGAACTGAATGTTATTCCTCCAGAGAGACACTATCATCCAGCTGATCCCCCTGTGAGGTGGCAGCTCCCAATTGCCACTGGGTTTGTGAAACACATGTTTTGACACACACATTTTGGACAACTGTCCCAATCTGGGATGTAAATGGCAGGCAAGCTCCTTGGGGCAGCACAGGGCAAACCTTCATCTGCAGAGAAACGATAGGAGAGACACCATGGGAAAAAACATCACATGGGAATGGTGCTCTCCTTCACATCCTGCTGCCAGTCTGGGCTTTTCTGCTCTCCTAGTGCTAGTTGATGTGGAATGAATCACTACAGCAGCTTGATGAAGCAGCAAGCCGTGAGCACATTTCCTTGTGTTATCTAATGGTGATACATGGAGGATGTGGCTAATTAGGGAGTCATCCTCACCCTGGCAGATTTTCTCAAATGAAAATGGGTTTTTAGGTTTGCTAACTGCAAGGGTGAAGCTGCTGAGTTGGTAGTCACAGAAGCATTTAAATGTACATTCTCCTCTGCAAGTCACCTGTTATGCAGCAAAAGCCACAAATATGTAAAAAATGTAAAAAATGCAAAAGATTAAAAATCCAACCTTTTTTTCCCCTTAGGAGGGTTTGGATACTCTGTGCTGTTAACTCTTCTGAAACCATGATAAAGCCACAGAGGCTCATGTCAAAGAGCTATGGCTGGGGGATGAAAGTAATTTGCTGCCAAGGGTGGCGACAAACCCACATGCCATCTGAGTGTAAGCCATTTCTATAAGCACATGCAGCTATGGCTTTTTTTTTTTTGCTGTGAACAGTTCCCTTGTTTCTGACTCTGGAAGCAGATTTTCTTCCTGTTCATCTTCACAGGAAGAGGATTTTTGTGTTTGTTTGTTTTGCCTTTTCCAGTATATTTGGAGCTCTAGATCACAAATGTATTTACATGGGGATAAAAAGGAACATGGTTTAAAGAAACATAACTAAACCTTATTATTGTCGATACAGTTGATAGCTCTGGCCAGAAAAATACCTTGGTTTCAATTGTTTACACCTTTGAACAGATGGTCTGAAATTTTTCATTCTCTGACTTCAGTTTGATTTAATCAGGGCTTTGGGGAGGGGGAAGTGTGTTTCTTTTCATGTGAGCTGTGGGAGATCAGGCACTGCAGAATAACACCACAGGACAAAGTGGGTTTTTTACATTGAAAATTATGTAGACGTTGCAACGTCAACATCCTCATGAGGAAAGAATTGCAGTTTGGCATGGAATGTTCTTTTTCCTATTTCCAAGTTACAAATGTCTGAAAAAATGTGTTGCATGTGCTCAGTAGAGACATGCTAAAAACTTTTACCTTTATTTTCTGAAAACATGGTCCAGCTTAGAGCTGTGTAGGCCTTTCTCTTTAAGTACACCTTTACTCTCTTAACTGTCCTGGGTGCAGACAGAGGAACTGAGACTAGGAAGCCTTTCTTTTCTGTGTTTTCAGTCCCAGAAAGAATTTGAGAATGAACTCTTCCCACCAGGCATGCCTTGGGTTACTGGCTTTTGATTCAAGAAAGTGCAAACAATGCCAAATGGTCCCAAAATGCTGGGGCCACAACATCTCAAATAGGACATCCAAAATAAATAACTCACACAACACAGATGCTTCTGTGTTCTGCATCTGCTTCACAGATGCAGGTCTTAATTGCTGTGGAGATGATGCCACCCTCATAACTTGCATAAACCATCAGATGGTTGTAGATATAAGCCACCTAGAACGTCTTCTGAGAAAATAATGTTTTCCTCTGACCAAGATTTGAGGAGTCTTCAACAAAGAGGGCTTGGGACTCTACAAGGTAAAAAACTAATTATTGCATAGTTGACAGTCAGTGTTGCCCATAGAGGAACCGTCTACTATCCCTTGCACTGAAAGGGTGTACTGCAGAAGAAAGTGTTGTGATAATATGTTTGCCATCCTGCTCTGATTATATTTTCGGCCTCCACCAAACTATCCTGGTCATAGACAGACAAGTTTATCCCTGGCACGTTATCCTGCTACAGCTAGACTGCTATGTCTGCCATTCAGAAAGAAAAAAAATCCAAGGGAACTCAGATGGATTTTGGCCCAATATCCAAAATATTGGACTGGGAAGTCATGATAACATTTTCAAAGTGCTGAAGTACCATTGGCCTTGGTAGTCTTAAGTTATGGCCTTAGGAAGTGTCAGCCTCATGTACAGCCCTGCTTGGATCTGATCCCTTACTTGTTTCAGCCTTCTCTGCTTCGGGAGCTGCTGTGACTGCCCAAGTGACGACTTCTGGGAATGATGGTAAAAAGAGAGCCAAGCACCTTGCAGAGATGAAACTCACCCTCTGACATACCCCTGTCTAACAGCAGTAGCAAATCCCCATTGATTTGAGTGCCTTCCACTTCAGTGGGAAAGGAGAAAAAAAAACAAACGAAAAACCCCAAACCAACCGACCGAAAAAACCCCCAAAATGCACCAAAACCCAAAACATTAAAGCAACAAGTCTAGCTATTTAGTACTAATTGTGCTGTGATACTTGGAATTCAGTGTAAAGATCTGTCTAAAATATGCCAGGGAGATGAATTGCAAAAGGAAGTTGTCAATATATATGTGGTTGAAATACAAGTAAATACAAGTTTGTTGTGTAAGTAAACACACAAGGAGAAGAGGCCAGGATCCACAAAAATATGCATAATTCACATGGCAGTATGTGTCTCCCACCTGGGTAAGCTGATATTTCAATCTACCTGAATTCTCTGTGACCATCAGCTCATGTAAGTACAGGCCAGCCTGCTTGGTGGGGGAAGAACAGGGACCTCTTGGGAATACAGACTTGATCTGAAGTTCAGGAAAACAGCACCACTTTACCATTGTTGTAAACAGTGCCTGTGCAGAAATGAATACAATAAAATGGTCTCGTTCACATCCCAGTACTGCAACCTCTTAACTCGCCAAAGCACCAACAGGCAGTTTTCTTCTCTTTCATATACATCTGCAAAGATTGAAGCATTTATAACGTCTTTGGGTCTTTTAAAATTCCTTGTGATGCCATGAGCAATGAACAGGATTAACTGTAGAGATATGCAGAGGAACTAGCTCCCTGGCCAAAAGCCAGACAAGTCCTCTCCAGTTACTCCAGTTGCAAGTATCAGGGAAATGATGTAGCTGCTAAGAACTGCTAAGGTCAACAGCCAAGATCTGTTCTTTGTTAGGTTTTAAAATATTTCTATCCAGGCCACAGATGAAAACTTGCTGAGATAGACTGAAGAGAGAACATTCTAAGAGAACAGCATGTTGGGTTCTGAAAGCCCAGCTCTGCAGGTGGAAGAGGCCCTCTGTGCAGCATGGCAGTGAGAGGGAAGAGCAGCAAGGGAAGGGAACAGCCAGACTCAGTGAAGGTGTTCCAGCCAGAGCATCATGGACACGACTAAAGACTGTACTACTAAGGCAGGAGTCATTCTGCATCAAAGCCAAAGAAAGAATGGACAGTTTTCCTATTTCTTGATATGCATAGCTAAAATATATCAGGAACTCCTTTAAGATTTCACCCACGACCCCATGAAGTATGATCACTAGTGATTTCATGGGATTTCCAGCACTGACAGGGAAAATGACACCAAAAACGTTTTTTTGAAAGACATTATTATTATACCAGGATTTAAACTCCAGGCAGAAAGGTAATTTAAATGCAAACATTGTTCCCTTGGCTAATCTGCTTGGAAATGTTTTCTTAGCAAGAGATAAAAATGCATGTTAAATTCTCTCCTGTTTAGAGCAAAGCCATTCTGGAAGTTGTTACTATATAGACTACATCCAAACAGCACTTAAAATATGGCAGAAGCTTTAATATGTGTCTATCATGTTAGCTTAATTTAACTTCACAGTGAAAAGATATTCAAGGGTCACATCTCAGGCAGTGTTGTTTCTAGTCTCAGAAGGAAGCTTTCTTATCTGCAGAAAAAGTTCTGAAGTTCTCTCTCCTCTTTCTTGAGTTAGGTCATCTCTGGGCAAACCAGGGCCAAGAGAGTCACCAGAAAAATCAGCTTCATTCCTATCTTCAGTGCAAATCACATCAAATCTTGACACCTCACTTTACTTGCCAATAACACTTCAGGGTGGAAGAGCAAGCCAATGTGGGTTCATCAGCTACTAGTCAAGTTCTGTAATCAGTTAGTCCAAAGTTCTACAAAACATATTCTCTAGGAGTGTCCCAAAACAGATGCAATTTGAGTCAAAGTTACCCCTTCAAACCAGAATTCATGTAGGGAGTTTTTTGGCTTAATGCTGTATATGTTTGGAAAGAGGTGGGATTTTTTAATCATAACAGCTTGTTATAAGACAAAAAAAAACCCAAAAACAACAGGTTGAAGGAAAACCTGCTTTTGAATATGTCAGTGGCAATAAAAACATTCACATTTGTTCCAGTAAATTTAGCATTCAAAATGAAGCTTTAATGCTACCTAATTTTTTTCATGCTGAACTTGCATGATCTTTACTTTGATTTAAAATAAAAAGAGAGAAAACACTGAGAAGGTGACATTCAATGTTAATGTTAATGCTTTAATATTTTTACTGAGACATTTCCTCTCCTCACCTCTCCTCTTCTCTCCTCGCCTCTCCTCTCCTCGGTATGTGTTTACCACTCTCATTACAGTGGAATGTGAATGCCTTCTAACCACGCGTTAAATGATGCCTCTAGGTGCTGTCATACCTGGTTTGCTGTCTTCCTTATCATTTCCCCAGGGCAAGATGGGTATCTGCAGTGTTTTGGTAGAGGCTTTTTTTAGATATACCTGCTGCTCTGTGTTAATATTAGATTAGACAGATTGAAGAAGTACACTTGATACTCACAGTAGATGACAACACATTTGTGTATTTCCAAATGTCATCTTAGTTGTTTGGTCTATTTATTTCAACACTTGTTCTTCACATTTTCTGTGCTTTTAACATCCTTGCCTCTAACACAAGATGCTTCCTACTTCTTTTCCAGAGTACTGTATGAATTACTTCTGTAATGATATGTTAAAGAATTGCTTGCCCACTGCAGCACATTCCTGCCCCAATCACAAGTCAGTGTCCCCCTTGCAACTGTGAATGAGTTTTTTTGTTGAAAGTTACTTTTTTAACATCATTATTTCTCTGTCCTGGCTTATACGGTTGCCTCAGCACAACCAAGAGGAACGGGGTGAGCAGCTGGGTTGGAGGATGAAGTGGGAAATTATTCAGCTGCTTTCACTGCCAGAGCAAACACACTGTGTACCTGCACCATCAGCACATGGTAGTCAGGCTCTAAAAAGAAAAAAAAGATGAAAAAAGGAACAAACAAACCCCCCATGACAAAGGAGATGTGTCATACACAGTAGAGCATGTGGTAGAGGACAACTACCCTGTCTGGTCTTGGGGTGAGGTTTCTGCGTGATGAACCCCTGGCATGAGCTTCTGTCAGAAGAATATTTGCTGCACCGGGGAACATGGCAAAGGCCATGTTTCCTGCACCTAGTCATTTGGTGTGAGGTGGCATCAAAGTTTTTGTTGTCGCCAGTTGTAGGCTCAGAATCCAGACCCCTAATTCCCAGACCTGAAAAGAGGCAGAGGGAAAAATCTCACTTTTTTTGTGAACAGCATGATGTTCGATTACTTGTCCCAAGAGCTCTTTCTAAAATCTCACACTTGCATTGTCAGAAAAAAATGTCCTGGGAATACTGGCACAGTGGTGGACACTGGAACTGTCTTAGCCAGAGCAGGACAGCCAGTCCATGTACTCCAGAGTAGCTATTCTAACGTGGACTGTTTGTTACACTGAATTTATTCAGATAAGCTGTGCTGACTTCAGAAGGAATGCAGTTTCACTCATTCTTGGGGACTGCACTGCTTTGACTTAACCTTGTCTAATTGCACTGATGCAAAACCCATGTACAGGAGAGCTCCAAGATCCTCAATTCCCAGTGACTTTTTTTTGACTCATGGCCATGCTGAGAAAAGTCAAGACTGTACTTGTTTAGTCAGCAGATGAAAGTTGTCATACTAGAAATACCATTATGGCAAGATTAGCACTATGTGCAACTTGTAATAATTAGTTAGCATTCCAGCACATAAATAAAAAGACAAATTGCTGACAAAAAGCTTTTATATATTGGTTGTAAGTAAAAGTAAAGAGGATGGGTGTTTTGGGTGTTTTCAAAATAAGGAGGAGGTATGACAGCTTTTGTTTGACATATGACACAACACATGCCTTGGAATAAAAATTTTTTCCTTGAGTGGATTTTGATAAAATTCCCATGGTGGGTCACTCTGGCTTTTTTATTAGAATTTAGCTGAACATCTGCAGGATATCAAACTTCAATATATACAGATTAAAGCAGTTCTGGAAAAAGTATCAGCGTCTTCCTGCAAAGCATTAAAAAGGAGGTGTTCTTTATGAACTTGGCAAAAAAGCACGAAGCGTTGAATAAATTTTTGTAATTTAGGGAAGGGGTGTGTGTGTTATTGTTCTCTAATTTATTTTTTTTTTTAATTGAAACTGAAGAACAAAAAATGCACTTGATAAGTGGCACAAGAACAGTCCCAGCTCCTGCTAAGGGCAGGTGAAGGTCATGGCGAGTACTTTGTCACACACACTATGGCTTTACCCCAGTGCTGTGAGTGTGAGCTGCCCAGTGCTGGATGTTGGGAGCACACAGCCCTGTCCCCCATGGCTTGCAGCTGGCCCTGCAGCCTGTGCACCAGCACTGGCCTGCAGAACATCTGCTCCTCTCTCCTGCTGACAAATTTAATTTTAGCTCCCAGCCAAAGGACACCAGAGAAGCTGCATTTTCTTGTTTGTTGTTCCTGCATAAATATTTCCTAAGCCAGTATCTTGAAGAGTATTTCAGCCTCAACTGACTGATCTGGCAGACAGCCTGAGAGGTGTACATACACGAGGATGCAGACTAGGGACAGAGAGTGGAATCAAAACACAGCTGATAAGCAATGTGTACTCCCCCTCATGACAAAACTACGGCACACAGCAAGGCTTCAACCAGGACAAGAAAATCGGATGGCAGATGCAAACTTCAGTACTGTAACCACACATGCCCTACTCTTTCAGCTAACTACACTGCCCATGAAATGTCTCAGATGGGATGAGCCCTTCATTGTAACCTTTGCCTGTGCCCAATGTATTCTTTGTTCAAGTGACTCAAACAACATAATTAAATATGTTAAATGATTCATGCTAGCTTAGATTGGTGAATTAAGAAAGCACCATAGTTTCCAAGGACAGATTAGACAGGCAGATGTATTTAATACAAAAATATGTCGCAATGTGAGGTGGGGAAATGTTCAGTAGAATAATAAAAACAAGTAATATAAAGAAATGCAAGATTTATGATTCTTAAAAGATTCTCAGGATTCTTCCTGGATACAATCAGTGTAATCAAACTGCTCACTGGTCATACTGCCTTTCCTTGGGCCCAGTTCAGTGGTGCCCAGAATGGGGCACTGCAGCATGAATGAACAGAGAAGGTGTTTTTAATTTCTCCTCCACCTGAGATCCACATTCCTGAGAACTGGTTAATCACCAGAACCTACCAATGTGCCAGCTTGGCTGCTCCAGCCCACATCTCTCATATACTCCTTTCGTGCCTTATGTACCACTGGTGACTCAGGTGGCAGAGTCAGTGCTGTCAGTCTCAACTGTTACTGCCAGAAATCATGTCCCACCAGAAATAATCTGAATGTACAGTGACCTTATGAACTCAGCTCTCCTGCAGGGTTTTGAATCCTTTACGCATCACATATGATGGCAAAACCAATTCTAACTGAATTGCTGAAGTATGGCCATGGTGGCATTTAAGAACTGTCAAACACATTAACAGTTGCATTTGGAGACCAGCAATTTTACTCTGTGCTCCACCCAAGGAACTGGAACAGCACTATTTGCAGTCGTCATTATTCTTAGCTAAGTTGCCATGGAACAAAGCCTGGTTAATCCTAATGGACTGATGCAGGAACAATCTCTCTTTCTAATCTCATTGCCTAATTCTCTATCACTCCCATTAGGTTAGCATTTATCCAAGACATAAGAGCAGCAAGATTTTCAAGGAGTTGTCATTTCACTGGAGTAGAGTGGTAGCAGCATGGTCCTCTTACTAATAAAGGATAGTTTTGTTTCTCTTTGAAGGAAGCACAGTGAAGAATTTTTCCTTCCAGAAACAGGTTAAATCTCCACTGAATTTTCCTTGAATTCATAGGATTCAGTACATGTGAATTCATACATTTCTTCAAGCCTCGGAAATGACAAACGTTCAGTCAATGATACCTTTGTCAGAGAAATGAATGTTTTGGAGAATATGTATATAGTAAGACAGATGGGCTGTTAAAAGAAGTTATTGTTCTTTTGTTTCCCGTTTTTCTGATGCCAGCTTCACAGTCACCTTGCTTCTATCACCTAAGCAATAGCCTGGCCTCTTCTATTTACTGATAGCAATACTAACACTGATTTCAAATACCTCACAACCCTCATGGAAACTAGGCAAGAACTGGTGTTTATGCTAGCATTCCCCAGGGAATGCAGGCAGCCCAGCAGTACAGAAGCAGCCTGCAATAAATGGCCTCATATTGTAACCAAGTTCATGAGGTAAAAGCTCATGCTGTGTCCAGTCATTCAGTTCCTCCACACCATGTCATACAAGTGTATTGCAAGACTCTCAAGGTGGCTGACTCATATATCATGACACACCTCTTAGGAGTGAGGTGTGTGCATGTACATGTGTATTTGTGCGTAAGTACATGGGGAGAGGTGAATTCTTCACAGTTTTTTTGAGAATTGATGTATCAGGAATTAAATCATGGTCAGGTAGTGGAGAGGAGATACTGGGGAAGGGAATGCCATTCATGTTTGCAGTATGCCTCATACAAAAGCACACAGACCTCCTTGAATAAATCTATGGAAAAAACCATGCAAGCTCACTGTGCACAGAGCTAAGCTTGCAGTGATTAAAGCCACAGCACTATTTTCTTTACAATAAATAGCACCATGAGGTCACTGCAGACACCACTACTTTGTTGTCTGCTTGAGGTTATGGAGAAAAAGGTAATTTAAAGTACCTCCTCGCTGGAATAAATTTGAGAACAACATTAAAACCAGCCCTGACCTGACAATAGAGGTATTAAAACAAGTAAGTGTTTTGATGAAACAGATGGTAACTGTAATTAACTTTGGCATTTTCTGCCATAAACCACATAGTTTTAACTCAATTAGCTAGCTTTTTTTTTTTTTTTTTAAACAAACCCACTTCCATCTATTCAGCAACCAGTTTATATCCAAACAATAAAATAGCCAGATTTAGGAACACTTGATAGCATACAGCCCAGGCCAACAGCCCTTAAAGGCTCCAGTGTCTGCTTTCTCTTGGCCGGGTAGTCGGGCAGCTCCTGCACCAGCAGCCTGGCAGGAGCCCTTCTTTATGCTGGAATCGTCTCTCTTTGTTTACACAAAGTGTAAGGAACACATCCCGCAGCTGCTGCAAAGCAATGTCAGCTGTACTGCACAAGCCAGCGGCGGTGGGTTCATTTTCTGCTATTTATCAGCAAAACTGGAATCTTCAGCTATTTGCACATGAATGTACCGACATAAACCAGAGCAGATCAATCATTCCAGTTCTGTTGTAAATGCGTAGGTATTTGAATCCTTCCTTGCTGCTTCAAAGCCATGATGAGGGCTACACCAGTGATCCCGCCTAAGACCATTCATCATGCTTATTTTGTCAGTTCATTTTGCAGCCAGAGATCATTACTCAAAAGTAGCATTTTCTTCCAAGAAGACTTTTCTTTGGACCATTTTGAATAAAATTAAAACATCTCTACAGCTTCACCTGAGTTTCTTTAGTGGGAAGTTAAATTTCAAAGGATTTCTCGCTGACATGTTTGAAAGATCAAATTATGAAAGTCTTCTGACTTCTTTCTCCTAATCCTTTGTGCAACACCTTAGAGTGGATGTGTACCAGATAAGTCTGAAAGTGAGGGAATTAAGGATTTCTGATTCTTTTTTCCTGTAAATGAAGCAGGAATGTTCCCATGGCCAAGGCAGAACATTTGTATTTTTCCCCACTTTCAACAACATTATGACCATGCCAAGGCCAAGCTGGTCATTTGGCTTATTCAGTTTCATTATTGTCTGGAGTAATGAGTACACAGAGGAAAAATGCTGGAGATGGCCCAGACCACAGCAAGTCAATGTAAAATGATGAAAGACAGAAGTTTCAGGGCTTGTTTATATTTTATATTGGCAAACAGATTTTGCCTTAGTAAGTCAAGTAGTGCAAGGCCTCACTCATTCAAAATTCCTGAGGACATCAAGGGAAATACGACTGGAGATGGGCAGGCTGCAGAGCACAAACATATCATAGAAACATAGAGTGGTTTGAGTTGGGAGGGACCTTAAAGATCAGCCAGTTCCAACACCCCTGCCATGAGTAGAGACACCTTCCACTACACCGGCTTGCTCATGGTCCCATCCAACCTGGCCTTGAACACTGACAGGGATGGGGCAATTAACAGCTTTTCTGGGCAACCTGTTCCAGTGCCTCAGCACCCTCACAATAAAGATTTTCTCCCTTGTATCTAATTTAATATTAAATAAAATAAAGAAATAAATGTCTACAAGACAGTGGTAGTAAGACAGTCACTATCACTGTCACAGTGTCACAGTCACTGTCTTGCTGTCCATCAACAGCCAAGAAAGTGCTGTCAATGCTGGAAGTGGAAACATACTAAACCCAGCCAGTGCTACCACTGCCTTGCAGGCAGATTTCCTACAGCAGTGCCAGCTACACCTGGATTTGTATTTTCAGATTTCCTGCTTGGAAGCTGTCCCCTCTTTGCTCATACTTGGTGAAGCTTAACCTGGTTCTAAATTTGCTTTTTCACATTTCTTCTCTTTTCCATCTCACTAGTTCCCTCCAGTGCATTTCTGTGTGACTGTGAATCACCGTGTGATTTCTGTGTGACTCTCCCCTGTGTAAGCTTTGTGTAAGAAGTGTGCTGGGGTCTTTCACAAAAGCAGTGGGGGCCACCTCTAAGTGCTCTATGGGCAGGACTTGTGGGGAGCGCTCGTGGCCCTGCTTCATTCTCTCAGCTTCTGCTGGTCAACAGGTCTGAGATGTTTAAACCCTCTTGTCAGCCAGAGGCTGCATTTGTGTTGTGTGCACCAGCTGCTGTGGACTGTACTTAAATCCTCTTTGCACTTACAGAGCAGGCTGGCTTTGAGGGGCTTCAAGTACAGCCCAACACTTCAATGCCACCACGAGAAGGGCACGTCTCCTCTGTAATTCCCTTAAAGCTTTTTCTTACCAAGATGAGAGGAGTAATGACCTAGGGAACAAAAGAGTGTGTTTTTTTTGAGATTACATAAATATTTTAAACATCTTTGTAAATAACACATGTGCTATGGGAATTTGAATACTGCACAGCACAAGAGCTTTAGAAAACAAACAAAGTGCTTTAAAACAGAGGACTTGGGATACAGCGGCAAGGATATCAGTCTTAGGAGGGCCAAAATTAATTCACCATAGTAAGGAAAAAAGACCAGAGTAACTTCTGAACCGATCGTTGGTATATTATTATTATTCCACATGTGTATTTAACGTGTTTAAAGCTGATCTACTCATAAATTGCTCTGTAGCTCCCTCTAATGACAGCTTTACCAAAACTGTGTTCCTGACAGCAGTGAGATAAAAAGGCACTCGGTTTAGCACAGAATAATGAACTCACAGAATGGTTGGGTTGGAAGGCACCTTAAAGATCCTCTAGCTTCAAACCCCCTGCCATGGGCAGGGATACCTTCCACTAGACCAGGCTGATCAATGCCCCATCCAACCTGGCCTCAAACACTTCCAGGGCATCCACAACTTCTCTGGGCAAGAGATCAAAAAAGTAAAAAACCCAAGATCTTTGTGTCATAATAGTCGTCATGCTTGCAAAACCACAATGCTGTTATCATTCCCCATCCATCATTTTATTTTTATCTTGGCAGATATTACAGCTCTTCTTACAAGAAGTTAAAGAAATAGTGAACTGAGTCAAGAGGCAAAGGCCCCACAGCCCCAGTGGGGTGGAAGAGGGGCAGAAGCCAGGCAGCAGCACAGCAGTGGCTGCTCTGCCCCCTGCATCCCACACCCCACATAAGGCTGCATTGCTCAGACACGAGCCCCATGTGGGGCACGCCATCATCTACAGACCCTAACTGTGCTTTGTAAGAATTTGTTAACAGGAGCAGAGCAGTAGCAGCAGCAAGGATTGCAGCCTAGGAGGTGGCTGGCACCTTCCCTGCTCCCTGCCAGGCTTCCCGGCACAGAGTCAGGCAGCCAGTATTCATGCGGGCGGGATGATGCACTCAACCCTCAGCCGGGTTTCTTTGCAGCTACGGCAGAGGTACTGCCTAATCAAAGAATGTGTCGCTGATCCCTGAGTAAATCAAAATAATCTTATAATAAGGACTAAAAATGGAATGACGTGATCTAGCAATGCACAAACAGCAACGTCAGACTACAGGATCATTTTAAATGTGATAGCATCCATACTGAATTAGAGTTAAAAAATCAACTATAAAAATCTTTATATTGCAATTCAGTAAGATGCCAGAATTCCTCTTGTGTAGATCAGAATGTACACCAAATCTTGCAAGACATGAATGTGGGCTTTCACACTAATAGTCTCACAATATTTTCACACTAATATTCTCTAACACTTCCCTCCTATAGTCACTGCAAACACCCCAGATTAGCACAATCCAAAGGGGATAAAGTCTGTTTCGTTTCCAGTTTTGAAAATTGTTTTAGCAATCCCTGAGGTCTTCAGGGACTCAGACATGAGAGAAAGCTGTAACAAAACAAAACAATCTCTTACATCTGAACAAGTGATACTAGTAAAAGCCACGCTGCATTTGCATACATATACTCACTTCTGTTCAACACGTATTTCTCTCACATGCATATCAGGAACATTTGGCTTGTTTAAGGGTTTATTTGTGTCAACTCCAACCTGCCTTTGGCCACAGCAATTATTTTTTTTAGGAGAAGGTAATATTCTATATTGTTATTTATTTGTAATGCTGACTTTTAAACCAAGATACTGGTTGCAGAGTACAGAAGAAGAGTATTAATGGACAGTAGCTGGGTATGAAGCAGAACAGCATCTGGAAAAAAGAAGAAATCAGTATTTCACAATTCATTGGGTATAATTCCCACATAAATAGTGAATTTATACAGCAAAATATTTTAATGTTAAGGAATTCCATTTAACATTCTATACACAATGATTTGCCTCACAATGTACAATGATGTAGAAAGCATTTCATTTAACAGGGAGGCCTGTGGCTCAGCTGATACAATCCCAGAGAGCTCAGCAACAGGGTCTTGGAAGGAACCTGAGGTGACATCCTGTCATTCAGACAGGAATTTTTTGGTCTACAGAGGCTACACATAGAATCACAGAACTGTTTAGGTTGGAAAAGACTTCTAAAATAATCAAATCCAACTTTTAAAGTAGAACTGTCAGGTCCACTACTAAACCATATCCCCAAGTGCCACATCTATATATCTTTTAAATACCTACAGGATGGTATTACCATTACCACTACCCCGAGCCTCCTCGTCTAGCCTGTTTGACTTGACACCCCTTTTGGCAAAGAAATTTTTTCTATTATGTGCATACATTTCTGCTAAGAAATATGTAATTACTACCTACCCTTCAGCCCCACCTGAATTCTTCTGCCCCTTCTGGATGTTAACACCCCATCTGCACCACACTGGGATGTTTTATTTAACCATAAATACAGGCACTTACAAATTATTCTCATTTTGAAAAAAATTATTTACAGCCAAGACATTTTAAGAGACTAGTTTCTGCTTTAAAAATCACACAGGTGAACAGTTCAACCAAAAGGGGTTAAGGTAGACAAAGGGAGCGGGACAGCTGAGAACAGTAACCCCTTAAGCCAAAGCTGCAGCAGAGAGGTCATTACATTCTCTCTTTAGTGCACATATGGTCTTCATGTAAAACCTTTTGTCCCATCTGTGAGGCCGTAGTTAATGACATGCTGAGACATCATTTCAACTGCAGAGCTCATTTTCCCCAAACTCTTCATTTGGTCATTACCAGCTTTCCTGTTCTCCATAACAAAACAGCACAAGATAGCACTGAGCCAACTCATGTCTGTAGCAACTGCATTGCTGAACCTTTATAATGTTACATATTTGGAAACTCAGCAGGAGCAGGGAGAACTGGAGGAGCTTTAAGATTTCTTCTCTGTACATCCCCCTGCTTTAATTTTCAGAAAGATTCTGTCCTCAGCGTCAGCATAAGAATTAACGTTTATAGAATGCCAGTGATAACTCCATCAAAGACAATATACAAGACAACTGCCTTGGATGTCAGCCAATTCTCACAGCACCCTGGGACATCACCCATAGGGTCCCATGGACTTGTTTGAGTTGAGTTTGAGTAACTCCTGACTCAGCCCTCTCTGATGGTAATTCTTCCACTCCTTGAACCCTTCGACTAATCACAGAGGCCTGGGAGACCTTGCTGGTGAGGACAAGACAAAGGTGGCACTGGGTACCTCAGACTTCTGTGTGTTGCAGTCACCAGTCCACCACTCAGTAACAGTCTCTGAACATTTTCTCTGTTCAGCCTTTTTCCATTAATGCAGCACTATGTGTTGGCTTTGCGTGGCCAGGTTTTGGTAATGGGGGGGGGGCTGTGGAGCAGGGGGGCTTCTCTGAGAAGCTGCCAGAAGCTTCCCCCTTTTGTGTCTGTGAGCATTTGACTATTCCTAATTAGAAGTACATAGCACAGATGCTGTAATTGATAAAACTCTTAGTCTTCTACAAAATCAGGATGATAGGTACCTATTAGTACCTTTATTCTTACTACAAGCATTTAATTTTCCCCATTAGGTTTAAAGGATTTCTTTTTCTTTTTACTTTTAAAATGCAGGAAGGAGGTTTGGAAGTTACTTAAAAGGAATTGTTTTTCCTCAATAGGCTTTAAGTTCTACAGCTGTGCATGGAGGGAGAATAAGGAATAAAACTAAATGCTAAGTGTACAAAGAGAAAACTACTATTTTTAAATTTTCTCTTGCAGCACTGGAGGAAGCCATGGGGAATCAACGACTGCTTCTCCACTGAGTTTTGCTTAAACTCTGAGGCTTCAGGTTTTGGGTTTCAGAAGGTTAATATTAATATAAGCATTTGAGACAGGGAATCAGAGCATCTGGTTTTGATACCTATACAAACCTCTGTTGCAGTCATGGATTGTCTAAGTACAATGAGGGCTACCCTGCAGCTCCAACAGAACAGCAAGTCTTAGCTACAACTCCAAAGCTCCAAAACACTATGCACATGTACACAATTTATCCATTTTGTTAGGAGTTAGCACTTGTGGCTTTGGCACTCTCTCATAGGGCATGAGAAGAATTTTGCCCAGAGCATTCAGTAAGATGGACTAAAAAGGCAGAAAGACCAACCCAGCAGACAACTGACAGATAAGAGGCA
Organism: Calyptomena viridis; assembly: GCA_013390005.1. Lineage (NCBI taxonomy): Eukaryota > Metazoa > Chordata > Aves > Passeriformes > Eurylaimidae > Calyptomena > Calyptomena viridis. The sequence continues at coordinate 34,872 of WEIV01008961.1, read as the reverse complement.
GATGTGAGGAAATAGTGCAACTGAGTTGTCAGGACATCACAGATGAGCAATTTAGCTAGCATGTCTGGGATGTAGGGTGTTGTTCTGAGTTACCATAAGCCCATCTGAGCTCACTGTCCCTCCTGGCCTTGGCCCTCCACCTTCAGAAGAAATGTTCCCCTCACACTTATTTCCATTGCATCAGCACTTGCAGCTGCAAGATAAGTTAGACTGACAGACTAACCCAACAACACGAGGAAAAAGCAGGAAGTTCCCAGCAGAATCTGTAACCTGATCTGTGTCACCCCAAGGCTGTATGACAGCCAAGTGAACAGAGGAAACATGGTGAGAACACACTGCCAGAGCAAGGGAGAGACCAGGACCATCCAGAGAAAGGCTGCAGGTACATTACTCTGAGCTGATCATGAAATGACATGGTCAGTTTTTTATGAAGTGGAGATGGCAACATTTCCTAGGGACGGGGGAGAAGAAAGGAAAAGAAAAAATACCTATTGTTTTGACTGTACAGCTCAGAAGAAACACGCAGTCAAGTATGTCAGACAATACAAATTTGCAAGAATTCCTTTGAACTGGGTTCTACTAAATGAACTAAAATTTAATACTTCTTATAGAGAATCTTTCTCAGAACAGGCAATTGTGAAAAACACAATTCTTATTTTAAAACACTGAATCCTAAATGGGTTTTGATAACATTTTTACCCACAATTAATCTACTCATGAATGTAACACCAACGAGTACCATTAACATTATATAAACGGGGCTTCTCTGAGTTACATTCCTAGAATGTACATTCCATATGATTTCTTTGATCTAGTGCTTAAGCAACGTACTGATATACCTAGAGAGCTATTTAGATACTCTTAGGTATACTGAAAGAAGATAAAATATTACTGAAATTAGTAATTCTTGCAATAATCTCTTCCCAAATACCAAAAGAAATGAAGTTGTAATCTGCAACAAAATAGCCTTTGTTGAAAAACACCCGAGTTCTCTACAGAAGACTACTTTTAGTTTGATGGAATGCTTGTGAAAATGCACTTTAAAAACATGACTGGGCATTCCAATTTTTAACCATTATTTTGCAATAAAAATATGAAGTTTGTGTTGCGTGTATGGCCACAGCTAACATCCTTCTTTTTTTTCCATTTTGTACTTTCCCTTGAGCATTCTTCATGAAAAAGACTGAAACCTGTGTCCTCCCAAGCATATACAGAAGATATTCCTCTCCAAGGACAGGGATCATATAGAAGAAACTGCCTAAAAGTTCATACAGAAGCATTTTCTCAATCATACCCACGATCTATTAAAGTATTATCCTTTAAAAATTCAGAGAATCTGAAAGTTGAATATTGTGTTATACCCAGGTATACACTGAGGATATACTGCAAAGTTAGGAAAATATTTCACTGTGCTGACTTCCATTAATATGTATTTTTTGTCATTGCAAAAAATAATATTTTCTAATACTTGGGAAGTACAGAATGAATCTATGATTCTGTGCTGTCAAGTGAATTGTTTCTATTGGCTTTTAGTAAGTCACAGAATGCATTCAAGGTATTTATATTGACATGGTAAGAAGTTAACTCCTCTTAATAGGCAGCACCAAGAAGTCACCTGAGTGTAGAACTTTAAATACCTTTTCCCTTCCTTCCAGAATCCTCTTGAAAGACATGAGATAAAGTACAGGCTTCAATCAAACCAATCTAAAGCTCTTTGGTTGAAGCTTACACTTGCAGACTTTTTTATTATTATTTATTTAACACTGACACTTTCATATTCTAAACTAATAACAACTTAAGCCTAAGCATAATTTAGCATGAGAAGAATTAAACCTTCTTTGTGCTACCTCCACTTAAAAATCTATGTTCCTTCTGAATTATAAAGTACTTGTGGTTTTTTTAACAGATAATATGCAAATCACACAAAGGCCAGCATGCTAAATAACAATGCACAAATTTTTGTTTTGCATGTTTTCTCTCATTTACATCTTATATGTTCTTCAGAAAAGACATGAAATTCAGACTAATATTTCTTTCACAGGCCGGTGCCTGGGAGGTTGAAGCATTCAGAGCAGAACTCCTGGGTAATTTTGCATCTCCTGTTGCCAAAGATGCTTAAAAGAGAATATGTTGAACATGAAAGGTTTTTTCTTGATTTGAAAAAAAAAAAATAAAAGAAAAATGGCCAACACCAGGTTGGGTTTCCTTTTATTGTTAAAACATTAAAGCATAACATTTCACCAAATACAAGAAATTTAGGGGTTGTCTGACGTTACAAACATCTGAATCATCAAGAGAAAGTGTTGAGCTATACATATTCTGACGTTAATCTATCAATTTAATGTATATTAGTACATGCTTAAAACATGGCCAAAATACAGAATCACAAAGTAAGTACCTTGATGCTTCTAAATCTGAAACAAGTCAGTCAGAGAATTGAGTGCAATAAATTTCAAAGAAATAACTCTACACTCAATTACAAGCTCAGGGCATAATTATTCCAGGATATCGGTAGTTTCTCATATCCTGGCTCATTCACATTCAATTTAGTGAGAATTTTAGATTTGAGAACTTGATAAAAACATTTTGAAAAATACAACATTTAACAAATGTGAAAAAACAAGTTGTCTTCACAGGAAAATATGGATTGCTTGCCACTCCAGTCCTTAATTCCCTATATGTTTTACAAATCTTTACAAAACTAATTTGTATCCATTTTGGTTTCAAAAACATAGTACATCTGAAAAATAAAATATGACTCTACTGATGGGTAATAAAAAGACATGAACACGTATTTAAAATGACTTTCAAAAGTAAATCTCTTCAGTAATACAGCTATAAAAGACAAGATAAACATAGTACAATAAACCATGCATCTTCTGACTTGTCAGATCGGCTAAACTACTCGGTTAACATACAGTAACACTTTGAACACTTCTGTAAATTCAGCTTTTCTAGCACAAGGAAAAAAACCAGATTAAATTTGTTCTTCAAGTGGTTCAAGGCTGTCCAAGTGTCTTTTAGATGTATCATCACTGTGGCGGCTTTGGCAATGGGTTAAATGTTTCTTAAAGCCTCGGGGAAAATTTGATTCAAAATTACAACGGGGACACTTCAACAAACTTTGACCATGAGCAGCAACATGGTTTTTAAGAAGAGACTCCAAGAGAAAAGCTTTGCCACATATTTTACATTTGTATGGGCTTTGAACATTATGCTTGTTAACTAAATGGTGCAAGACAGCACCTTTTTTCATTGCACGACAGCAACAAATTTTGCAGTAATACTTTCCCTTGCCACGCTTCATGTATTTTGCTATTTCTTCCTCGGAGATGAAAGCCTCTTTCTCTTCAGTAAACTGCAGCACACACTGTGGCTGCGTGGGAGTAGTTGCATCCATTTTGCTCTCTTTGCCGTAATCAGATGACTCCATATCATATTGCTCTTGGTCACTGTTGGATTCTTGTTCCTTTACTTCCATTGAGTCCATCTCTGTTTTTCCACACTCACCAATATTTAGTTCGGAATCTGAGTTTTCCTGGTTTTCCTTCTTGGGCTTCTTTTTTGGGCATGAATATAACATGTCTTCTGGTGATTCTTTGGCTAATAATGATTGTTCGTCCTGTGAGAATAAATCATCCAGTGGTTTTTGATCATCTAAACTGTGAGTGAGAAAGTCACTCTCACCAGACTCACTAGGTGTTTGGGGCTCGGAGAAAAAGCCTGAAGCAGACTTGTGAGGCTCGGAAAATAGGATGTTCTTCTGGATTTCAGAAGCTACAGTAGTTTCAGCATGTCTCTGGACATCAGAGGATAAAGCAGCAGCAGGCTTCTGCATCTCAGAAAATACAGCATGCTTTTGAACGTCAGGGGAAACGGCAGATTTATGGGAGTCAGTGAAAACAGCTTGTTTGGGTGTCTCAGGGGAAACGGGAGTAGGTTTCTGGGACTCAGTAAAGAGGCCGTGTTTCTGAATTTCGGGAGACGTGGATTTCTGAGACTCTGGAAAGGAAGTAGACTCCTGAACTTCAGAGGAAACGGGAACAAGTTTCTGGGCTTCAGAAAATAGAGTGTGTTTCTGGACTTCAGAAGAAACAAGAGCTGATTTCTGGGCTTCAGAACACAGGGCTTGTTTTTGACCTTCAGTAGAAACTGCAGAAGTAGATATCTGATTCTGGGGCTCAGGAAAGATAGCACGTTTCTGGACATCAGTAGAGGCAGTAGGATTAGGTTTACGAGACTCTGGGAACAGCACTCTTTTCCGAGGTTCAGGGAAATGAGCCCGTTTCTGAATCTCAGATGAAGCAGCAGAGGTGGATTTCTGAGTTTCAGAAAAATACATGGATTTCCGTGACTCAGACAGTTTCCAAGATTCAGGAGATACTGAAACACCAGGCTTACGGACCTCAGGAAAGAAAGCAGGCTTCCAAGAGTCAGAGGAAACGGTGTGACTAGACTTTCGAAGCTCTGGAGAAACAGGGGGAGAATGCTTCCATGTGTCAGGGGAAAGAACAGGTTTCCAGCCTTCAGGGTAAACAGATGAGATGGGTTTCCATGGCTCAGAAGACACAAGAGTAGACTTCTGGGATTCAGGAAAGGATGTAGATTTACAGGAGTCAGAAACAAGCCTCCGAGGTTCTGGCAACACAACAGGGCCAGGCCTTCGGGAATCAGGGGCAGACCTCCGGGATTCTACGGACACCGACGTGGCAGGCTTTGGAGCCCAGGGAGAAGCTGTGGAAGACTTCTGCACCTCGTGAGACCTCCAGGGCTCAGGGGAAACAGTCGGAGCAGGTCTCCATGACTCCGGTGAAACTGCAGAGGCAGGCCTCCGGGTTTCGGGAGGAGAAGCAGAAGCAGGCCTACGCATTTGAGAGGGATGCCTCCGTGGCTCGGGAGACCCAGCTGGGGTGTACCTCCGTGGTTCGGGGGATACTGCTGGAGTAGGTTTCTTTGGCTCTGGTGACACAGCTGGGGAGTATCTGCGGGGCTCTGGAGACACGGCGGGGGAATGGCGCCGGGGCTCCGGGGATACTGCAGGGGAATGGCGCCGGGGCTCTGGAGACACAGCTGGGGCTGGCTTCTGTGGGTCAGGGGACACAGCAGGAGATGGCTTCTGTGGGTCAGGGGACACGGATGGAGATGGCTTCTGCGGTTCAGGAGGCACAGCTGAGGCTAACTTCTCTGGATCTGGAGATGTAGCCTGGGCTGACTTTTCTGGATCTGGAGATGCAGTCTGGGATGACTTCTCTGCCTCTGAAGAAGTCACCTGAGCAGACTTCTGGGACTCTGGAGACACAGAAGATTTCTGAAGCTTAGGGGAAACAACAGGTTCAGATTTGGAGAGTTTGGGAGAAAGGGCAGGTTTGCACGTCTCAGGGGAAAGGGTAGGTTTCTGTGGCTCCAATGTGACACTTTTTTTGGATGAATCTGAATCTCCTTCTACCTGTTCTTTCCGCTCCTCATTCCACTTCTCAGGTGCTGCATGCTGTGCTTTGATGTGATAATACACGTTGCAATACATCTTGCTAGTAAAGAAACATTTGTGGCAGTGAAACAGTTTTGCACTCTTTTGATAAAATATAAGTTTACCCAAACCGGCAGCATCCATTTCATCACAATACTCTGGGTGAACAGTACCCATATGAATTTGTATATTTTCATAGTCTGTCCCTCTGAAGCTGCAGTGGTCACACTCTAAGTGTTCCGTGGTTTTACGTAGTATCTGCAACATGTCCATTTTTCTATGGTCAGTAACAGTTTTCACAGCACTGCACCTTTTAAAGGGGAAGCTTCAGTTCCTGCAATAAAGGAAAGAAATCTGTATAGTTAGCTGTCCATGTTAATTTCAACTCTGTCATTCCTAAATAATCGCGTGCATTTTTCCCCCTCGCCTTTTTATACAGTTTTGCACAGGTAATAAGAGCTTCATAAAGAAATCCAAACATAGGTGTTTCCAACTTCTGAAGTAATTTCATATCAGCTGAACTTGAAAAGACAAAACTTATATTTAAGAATAGTCTTTCCTACCTATATAAAAAATCTAGAAGCAAACGATAAAAAAAGAAGTCAGGTGATAAAGAGCAAAGTTTGCGCTTCATTTGATAAACACAACTTGCTTTCTCCATTGTCTTTTCTTCCCGGATTAGAACTGTTTCTAGTGACATTACACATGTAACTGAAAACAAAAAATACTCTGAAATATTGCCACTGAAAAAAGCCATTTCAAACATACATCTTCATCGTTACATTTCAAAACAAATTAGCAGGTTTTGACAAAGAAAAAAGAAATTCAAGAAAATACTGGCCTAAATCCTAGGCCCTGTTTTCATCTGTTATACTCTGTTTTCCTTTCACTAATCACATGAAAAAGAAATGCTGCTGATCATAAAAACTTTAACCATTATGAAAAGAATTTTTCCCATTCCATTATTTCATCTGCTGCCCTAATACTATTTAAGAAAAACAGGGGGTTTTTTCCAGTTGGTGTAGTTGACAGACTCTGTAACCAAAGCATTTTTTGTCTCACTTCAAAGAGAAAGATGGAAATTTTTCAAAATTACTATTTTTGCAAGACGTTAAAAAACCAAACTAGCAACAATAAAATAACCCAAACAATAAAACAAACAAACAAAAAAGCACTCAAAAAACAGGCACAAAAAACCCCCAGAAATGTAGCATCCAAAATGCAAATAGCTTTTAGTGATTTGGCTAGATTCACCTATTCCAACAGAATTTACCCAGAGTAGCTACTACAATAAAGAGAAAACCCAATTCTGTAAGTAATAGTCACATAAAAGTAGAACATAAAAAGTAATATTTGGACATTTAAGTGAAATGCACAGGCTTTTTTGTTGTAGGTTGAAATTAAACAGTTGTTACACGATTATCATGCTAAGCTATCAAACTAATTTTGGGGGGTCTTGTAAGACATTGCTTCAAAACACTCAAAATTTTTGTGTCATTTTAACATTCATTTTCCTGTCTAAATATATATTAGACTAACAACAAAAATATGCATTCAAGCAAGTTTTCTTAATTTATTCCTAAAGCATTTTTACCCTGGTTTCTCATGGAAATGAGGCTTATACAAACACATTGCCCTACAGTCAATGCCAATCAAACCAGACAAAGCAATCCAGGCTTGTTTTACATTTCTACACGTTTCATGAAAATCAGGAACTGAGTAGAGAATGAAAGCAATGTCTTCACTGAGGCTACAGCCGAATATGTCACTTAATAGTGCCTGGTTCTGTTTAGCCTCTACACAAATGGTCAGTATGCAAAAACACACAGAACAAGCAGTGTCTGATTCAGCTTGTAATTAGGGAAAAAGAGACAGAATTAAAAATACTACAGCAGTGAGTTGCTTTGGTTTTTGGGAAGAGACAGAATGAAAAAATTAGCACTGCTGCTAAATGATGAGATGGACACAGCAAAAAAACAGGAGAGAGGGACAGACTGAGAAGCAGAGGGCACAAATCCCTAAGAAATAAAGGTTCACTAGCTCAGCTGCTCATGGAACAACTTCTTTGCAGCACTGTGCATACACACTTCACATTAAGTCCCAGGAACAGGCAGATTTCGAATCAGAAAGTGTGGTGGGACCACAGACAGAGCTTTAAGAAGGATTCTGCCTTACAACTCTGAGACAAATGCACAGCATCTGACTGCAGTCCAGCTACACAGGAGAAGTAAGTGCACTGCTCTACAAACACTAAAGTGGAAGGATCTTTGGGGTATAAGTTGCAGTTTCCCAGCACTACTGGCAGCCACACAAAACACACCTCAAAATGTAGTCCACACTGTTGACCATGTGTTCCACTGTTGACCACAGTGTTGACCATGAAACCCTTCCCAACATCTTAAAACAAACTTTTTATTTCTGTAAAAGATCAAAACAAAACAGAAAGATAACGGTAGTGTTCAGTGGTCTGTATCTCTGCAACAGAAAATAATGTGCCAACTGTAAAAACCCAAAGCATGTCATGTCTCACTTAACACTCCAAAAGAGCTTAAAATCTTTATGAATTACATTTTATGTTTTGTTTGGGGGACTTGGGATGATGGGAACAAAGGAAGATTTCAATTTGAAAGCAAAAAATTCTGAATTGCTCATACAAGCTAAATAAAAGGAGAGTTTTTTATTAAATCACAGCAGAACATAATTAGGAAACACGGACATACTGCACTAATCACATTTTTAGACTTGAAAGGGAATTTGTAGATTCCAAAATTGGTGGTAATCTTGAATTGTCCATTTTCTTTTCTTTAGAAAACCAAAAAAGGCTTTTCTAAACTGAATTTATCACAGCTCACAACAAAGTTTACCAGACAGTCTTTTCTACCCTCTTCATAACTTCCCTCCCCTTTGCACATCACCTTTCGCCCTTTCTTCAGTTTTCTGTAATTCACTCAACTACAATTCACTCCACCACTCATCCTCTTTTATTCAGTTCTATCTTACTTTATGATGAAAATTTCCATTTTCTTTCCAAATACAACAGTGAGAAAAAGTCCCTGGCTCCCTTCCACAAATTGTCCAAGTTGCTGCTACGCTTTTTTGACCACGAGATTATTTTGGAACCAAAGAAGTTACAGGCACAGTCCAAACATCCAATGGTCTTGACATTCAAGTCTTTGGCATATGAAATAACATTTAAGAGCTCTCATACTGCCATCAGTCAGCAGTTGTAGTTTTGTAACTTCAGCCCACTGTAGCTGGCAGTCACTGAAAAAACTGCCTCTTCTGCTGAAATCTCTACTCAATTAAGGCATACTACTGAGCAAGACAACTCCTAAGCAACACCTAATGTCATGAGTCCATGGAATAGTAAATCTAGTTTTAGAATAGTTACTGTGAGATCAGTAACAAACTTAAACAGTGCTGAGCCACTACTAACTCACGCTGTCAATTTAAATTTGTTGAGACACTTCTGAAGGAATACACTCTGAGATGTTGCTGGTTCACCTAGCACATATCTAAATAGCTCATCTGAAAGATTTTTCCTGAGAATTCCTCCTGATCCCTCCTCACTTTGAGCTTCAATGCCACCGCCTCTACATGCCTGTGGTTGCTGCCCTCCTCTATGCTCAGGTTTATCACACAGGTAACTGTCTGCTTCACACAGCTCTTTGCCATCAACTCCTGCATCAGAACTCATTCTGCACTGGATCCTGCATTTGCTGGAAAGAGTAAGGAATGATATGTCACTGTTTTCTAAACAGTCCCATGCCAGCAGAGCCAGCCAGTCTAGAAGCCATATGCTCAGTAACCAGGTCCCCATGGCTTTGGACCTGCATAAACTGTGATGCAATCTGTGCTCAGCAGCATTTTTTGGCAATGCCAGGGGAGATGGGCCATACTCCCTCAGTGCAAATGCGTTATTACAGACATCAAATGGAACTAGCTCTGTGCTGCTCCAACTTAAATCCATAAAAAAGGCAAGGAAAATAACTGCTGTGACCAATCTGTCAGGGTGCTCCATATGCACTGCAAAGAACTGGACCAAGTACTGAATCCAAACATCATTCTAGTCCTCTGAAGCCCTTTGAGGAAGGCTATGAATTTCAGGGTGAAGATCAAATTGCCATGAGCAACAGGTCCCCCACGAAACAAAGCAGAAGGGAGATGGCACTAGATGTCTCAGGCCTGCCTGAACACTCCTGGGATCAACAAAGAAGCTGCTGCCCATGCAAGTACAGGTAACTGCTGTGCAGGCCCCAGGCCACTGTTTTGTTGAACACTCTGCCAGGCCATACCTGTTTTTGTAAAAAGGACACTTGAGCATCGTCCCTGGTGAAACTCTCCGTTGCAGGACTGTGCTGTGCAGCAGTGGCTACATGCCACTTGAACACTACAAAGCACAAGGCATTCCTTAATTGCTCTTTCTGCATCCCCTCCTACTTTTCTCACTTTTCATGGCTGCAACACTGAGAAAACAAATACTGATGCAGCCAAACAGAACTAATTATCTGTTCTGAGAACACATTACAATCGAAGCAGAAGCCTGAAGCCCAGCATTTATGTTTGTCCTGTGTCTGCATCCTGCCTCCACTTCAAGACAAGATTCTATGATATAACTAAGATTCTGGAGCCTGCAAACTTTAAGTTAAGGCAGCCAAGACTCATTCAGAGTCTTCCTAAGACATGAAGTTTTCCACTGAAATCTACATGAACAGACAAGTGTTTCTGTCTACAAGTTCACTATACCCACAGATATCAAGCACGGTAACAGCATCAGCACTAACTCAGCTCTTAGCTGACCTGAAGTGACACAGATCAATGTCCATCAGTCACACTAAAAGCTGCTTGAAGAGACACAGAAGCCTCAGCAGTGGGACCACGGGTCTCTGCTGCTCCATCAGCCACCTCTCCCCACCCCTCTTCTTTCACACATCTAGAACTTAAATATAAAAGTTCCTACCACCAGCTTTCTCCTCTCTCCACAGAAATGCTGAAGATTCTTACACCAGTTCCTCCACACTGCAGTCCTGGCCATAATCTGCTCCACCACAGGAAGAACAGAAAAACAGCGGGGGAAAGGATGAGTAACGAGGACACTTACCTACCCTAGAAAAGAACAACCATCACTACGTTTCTTGCTTGATTATCAGCACCTAAGAGGTTAAAGTCATGATCTGGTAGAAAGAGAAAACACCCAAGAAGTCAGAGGCAATGAGATAACCAACTTTTGGGTGAATTTGCAGTTACTTATATTGCAGGGCAACCACGGGGTGGAGTCAAACAGCATCAGAAATCTGTGCAGAGCTCATGTTAGACTGAGCAACAACTGAGCAACAGAGTGTCCTAAGCTAATGCAGAGAGTGGAGAGACCTCCTGATATCTTCCCAGCCAACACACATACAGGCACTTCAGAGACTGTTCCTGGATTTCGCATCCCATCTTCCATGAGGATCCCACTAAAGATTAAGCCATAATTTCTGCAGCATCTTAAAAACCTCCCAGCGAAAAAAAAGAAACGCACAGAAGGAATCCACACAGGATGGCACATCACTGACTCTGGAAACGAACAACCTGTTTCCACTTCCTAACTCCATTCCAATTCCATAGCTACAAGTCTACCAATCATTCCTGGTAATTTTTTAATAAACACATTCTACACTCAGTGTTGCAACATTTAATATATACATGCATTTTTCCTGTACAGAGGTTAAGCTGTAACTGTCATGAGCCAGCACCAGAGGGAAGCAACGAAGTGCTCAAAGCCAGAGATCTAAGCTGCCTGTGAGCACAGAAAATTACAGGTTGCTTTTAATATTCCACAAAGATTTCAGAACACAACAACAAGTAGTCTGACATATTATTCAAAGCCAGGCTGTCTTGGTTCTCAGTGCCAGAAAGATCCATAGCTCTTTTCCTCTCAATAAACAATCAAACCTGGTGAGACACAAGCAGACAGAGGACATGCAACATCAATTATGCCAACACAGCTAGGAAAGCCCTCCAGAAGAAAACCCTCTAGAAGAAAACCCTGTGGTCTTCTGCAATGCCCTACAACCACAATGGATTCCCTATATCGGTTCCTGCACAGGAAGGATCACTGTTTATTTTCATCAGCCTGGGAAGTTTCCTAGAGGCAAACAGATCAGACTTATATATCCTCTATCAGTGAACAGAGTCAATGCTAAGTTTGTTCCCAGCAGAAGGAAGCTGGATACAGTTGCTTCACTGCCTCTGCTAGCAGGCGCAGATCCAGACTATTGCTGTGTTTAAGCAAAAGGAAAAGTGACATGTTCTTGCTGTGCCAAAAAGTAAATGGCAGTCTGATGGCAGCATGATGCTTCTCTTGAAGCTACATCCCTGTGTTGTGACTGACAAACACAAGTTTAGCTCCCAGAGGAAGCTGCACACAAACATCCCCACAGTGTGGCAGGAGCTTCACAACACACATGGCAGGCAAAGGGGTCACTTCCAATGCACCAGGAACAAGCAGCAGCACTACACTCCTGCTAATCCACAAGTCCACAGGAACCTGACTGCATCCTCACACCTGAAGTCCCAGCTACCACCCAAACTATTCAGGCTAGGTTCCATGAGCAACAATTGCTGAACCAGGTCTTTAAAATTACACACCTAAACAAGGCACAAACACAAACGCCCAACCAGCTACTAAAATGCTAAAATATGCTGAGAACATGGGAGACACAAGATCCAGGAAGGAAATGGCTGTATTATGAGGTTCCATGTTTTCAGGAAAGGTTCAAGTCACAGGAGAGTTGCAAAGTGACAATACTTGATGCACAAGTGAAGGATTTAAGAAACAAGTGGCCAGAACTGAAGCTATTTTGCAAGACTTAAATCTTTGTTAAGAGAGCAACAAGTCTACAAAACAACATTAGCTCTCAACACAAGATCTAATAACTGCAGAATAAAATCAATGTACCTATGATAGATTCGGGATAGAAAAATTAATTCCATGTACTTCTGACAAGGCTTTCTAACTCGAAGTTCACAGTCCCACATAGATGGCTTCCAAAAATGGCCCCAGACACATCATTAGCTCAGGTTTAGCACTGCAGCAATAAAGTGCCACCAGACCTGCCAGAGCATTCAATATAGTCAGGAATTGTGAATTAAGGTTGAGAATCTTTGTGACACCAGGCTAAAAATTCCATTTACACTACCCTGAAAGGAAACGGAGTTCAAGGGGAGTTTGAGGAGAAGAAAAATGAAATCTAAAGTTCCTACATTCCTCACTTGTTAACAATTCACAAAATCAGAGAATCAATTAGATTGGAAAAGACCTCTGAGATTATCGGATCCAACCTATGACCGAACACCAACATGTCAACCAACCCACGGCACCCAGTGCCACGTTCAGTCTTTCCTCAAACACCTCCAGGGACGACGACCCCACCTCTCCGGGCAGCCCATTCCAATCACCCTTTCTGTGAAGAATGTCCTCTCAATGTCCAACCTAAACGTCCCCTGGCATTGCTTGAGACTATGTCCTCTCATCCTGTCGCTAATCGCCCGGGAGAAGAGGCCGATGCCCACCTGGTTACAACCTTCTCTCAGGTAGTAGCAGAGAGCGGTAAGGTCATTCACCCCCGAGCCTCCTTTTCCCCAGGCGAAACAACCCCAGCTCCCCCGGCTGCTCCTCACAGGACACCCAGACCTGTGCGCGTTCCGAGCCCTGAGTCTGCACCTGCTCCCACGTGCCGCTCCCGGCACCTATTCCTGTCACCGGGGACGGGCCCGGCCCGGGCGGCCACACGTCCCGTGCCGAACTCGCTACCCCAGGACGGCAGGTCCGGCAGCGCGTTCGTCCTGCCCCTCGCTCCGCCGGCACCGCCGTAACTTTCCAGCGGGAGGGGGTTGCCTGCGGGCTCGGCTTTCCCGGGGCC
>WEIV01008961.1:1401-21268 GCA_013390005.1 Calyptomena viridis | reverse complement strand
GCCGCGCCCGCCGGCAGGGGGCGCTGCCGCCCCGGAGGGGCCCGGCCTTTTGTGGGGCTCGCGGTGGGGCTTGTCGTGTGGGGAGGGAATCCCAGAAACACCGGGTCGGAGTCACAGGAACACAGATTAGGTTAGGAAAGACCTCTGGAATCATCCAGTCCAACCTGTGGCCAAACACTTCCATGTCAACCAAGCCTTGCCATGTAGTGCCATGTCCAGTCTTTCCTTAAACACCTCCAGGGATGGTGAATCCACCACCTCCCTGAGCAGCCCATTCCAGTAACTAATCACCCTTTCTGTGAAGAATGTCTTCCCAATGTCCAGCCTAAACGTCCCCTGGCATTGCTTGAGACTATGTCCTCTCATCCTGTCACTAATCGCCCAGGAGAAGAGGCCGATCCCCACTCGGCCACAACCTCCTGGTTGCAGAGGTTGTGGTCACTCACCCCTGCGCCTCCTTTTCTCCAGGCGAAACAACCCCAGCTTCGTGGGCCAATCTTATATTGTGCTCCAGACCCTTTACCAGTCTCGTTGCCCTTCTCTGGATCCTTTCCAGCATCCCCTAATTCACTTCCCTAAACTGAGGAGCCCAGAACTGGATACAGGATTCAAGGTGTGGCTTCACCAGTGCTGAGTAGGCCACGTCTTAAGTACTGTGTCCAGTTCTGGGCCCTTCCATGCATGAAGTGCTCTTTGTCNCATCCTGTCACTAATCGCCCCGGAGAAGAGGCCGATCCCCACCTGGCCACAACCTCCTGGTTGCAGAGGTTGTGGTCACTCACCCCTGCGCCTCCTTTTCTCCAGGCGAAACAACCCCAGCTTCCTGGGCCAATCTTATATTGTGCTCCAGACCCTTTACCAGTCTCGTTGCCCTTCTCTGGATCCTTTCCAGCATCCCCTAATTCACTTCCCTAAACTGAGGAGCCCAGAACTGGATACAGGATTCAAGGTGTGGCTTCACCAGTGCTGAGTAGGCCACGTCTTAAGTACTGTGTCCAGTTCTGGGCCCTTCAATGCAGGAAGTGCTCTTTGTGTTTTGCTTGTTTGGCAGCGTTTTTTGTCCAGTATGGAAAGAATCACAGAATCATAGAATCTACGAGGTTGGAAAAGACCTCTGAGATCGCTGAGTCCACCCCCTATGGCCAAACACCACCATGTCAGCTAGATCAGGAGACTAAGATCAGTCCAGTCTTTCCTTAAAACAACTCCAGGGATGGTGACTCCCTGGAGGTGTTTAAGGAAAGATTCTCTGGAGCCTGAGGGGTGACCTCATTGCTCTCTACAGCTTCCAAATGAGGGGAAATGGAGAAGGCGCTGCTGAACTCTTCTCCCTGGTACTCAGTGATAGGATGCATGGGAATGGCTCAGAGCTGCCCCAGGGAGGTTCATGCTGGACATTTGGAAGCATTTTCTTACTGAGAAGGTGGTCTCTGATCAGCCGCTGTGTCAGGCAGCATTTATCAGTGATCTGTTGCACCTCACTGGATACTCACTGGCTACTTGGATAGAAACAGTACTTTTCCACCAGTTTTGGCCAAGTTTTCACATATGCTGTGAAAATGTAGCAAAAGTGTAGTGATCAACCACAAGTACTGATTGATGAGAAATTTTTTTCTTCATTCTATCTCTAGATCCCGTGGAAAAAATGTAGCAACACAGACTGGGTACCTGCCTATTCTTCTGTGTATTCATGTCCCCTTGTCGCCCTTTGACTATAGGTTATATATTCATTGTTGCAACGTCCTTTAGTTCAAACTTGTTCTCCTTGCTCCCTGGTTTTGTCTCCTGTGTGGTGTGCTCTTGGGGAGCAGGAGCTTGCTCAGTCTTCCCTCCCTCTTTGTCCTGATCTCCTTCCTTCAAGCCTGAAAGCATCTTCCCTGAACAGTGATATGCAGCTTTTTGAGTGCCCTGGGGGAGGTCTCAGGGGCAATTTGTGAAGGTGTAGGTTTTCCCTAGGTCTCTGGGACTTGCTCTGCCTGACACAGTGAGGACAGTGACTAACTTTCCCAGAACCTTGACCTGTTGCAGATTGCGGTTTTCCCATGACTAACTTAAAAACCAACTGCTTGTTTCCATCCAAGGCTTCAGTTAAGAGAACTCTTGCTACTCATCCCTCCTGTACTTGCATTTTATCCCTGTTTTATCACTCAATATGCCACTAGCTGACTCCTACCTTGGTCATTCATGGAAATAGTGTGTAAAGTCAACCCAAAGCCAGCTAATAACCTGTTTTCACTGTCATTCTCATTTCATCCTGAGTTTTTTGTCTTTTTCTGGTTTGCCAGCTCTTTCGCTCAGCTCACAGTATTTTAATTTCTAGCTTCTGTAGTTCATCTAATAATTGACATTTAGCATGGAATCAAACACTTAATTAAATTCCAAACAAATCAGATGTACCCGATTTATTACATTTCTTCTTGGCCAAAGTAAGTAACCTCTTCTTTTTCCATGCTGTTGATATTCGTAGGTGATTTGGAGCACTTGAAGGATTTCCTTTCAACCTAGCCAAAAGGTTTTTCCCAAAGGAGGTGAAGAAACTTCATGCAGATTTTTTATTCCAGATTAGTGATTACAAAGCAAGTATTACAATAGAAAACAGAGGTAGAAAACACAGAATACATCTTTATGTATTCTGTTAGAATGGTGGTTAGAAGCCACCTCAGCCCCAGTGAATAACTTTTTTCCTTCTTTAATAGGCTCTTTTTGTACTGTATGGTTAAACTTTTTTTTTTCTATCTTAAGGACTTTTTTCCCTGTACATCTAGAGATTTAATTTGATTTATAGAATCATGCTAAAATTCCATAGGTCTCCTCCCTTTCAGTTAATAGTATTGTGAAAGATGCTTGAATACAGTTTGCAGTTCTAGATTATCGGTTTTTGCATAAGCAAAATGTAAAAAATTGTAATCACCTGTGAAGTCTCTCAGTGAAAACATCAACAGTTTGAAGGCACGGTGCATAATCACACAAGATAGCTATTTTGTTTCATTTAATTCTTCCCTTAGGCCTCTAAATTGCTTTCTGAAATTGCCTTTGACTTTTTATTATGTAGAAGTGACTGTAACTAATATAGCAACCAGTGACAGAACGAGAGGACACAGTCTCAAGCTGCACCAGGGGAAGTTTAGGCTGGATGTCAGGAAAAAATTCTTCACAGTAAGAGTGATTGGCCATTGGAATGGGCTGCCCAGGAAGGTGGGGGAGGCACCTTCCCTGGAAGTGTTTAAAAAAAGACTGCATGTGGCACTTAGTGCCATGGTTTAGTTGATGAGATGGTGTTAGGTAATAGGTTGCACTTGAAAAGTCCTCCAAGGTCTTTTCCAACCTTGTTAATTCTGTGATTCTGTTACCTAACTTTGTAGCTATGGAGAGCTCACAATTCATTGGAGGGATATTTAAATGCCCCCTAAATATACTTCTACCTTATGTAGCATATTTCCAAGTGTTTTCTTCCTCTTTATTTGATCTTTAATTAAGGAACTTAAAAGTTTTCAATACACAATCAACTTTAATGTTTGTAATGCAGGATAGTGTTATAAATTAAGGAAACAACAGTGAGCTTTGGAGTGTTTCCATTTTTCCTTTGATATCTCAGATTTCTTGTCTGAATGCCTTAGAACATAATTATACACATATTGTTGTTTATAGATGCTGATGACCTTCAACAGGTGCCAAAAATATGCAAGAACTTCCAGCAGGTAGTGTCAGGTATCAGGGCCCATATTCAAGTTCATAGCTAAGAAACAACATGAGGTGAAACTTCTCTTTAGTTTCATCCAGTAGAACCATCTGCACTTCTGCATAACCAGACATGGAAAGCAGCACAACACAGCGACTCAAGCACAGATCAGTAGTAACAGGCCAGGCCCTTCATGCTGTGGATAATCTAAACCCAAACCCTATGTCTGTCCAGCTGGATCCTTCCAGCATTCATTAATTTTCACAAGAGCTGGCAACTGAGATCCTGACAGGAAAACAAAACAAAACAAAAATCAAAAAACAAAACCAAAACCAAACAAAAAAATCCACCAAAAAATCCCAACAAAACCAAACCAAACCAACAAACAAAACCAAAGACCCCCAAAAAACCCACCTTCAAGTTTTATGCAGAATATTCATATTTGACTTTAGAATATATAAACATATTTAAAGAAAAGGAAAAAAAGGACCTTTAATTTCTGCATGTTTTTATATCTCCTGCCTTCTGCACATGCTGGGAGGCATTTATGGATCCTGCATGGACCATGAGTCAGTCTGCCATTTTTGTACCAGCATGTAAAACCTCTCTGAAGTTAGTCTTTACTCTCTTGAAGAATATTTTTTTCTTTCTAATCAAGCCTGCTAGTTGGAATTGAGCAAAGAACACTGCAGCCCAATGTCTTTTGTATTTATGTCAGTTTGAATCAAAGTACTGTAATATTTATATATGTAACAATAATGAGCCTCTGATAGTATTTACCTAATTGTAGATGACATATGCAAATGAGACATGTTCAGGAGATTGGGATGTGGCCTAATGAAGTGTAAACCACAAAACATATCTGGAAAATATTTTTTTTTTCAGTTATGTAGCAGTTAAAAGGGAAACCAGCACTTGATAGTAAGAAGATGACATTTTCAGTCTTGAAGAACAACTTCAATGAAAAGCCAGAGTGGATGCAGAGAAGACAGAGTGCACGTCTTTAAGTCACTTTGAAATTATCAGACAAGACTCAATAGGTCTCCCATTTGTTGCACTTGTTCTTTCTTTCAAATGAAACAATTATAAATAAACAGTAATAACTTGAGAATTTTAAGCATTAAGAATTCTCCTTTCATCATTTAAGACTCAAACAGTACCACCAATGCACAAGTCATACTTCCTACTGATTTTTAACACTCCATCATGTTTGGGGAGGGAAGTGTATTTTTTTCCTTTTTAAGCATGTTTTATTGTGATGTTCAATATAATTTTGTGCATGGTAAGTGGTTTTTGTCACATTAATATTTCAGGCTTTTGTGTGGGCTGTTCAGGACTAATGCTGCAAGTAGAGGCCAGCAGAGAAGCTGCCTGCAGCACAAAAAGCAGTGTTGGCTTAACCATGGCTGGTGAGATGAGCCATCGACCTCTAAAGACTCTCCGAAAACAACTTAGAGCCATTTGGTTTTAAATGAAAAAGAAGTGACAGAATGTATTTAAAAACTGAATGTGTCGTTGTCAGTAAAACATTTTTTAATTGAATAAGCTTCAATTTAAAACTATAACAGGCACAAATGCAGGTTTATTTACTGAATATTAACATCCCACATCAGTTTCCCCAATAGCTCATGACAGAATGGAGTCCAGTCTCCATTTGACAGGCAGGGTGATTTCCATATTCCTAAGTGTCAATGGCTTTGGGACTCGGTAAGAAACAGGGCAACAGAAATCCAGTGAAGCTATCAAGTGGGTAATATTAAATGTAGAACATTATATTTTAAGTTATTGAATTACTAAATGTAGAATATTGTATTTTAAAAGCAAGAAAACAGATGGCACCAAAGTCAGCTGCGATGTAACCAGACACAATTCCCATTCTATGGGGATGTGGTCTCTTACTTTCAGCTAAGCTGAATTTGCAAAACAAAGTTACTATTGTGTCAATGAAGCTCTCACAGCACGCTGAGTTTGCACAAAGGCAGGCTGAGAGCCTTTTTTTGGTGTCATCGGGAGAAGCATAAAGGAATAAGTGAGCTCAGAGCAGGTGGCAGCTCCTCCCACCCAGCTGCCCCGTCAAGGCAAGCAGGCTCAGGCCCTGCTGCATTCCTGTGCACGACAGATTGGACCACGGATCTGGAAATGTGTTCTACTTCTTTAGTCATTGTATTTTGCAGCAGTACCATGAGATACATGCTTGATTCCAGCAGGCAGTCTTCCCCGAAAATATGGCCATAGAAGCTTCCATCCCAAACCCAGTGCCCTGCTGGCACTGCCCGAGATGGCCATCAGCAGAGAGGGGAAGCTCAGCGATGGCATTTTCTCTGTTAGCAGGATGCATTTTTCATCGACTCAGGGTCACACTTGAGCAGAGCCTGCAGGCAGCACTCCCATGCATCCTGGGTTCCTTGTGTCCCTGGGGCTGCCTTGCTGATCCCATCTCTCCTAAGCTGCTTTGTGGCAGGTGTTGGTTGGCTACAGAAATGCTCAGATCCCTCTAGCCAGTACTTTCTACTGTCTCACCTCAGATGTGGAAGAAATAGATGCCAGTACCTGCTGAATAAGAGACGTTGTCCCAAGAGTTCCTTAATGGCACTGCCAAGCTATTAAGCAGCTGGGACTCCTTGGGATGTGGCTCAGGCAGATGCTGTCTAGTGCATTCTCCACATCCAAATTCAAATGTCCTGAATATCACTTCTATGTGAATACAGAAGTTAAAGAAGTCTCTCTGCTCCTCTGGGCAGGAGGCTGCATTCACAAGAACACAAAAATTAGTCAAAAGGCTGCAAGACTGTCAGTGAGGACATCCCAGCTTGACCTGACAGACATGGACGTTTAAACTGACAGTTTTTACTGAGTCAAGGTTTGAGTAAGAAGTCCCAAATGGAAAACTACTGCTATGTAAACTGTGTTACTAGTTAATCACCCATAATGCTATCAAGAGCTGGTCATAAGGAAGGCACGCGAGTGCAGGTGGGGGAGTAGCCTGAAAACCAAAAGATACTGAGCTCGTGTTTGTGAGCACATGCAGAATCACTGCTCCTGTGTGTCCTGCCAGTTCCCCTCACAGGTGAGACACACACCTGCCTCCAGCCTCCACAGGGTCTCCAAAAAGGTGGGAAATACTTTTGAGCAAACCTTCATCTTGGTGAAGATCCCAGCTCTGCCCAGCTCTACCGCAAGAGAATTCCATGACGAGTCTGTTGGGATCAAGCTGGGTTCTTTCATTGAGGGAAAGCCTGCTCTCCCACTGCTGACACTGTGGGACATTGCCTGGCTCAGCCAGGACACTAAAACAAAATCCTTTCTTTGCAGTCAAGATAAACTTGGCAAACAAGATAAACTTTAGATGGAGCTAAACCAAAATGATTCTGTAGCAGCAGTACCCCTTAATCTTAAAGCAATTTTAGTGGGCAGCTCACTTACGTAGCTTGATGTTAAAATTCTTCTCAACTGTATTTTTATCTGCTTCTGAAGCACACAAAGCAGCACAATAGCATCTTACTTATGTTTTCTGGAGTAACTGATGAAAAAATAGCCCAATATTGCATCTCAAAATCATAGTCAAAATCTTTTTTGCTTTTTTTTTTGTTTAATGTTTAATATCTGGGAAAGTACAATAAATAATTTTTCAGTCTAGAACAATTAGATGCTATGCTTTATAGTAAAATGTTCAAAGAGGATGTAAAAATAAATTAATATCTTACTATTTAACTTCAATGACAAAGCAGGTCTCAGTTGTATACAACTGAGAAATTTTCAGCCATGGAAGATAAATGAACATATCCTGCCCTTCCATAAACATGTGGCTATCATTGAAACCAATGGAAGATATATATACACACATACAAACACACATATACATATACATGTGTCTGCATCAGAGGGCAGAATTTGTCCTAGATCTTAAAAAATGATAGTTTGCAATTGACATTCATGTGTGTTTAATTTTTTAACAGAACTGCAGAATGTTCATGTATCATACGTTTTCCAAATCTTGTAACCACAACTTATATGAAACATTAGCCATACAAAATGTCATCACTGTACAACCATTTTTTTTTCAAAAGTCAGTGTCAAACCCATAAAAAACAACTAATTCATTAAAACCAGATACATTGTTTAAGTGCTGAGGTTTGCGTTAGTTTTCTTCCATTTTAAGCACAAGAGATCTGTTAAACACTAGAAGGCAAAAGTGGCTCAGAAAATGACAAACTCTCTAACAACATACTTGTAGCTTTACTAACACTCATGACGCTATAGTTAATTGAAAAACAATGTAAACACAACGAGGTACAGACGGACATTCCATACAACTGTGCAAACTGTGGGCCTCATCCTGCAAACATCACTGGCTCCAGGGCTTCCTCTCAGAGCCAGTCCCACTGAGTGTGACTGCAACTCCCTGCAGCAGTCCCATTTGCAGGAAGGGGTCCTGTGACCCTCATGTCATGCATCAAATACATTTAAAGTGCCTCAGATTTGAAACTGATGCAAATTTACATTTCATTTGAGTCGAAAAGGTGAAATAGCTTATGTAAAGTTTTATATAAATACTTCTTTAAAACTGTTAGAGGTTTTCTATTTCAAGGTAAATCTAATAAAACATTTGAACTGCTTTTAAACCAGGCAAGTAGTGTTTGTGCTGCTTTTTGCAAAAATGCAACAATATTCCTTTGTTGTAAGATATTTTATACATCTCCCATCACTCTTCCCTTTATTTTACAGAAAGTAAGAGGCAGAGCTATTACAGTTTTGTTGGTGTAATTGCCTGTGGAGTTCTGCAACAGCCCAATGGATTTTTTTGTGACGACACTGAATCTTAAATTCATCCCTTTTCACAAGAGTTTCCTCCAATTCGTTTTATTCTCCTTCTTCAGTCTTCTCAGAGCCAGCTCCAACTGAGTTATCTGCCTCATACTTTTTATCAAGAGCATCTTCAAAGGATTTCCCACTGCATTCATAGGTTTTACTTGTAGGTCCCGTATGTGTTCGGATGCGAGCTCCTGGCTGGTATAACTGCATGGCTGGGCGATCCTACAAGGAAGGAGATGTGGTTAATGCTCTGAGGAACCTATGTGGGACACATATGTGGGATTTTAGTTTTGAATCTTTATGAAGAAAGTAGATTCTGTGTTGAAACACTTCACACTTTGTAAGACCCAGGAAAAAAAATTGAGTGTAATGAAAATTGACTATTCAATACTTGTGTTGTTTTATAATACTATTCTTGGGGCATTTTGAATAAATGAAGAAAGCTGTAAAAATTAAAGATGCCATGATACATTTGACATAAACAATGAGAAATACTGCACACCATTATCAAACATGGTATTACAGCTAAAACAAGAAAAATGTTGCTACCTTCACTAACATCAAATGATAACAGCCTGTGCACTTGTAACAGTACAGAAGAATGACAAATATTAAATATAAGCATAAAAGCCTAAGATAAATCAGAGAACCAGATAAACCAGAGTTTGGCAGGTAGCAGCTAGAAAATGGTCCTCAACTGATCATCAAATATTAGCACAATTTAAAGACACAACGCACATTTGAATTATACACATCAAAATAAAAATTGCAGTTATTGCTCTACTTCATCATGTCTTCCATACGGAGTATGAGAGCAGGGAATTCATGCACTAATAATAAACAATGTAAGTAGAATATGAGCATAGGCAGACTGTGAGTGACCCAATCATACACAAGGTGATTTGATCTTGGAAAAATGGAAGAAGGAGCCAGTTTACAAGGAAAAGACACCTCAAACGTGTAAATGGTGGTATTTCACAGCTCTTAGGAACACTTTTTATTCCTGAAACACACTGTTTAGAAACTCTGCTTAGGAAATCTTTTACTAGTATGTTATGGGTTAGATTCCTTTTTGGGAAATTTTCCCATTACCACCATGATACTGGCAAGCTGAGGAAGGGAAAAGGTAACCCAGCTAAGCTAAGGACAGAATTCCTCAGCAGAGGTAAGGGTGAAGGGCTCCATTGTCTTTCAGCCTGAGAGCTAATAGCCCTTGACAGCAGGGCAGGGGAGGG
Organism: Calyptomena viridis; assembly: GCA_013390005.1. Taxonomy (NCBI): domain Eukaryota; kingdom Metazoa; phylum Chordata; class Aves; order Passeriformes; family Eurylaimidae; genus Calyptomena; species Calyptomena viridis. The sequence goes on along the minus strand of WEIV01008961.1, from coordinate 11,542 downwards.
GTGGAGTATGCCTGCCTCCCCCCCCCCTCCTGTTTTCTGAGGACAAAAGGACTCTGTGGGGGATGAGCTGAACTCCCAGCTGCTGCCCTGGGACCAGACCACCTCTTGCTGCTGCCTCTGCCTCACTGGCCCAGCTCCTGTGTCCAGGGGGACCCTGCAGCAGCGCCCGGAGAGGGAGAGGAGAGCCCTGCCTGCACCAGTCCCCGCTCGGAGCCTCTCTGCCTTTCCCCATCTCCCGCTGCTCCTGTGTCAGACAAGTGACTCCCCCATCTCAGCATCCACACCGGGGGGAACCCCCATTCTGTGTGTGGTGAGCCTGCAGGACCTGCCTGGTTCCCCACAGCTGTGACCACACGGAGAGAAAATACACGGAGGGGGTTTGCAAAGGGGGTGGGGTCTGTTGGGGTGAATTTTATTTTTCTTATTGTGTTACTGTTTGTTCTTTTTTAATATATATAAGAAATAATTGTTGCTTCCTTTTTCTACATTTTTTATTTTTTGACTGAAAGCCTTTTGATTTGAAGGGTATAATAAAGTGGAGAAGGATTTTTTCTTTCCACTCCAGGATGGTTCCCATCTTCTTTGGAAGGTATTGTTCTAACCTGGGACATAGTATGAGTATTTTACTCTCACAAATATCAATTTTTAATGTTACTGAACAACTGAAAGCTCACCAAANGAGTATGCCTGCCTCCCCCCCCCCTCCTGTTTTCTGAGGACAAAAGGACTCTGTGGGGGATGAGCTGAACTCCCATCTGCAGCCCTGGGACCAGACCACCTCTTGCTGCTGCCTCTGCCTCACTGGCCCAGCTCCTGTGTCCAGGGGGACCCTGCAGCAGCGCCCGGAGAGGGAGAGGAGAGCCCTGCCTGCACCAGTCCCCGCTCGGAGCCTCTCTGCCTTTCCCCATCTCCCGCTGCTCCTGTGTCAGACAAGTGACTCCCCCATCTCAGCATCCACACCGGGGGGAACCCCCATTCTGTGTGTGGTGAGCCTGCAGGACCTGCCTGGTTCCCCACAGCTGTGACCACACGGAGAGAAAATACACGGAGGGGGGTTTGCAAAGGGGGTGGGGTCTGTTGGGGTGAATTTTATTTTTCTTATTACCATTGTGTTACTGTTTGTTCTTTTTTAATATATATAAGAAATAATTGTTGCTTCCGTTTTCTACATTTTCGACTGAAAGCCTTTTGATTTGAAGGGTATAATAAAGTGGAGAAGGATTTTTTCTTTCCACTCCAGGATGGTTCCCATCTTCTTTGGAAGGTATTGTTCTAACCTGGGACATAGTATGAGTATTTTACTCTCACAAATATCAATTTTTAATGTTACTGAACAACTGAAAGCTCACCAAAACCTGGGCTTTTTGATCACAGTCTCACGTTAGGTTTAGCAAACAGCCTATTTGAAGAGAGTGGCGGAGCACTGAAATTGCCCTACATTAAACTATACTTTCAATTGCCTTCATGATTTGAACTCATTCTGGTCTTTTGTTCTTTCATTCTTTTTTCTTATTCCAAATATGCATTTTCCTTTTTCCTTCACCTTTGTCTTTTTTTTTTTCATTTTCCTTAGACCATATGTCAAGATTCAGTATTGGGCCTTATAAGTAGATCATTCCAGTTTGTGCTTTGTAGTGTGGTACGAAATTTATAACACGGACCTTTCTGTATCAAAAACAGCTGCATAAAACTAGATCCTCTGACAAGGAGTACCCATTAGAAAGTTTATGACAAATGGTCTAAAAGACTTTTCTTACCACAGACTCTGTGCCCCACAGTTTGCGTAAGAAATGGTACAATGTTACTTATACTGGAAACTTCCCATTTACTAATTAATTCTTACAGATCTCAGAAAGAAGCTCAATCTTTAAAAATTTGTGTTGGCATTGTCAATTCTACACCTAAGTTGTAAAACTCAGCCCCTAATCTTACCTAAGTGATAAATACTTTAAGGAAAAAAGTTACCACACTGCAAAATACTTTACTGAGAGTGCTTATTGTTTTAGGGAACTAATCTAGCACTTGAAGTGTGGACTAATCCAGAGACTCAGTGAGCTACTGGAAGTGTGATGCAAAGAAATAAAAAGCAGGAAGCTTAACTCTTGCCAAAAGGCCCCCAAGACCCACCATCCAGTTCCAAGGTTGCAGATTAATTTGCCAGATTCCAAGAATAGCATGGCAAACATAGGGAAAACTTGTTTCTCCCATCTTCCTGTCTCTGAACTAGCCATTTTTCCGACTGTTCCAGTTTGAGCCACTGATGTATGGATATGCAGATAAATCGCACCCATCCTGCCCAGCTGACCTTTGCCTAAACAAAAAGTGGGGCACACCAGGCTGTCTGTGTTCACACCAGGTGACTTCCTCGACGCATACAGTGAGTCCACTTGGTCATCTTTTGTGGAAAATCCAGGATCACAAGGGAGAGAGAATGAGAGTGACAAGGAGAGCCACGCCCTGAAAAGACTGGCACATTTGTGAAATCAGCCTGAGAAAAACAATATCCATATCTCTGGCAGACAGCTCTAGCACAAACCCTGCTACAGGCCCTGTTTGCACCAGTTTTGCATCTGCTCTTTCCCTGACAACAGGTATGAGGATAAATTTATCCTACTGAAATGACAACCTTTTCGTACTGGCAAGTATGCAGTACTGAAAAATCCATACATTTACATCCTCTAAATACAACAGTCGCTGAATTAGCTATTTAAGTCCTTATGGTTGCTCTACCAAGCAATGCCTGGAAAATCCGTAATACAAACATTTTATGAGCTGGGTAATGGAAGCACATTTTTAAACGACTAACACAGTTTTTAAATTTCATCACAGGTCAGAAGTGTAACAATTTTTAATACATTTGTAAAATGCAAGGCTCCAAGAATAGTGTTCTAAAATTGGTAGGGTTGAAAGACAGACAGAATGTCTTCCATATATTGGGAATATGAATGAGCACAGACCTGTAGCCTTAACTTATTTCAAATGTTGTTCTCTGACAATAATCCAGAAAGAACTCTGGGTTTTATTGAAAATGAGATACAGATTTTATTCTGAAAAAAAAACATCTTTATGCTGAGTTTGCAAAAGTTAAAAGCTGTGATCTTGAAGCATATTTAACTAATGAAAATTATCCTGAATGAATAAAAGAACCTTATTTCTTATGCGCTCCTTTTTGGATGCCATGTCATCACACTTGTCCTCTTTACCCAGTTTGTCAACTGCCTCCACAGTGAAGCTGTAGTTGTAGTTCCCTTTTTTTCCTCTGTCTTGGTTGTATCCTTTCCCCCATTTCAGCTCTTCTTCATTCCTTCTCATAAACTTGTCAAACTCATAGTGAGTTCTATGCTTTCTGCCATCATCCAATCGATACCTTTGTCTTTCAGGTTCTTTTTCTCGGAATCTTCTCTCCAAATCTCTTTGCTCTTTATCACTATCATTTTGTGACCTACAAGTATGTATAAAAAGAAAGAAAACCCAAGCAATTAAGAGTAAAAAGGAGCTGCTGACAATATAAAGCCTTCCTTTGACTTCAACAGTAAGTAGATCAGTTATATGGCAAGGTTGCTTTCTTCTCATTAAAAATTAGTTATAAGCAATTTTGCTGCATGTCTCATCCATGTATGTCCAGCCCTTGACCATGCATGCATTCAGTTCAGAATAGCAAAGCTTTGCAATCAAAATCAGACCTTTGTGCAACTGTTATGGAAGGCCCATTCTCCACCTTCTATCCCTCTTTGAAATCCTACCAATAGTTCCTGAATACCCTTCACATAAACACATGCTGCATTCTTAACTCTTGTGGCCTGGTCTTGAGATGACTCATGCATATAAGCACTCCCTTCAACAGGAATATTCAGGGCTCACAGGAATTGTGCAGGTTTCATGTATCAATTTGTAAGGTTCCATGACTCTTAACTAAAATTATTCACTGACATCACAACTTGCAGAAGACATTTGTGAAAATGAATACTTTTGTTTTAGGCTTTTGTTTATCGTGTCTCTAAGTAATCTAGCCTGCCTTTGTGTATTTTATTTAGGTGAAAGACCATTACATTGCCACAACTTAATTTCTGCTATGCTGCAATGGGTTGATATTATAAAGACCATTTCTAACATTATGCTGCCTGTCTGATAAAATTTCCAGCTCACTTATTCCCTTCATTGTCCCAGTTCAGCAAGTGGGTGCTTCTCTCATACAGCCAAACTGCAAATAATGAAGAAAGATTACAGAATACATTGAACTTTAAAAGGAACAAAAACAGGCAGTTTCCTTTTATAGATTACATATGTATAAATATTTAAAATTGAAAAAGTTACTCGAGCATGGAGATTTTCTAATTGTGTAGTGATCAAATCGTGATATGCTTCTCATTTAGAATTATTTAATACCAACAAAAGTATATCTTTCCATATGACTTTAAAAAAAAAAAAAAACAGAAATGTTAAAATTGTTAGAACCTGCCATGCACTTGGGCATTGGTGTGGCTGCTGAGACAGTGGCCCCATCTCAGGAAGAGCTGGAGGTCACAACAGAACCCAAATAAGAGGGAAGTTATTCAGTATTTCACAAGACTGAGCTTGGAAAATCTACATTAATGCCTTACTAAACTTACCGGATCAATAGTAAACAATGTTATATAGCACCACCAAAGGTTACTGCGTAAGAAGCCAGAGAATCAGTGGAGTCACCATCCCTGGAGATATTCCAAAGATGTGTAGACAAGGCACTTAGGGACATGGTTCAGTGGTGGACTTGGCAGCACCAGGTTAACAACTGGATTCAGTGATCTTAAGGATCTTTTCAACCTAAACAATTCTTTCATTAGCAAACAACTGATTTGCCCCTGCAGTTGTTTCTGTTGACCCTGTTCTGTTTCTTTTGTTGCAGAATATCAACAAAGGAGTAACCAAATATTTTCAATTTCCATGAGAGAATAGGACACAGAAGTTTTCAAGAACTTTCAGGACATACTCAACATATTGAAACACTGAGCCCATGCTTGAAGTCCTTAGTCAGAAACAAAAAAAAAGATGAATAATGCATGTAGGATATTTATTCAACTAGTAAGTTCAGTTATTTTATTTTCCAGTGCTCAAAGTTTCTTTATTGTTCTATTTGCCATTAGGAGAACATTTGCAGCTCCTTCATATATCTCACAAAACCTGAGAACCTACGTGGATAACAGTAAAATTTAAACACTCAGAATAGGCAGGTAGCCCGCACGGCTCCCAGAGTACAGTCCCAAACTTCCTCTCATATTTTATATGTAATACCTTAGGTAACTTATTAAAATGCTAAAGCTTGTCCTTCTGTACTGCAAAGCACTTTTTAAGAGTGTAGCCGGGAAACTCAGGCGAAGAACAAAGGACTATTTATCTCAGCAGCACCTTATTCTCATTTATGTGTCTTACATTTCTTATGGGTGAATCTTGCTTGCAATGAGACATACATGCCAAAGGACAAGAGAGAGAACCAATGCTGAAAATACTTGTAAGATGATGCATTCCCAGGCTACAGCAGTAACAGAACTAATCTATGCCCCTTGTCCCTACTAGTACCAATATAACACAAATGGCAGTGGGAGACAGAGAGAGACATATGCATGTATCTATCATAAGGCTATCATTCACACCACTATGGCTATCATTCTGCCACTGTGTGATTTATCAAACACAGTTATGTGTTTATTGCAGCAAAGCCGAGTGTGAAGGAAGAGTATGGTATCCCAGCCAATGTAGTCTTTGACATCAGAAATGGAAGGAGGGCCTTACCTGAGCTCTTGATGGGGAACAGGTAAAGTAACAGTGAAACACGGAATGACTTTTCACGTAGAAATCATTCTAATCTGGGATTTCATAGCATTTCACAATAACAAACTGCATCCACTAATACTGCCATCAGGTCACAGAATACCTTTTACCAAAAGGACAGTAACAGGTTTGTTCACTCACACAATAAAATCAGTTCTCTAGGGGACAGAACACCTTGTCAATGCACCGCTTATATTTAAGCCTTGAGATGAAGGCATTTATGATCTAAATTGAAGTCTAAAATATAAATATTACTTACTTTTCCTTAAGTTCTTTTAGTGTACTCTCCAAAGACTTCGATTTTATACTCCCAGATCCAGGTGATTTATCCCATTTGTTCTCCTCAATGTCAGCTTCTTCACCTTTTTCTTTGTGCTTTTCACTGGCCAGTTCATCTCCTTTTTCAGGCTTCTTGAGAAGCTAAGAGGTATTTGTTTATATTACGATGTAAAATTATTCTCCTCTGTTGTAATAGACATTTTAACAAGCACTAAATATATCAGTAACCTGCTAGGACTGGAGATACCTTATTAAAATGCTAGGAATATATTTTACAAAGTATGAAATTCAAAGTTATTTAGAAAGAGCAGTTTACTTTTGCTAAGGAGTGAGTCATTAACAGGCATTTTGTAACTGTACACTTTTAAATATGCTGAGAGTACTGAAGAAAGCACTTACCTGCACTTATCTCCTGAGTTTTATATATAAGACATTATTATGGTTTATGGTTTCTTAGAAATCATGCAACAGAGCTCAATGTCATCGCCAATAAAATAAGAAGCAGAACCTCTACAATACTACAAAGAGAGCAGGATTAATACTTCACTACTTGAAATATTTTATATCAAATGTGTGTCACATGAACTACTTGGGATAGACTGGCATGTAGAAGTAGGTGCTTAGTACATCCTGACACAAATACAGACTAAAGAAAAACTTACGATATTAGCAGAAAAGATCTCATTGCATTTTCACCTTGAAGATTAGGATTTTCAAGAAGTCTGTTCCTTTCATAAAAACTCACACAAGACTTGAGCAGTGTCTGGCATTGCAGGAACAATCTTTACAGAAGGACCAATGGTCTCAGACTATCACCCTAACATGTCAGGACTAACCAAAACCTCTCCTCAGTCTTTTCATTCCACCAGATTTTGTGAAACAAGCACAGGTTATTCTTCTCCAATACTTAAAATTTCTATAATGTTTCTCTCAGGAAATATTTTCCTTTTCTTTCAGAGAACTAATTTTTAAGATCATATCACTACTGATATGTCATAAATACTGGAGTTTTTTGGACAACCAATTTTGGGTAATATATTTTAAGGATTAAGTCCATTTTCTCCTGAATTTTTAGAGTATTTTTCTTTATGCACAAGCATGAAAAATACATAATTCAGATTCGGAATTTACTGGTTTTATACTTTCAGATGAAGGAAACTGTTTTCCAAGAAGACAAGAGGAAAGAAGTCCACAGTTCTGTACCTAAGGCCATTAGTCACACTTTCAAACAACACTACTTAGTCAAAGCCCTACATTGCTTTCCCTTGCAGTCAAACCTGGTTTGGCATCTCCACACTATACTGTTGTACACCAAATAAACATTGAGATACCAAAGAACTTCTGGATAACTTCAAAAGAAGAATAATCTTTTTTTTTCATTACGGTACCTTGATCCTTATTTCTTTTTCAGAAATTTTCTTTTGCTTCTCCACTTCTTTTCTTTTACGTCTCTCTTCTTCTCTGCGCTTCCTTTTCTCCTCCTCCCGCAGACGTTTCTTCTCCAATTCTCTCCGTCTTCGTTCTTCTCTTTTCTCTTCTCGTATTCTCTGAAGAGTTCAAAATGATTAATTGTAAATTGTCCAATGGAAAAAACATGTGAAACATAAATGTTGAACTTCAGGCAAAAGTCTGAACGTACCTGCTTTTCTAATTTTCTATTTTTAATATATTCCAAAAGGGGTGTTGTTCTTCTAGCTAAAACACAAAAAATTTGTGATATAGTGTTCAACTCCTAAAATATGTACTCATTTCTTTACTTTAGTGCTAACCCCTTTTTTCTAGCTTTATCTGAAAGGGAGCTAAATTGCTGATAAACCTATTTGTTTCATGTATTTTTGAAGGCATTCCCATCATTCTGCTTTAGAAACACTTTGTTGCTTTTTTTGCTGTTTGCGTTAGAAGCAACATAAATACAATGCATGATTATTTAATTTTTAATTAAAGATCGTATCTTGTCAGTTCAAGAGAATGGCTTTTCTCTCTTGTTTATTGAATGGTTATTTCACCAAAAAGGAAAGGAATGTGTTCAGAATCTATTCCTACTTTTTACTTTTATACATCAAAACCTAGCTATATCATTCATATACAGCCCATATTACTGTAATCTCATAAATAATTTTTCAATCCCAGATGTCAAAGTGCCTCATGAAGGAAACATTTTCAGTCTCATACAATATTTCCATTTACCCAACATTAGCATTCACCTCTCCACAGGAAAACACGAGGGATAAAAGGTAAGTTGTTTGTCCCAGGTTACATAGCAAAAGTGTCAGCAGATTCAATACAAATCTGACTTCCTAAATAACAAATAAAAAGTCTCATCTACTGGATCATATTATGTTACAGAGCTGTCTCCACACTCTGAAATCAGATCAGCTGCCTGTACCATCCCCAAATTCTACAAAATCTCGGAGTATGTAATAAAATTTTTTACCATATATAGCATTCATGACTGTCGGTATTGAATTCAGACAAATTCACGTACAGCTGAGAGTAGTCACAACAAATTTTGTCAGTCTTAGATGTCCCAGGATAGAAAACGTTTGCCACTTGAAATTGCTCTACAGATACACATAGGATTTGCTCTCAAACTAGAAAAAATACTCACTATTGGAATGCATGACAGGATTTGGAAGAAAAAGGGGGAAAAAACCAAACCAAAAGTAAAAAAGGAATAAATTTAAAAAGTTTTCAACCAATTTGAAATTCCATAACCAAAATCCAGATACAATTCATATCCCCAAAACATTTAAATCTTTCTGCCTTGGAAACCAAAATATGCTGGGGGCAACCCATTCATTGACAATAAAACTTTGTTATGCAGTTATGAATAGACTGACAGGAAGGCTAATGGGATTTACCATTTACCTCTAGTAAATACCAATGTTCAAAAGCAGCAACCAACTTTAAAAGATTGTTGATTTGCCATTTTCCAATCTCTATCCCTAGATTCCCCAAGCTGCCTCACCCTCCCCACATGCCAAGTTTTAGGTCCCCAGAACCCTCCCTTCCAGTCTCTCAGATCTGCAGCTCTGCCTCTCTCTCCTGCCCCTCTAAGTTCTCCTGTCTGAGCAGTGTCTGCCCCTGGGCACTTTTACGTGCTGAAAGATCACAAATTGTAACTGGAAGGTCTGGGGAAAGGACAAGCTGCATCAAGAGTCCAGAACTTGACCCTAATCATGACTAAGGCTCTGGTGCAAGAGGTTTAATGAGAAATCACTGAAGGGAGAGAGGCAGTGTGATGAGTACTATCAAAAGAGAACGAAAAAAAAAAATAACGTTCATCAAACCTGAATCTTACCCAGTTTATTTATGGGCCTTAATGTGAATAAAAATCTAAGAGGTTTTTCTTAAAATGTTTATGAAACTTTTAAAAAAATAAATTACTAAATGATTACTAAATTACTGTGTCATCAAAACCTTTTTCATTTTATCTTGCTCTCTACAAACAAGCCAGAAAAATGAGCTTATTTTCACCTTGTAACTGAAAAAATCTCTGTCATATATCTCTGTCACAATGAATCTGATCAGCTACTGGATCTGACATGATGCGTAAAATATGTTGGTTTGCAGTAACTCTACATGGAGAAATGCTGAGCATGTAAGGCCCAATTCTCAAAATCCTGGGCATATCCTTCATTGACATCAGCAGGAGTAAGACCTTTCCAACTGGACACACGACTAAATCCTTACATAATTTTGATATAAACACTGAAGAAATCTTTTTTTTTTTAATATTGATAGCAATGGTCGTGGCCTTGAATGGCGGAAAAAATAAAGCAACTAATTTAATTTCCTGAGATTTAACAGAAACAACATACTAAAATTATCAATGTAAATCTGCCTTCAGCCAACTAGTATTCTTACTCTGAAATCTGCAAGTCTCAAAACTAGTAATTTTCATTGATAGATTATTTTTACTTTAATAAATCTTTCTTGAAATTGTTAACTTTTTGTAAATTGTAAATTTCTTACAAGATTTTGACTGCTCTTACTCTGCTGTCAAATACTAGGGAAGGTTCGGGGTAAATAAATATTTTTATGTAACTTCCCT
>WEIV01008960.1:105933-123921 GCA_013390005.1 Calyptomena viridis | reverse complement strand
ACAACACTAGGAATTTTGGAGTGCTCTGCTTTGTCAGTCCCAAATTTTTAAAACTCTCCTTGGTGACTTTAAAGTAATGAGTCAAAAAGATAATTTTAAAATGAAAGTCTTTTATCTACTCCTATCACAGCACATTTTGCTATTTATATTGCATTCGTCAGCTTTTTGCTGAAACTGGTGAACTAGGGTTTTTGTGGATGTCCTTCCTGACTGAAAGAAAAAACTCATTCCCTTTTCTTCTGAGACCTGAGTTTTTATTTATTTGTGGTAAATAGGGTTAGAGTATCAATGAAAGAATAAGAGTTAATAACATTTGGAATTTGTCATTTGAATAATATTAATGCTTTTTATGAATGTACAAAGTGGATCAAATTGGAAATTTAGAAGTCTACTTGTAGAAATATAGAATTCCTAGAACAAAACCAAAGTAAATGACTTACAGCTAGCTTCAGAAAAAAGTCTGCATGCATGTTTGGTATGCAAGTGCTATAGTATTAGATAGCATTGATCACTGTATGTTACAGATGTATGTGCATATAGCTATGTCCAGGTCAGCTTGATAAATGTTGGGGTGCATGCCCTTTATTGTTAAATATTTGTCTAAAATGACCAATGTATTCTGAAACTCAGAGTACAGATTTCATTCAAAGCCTATTGTGATCAATGGAAGTTTCTCCAGTGAGCCTTATGGCTTGAGACGAGTTTTGATATAAATGTCTAGATGAAGGAATTTTTATCAATGTCAAGATAACACAACAATAATGTTTACTATTACTTTCCAAAACACTTCTGCATAAAAGACTTGATGATATTCCTTAGGCCAGAAATTAAGGAAATAGTTGAAAGTTCTCCCATTGATTTTCTAGTTCTTGAAGGTGTGTCACCTTCTATGCAGTTACTCCAGCAGTGCTAAGGTATTCCACAGTCAAAAAATAGTGGAAACCAGGCTACCAGTAATGTTATGAGATTTGCCTGTCAAAGTGTTTCCTACCTACTGTAATACAAAGTTAATCTGAGATTCATTTGTACTTACATAAGTGTACCTAGTTCAAGTTAGACAGAAAAGACAAGTCCTTCCACAGCTTCCAGGTTATCTCTGTACTTTCTGTTCCAGAGGTGCCAAACTCAAACCCTCCACACTTGGTCTGGTAGTCACAGATTACCAGCAGACTCCTTCTCATGTTCAAATTCAGTGTGACTTTGTGGGTACAGCACTTGGCCACTTGTGTTCAGGAGAATCACTTTCTGTCACCAGCTCTAATGCTGGCCTACTTGTGACTCTATGAAAACTCTGGGTTCTACTGTCGCATCCGTAAAAAAGAAGTAAGAAAACTTCCTTCCAAAGTGAAATCTTTTCCTTCTACTATGTTTTTAGTTAAAAATGAAGAGAATAGTCTTTATTTTGGAAGCTTTCTTCCACAATTGCAGGTGATAATTTTCAGTGGCAGATGTAGATGTGCCACTTCAGTTACTGAACATCTGTTCAAAACCTACAGGATATTAGTGGTTACTGAAGAGAAAGGAAAATAAATGTAGACGCTTGTGTGTTAATCATGCTTAGTTCAGTGGAAAAAATAATTCTATTTCAGTCAAGTTTTCAATGATTCTCATCTGTTCCTGATACACAGTTGGAAATTCAGGGTGGTTTTTTGGAAGTACCGAATACTCTACTGAAAAGAGTAGCTAATTTGCTAGATAGTAGTTTATTATACTCTCAAACCCTATTTATTTAAAAAAAAGTACAAACTTTATAAAAATTCTTTTTTTAAAATCAAATATGCCCTTTGAAACAGGTTTTACATAAATTATTTCAAGTGACCCTATGAGTAATGCACGCTACATATCACAAAAATATAAAAATCATCCTCTCCTTATCCCTTCTCATTTTCCTCATTTCTCTCCCCTCTGCGTCCAAAAAGGTCCAGTTTCTGTGTTAGACTACAGTAAAAATTACAGAATTTATAGGCAAAATGGATATTTGTTTAACTGCTTTATTTTTACTAAGATTTTATACATTGAGCTGTTGATACATACAAGTTTTAAATACAAGAATGTTGCTACTTAATATTTTTGTTTTTCCCCTACAAGGAAAATACAAAGAAACTTTCAGAACAGCAAAAACAGATGTGACACAAAAGGAGATATTTTATTTGTTTAAAGACAAATTTCAAGACAGTTTTAACTCAGGTTTTACATGAAGCTTTAAAAGTACAAAAAAGTACTTAATTATAACTGAAGGTAAGTTGACATGCTCATATCTATACTTATAAATGGTTAAAAAATTCCCTTATTCTTTAAATAGTAATGAATCTTGTATGTATGGCACAATTTCCCTTAGTGTGTCATTAGATATTTCATCAGGACAAATATGTCAATTAAATTCATTCTCTAAAAGTAAAATTTTTTGTGAGACTGTCACCATGACTCAGAGTAAAGCCTAGTGGAGATGATTGAATGAGACTTACTTTACTGCAAGCTTTGATGAGACCTGTCATTATACCAAATAATTATATTTCATCATGGAAATATCTAGAAATGCTCTATTTGCCCCTGCAAAATTCTAGTTCTCAATGCAATTTGGCCTGAGATTATATACAATCCTGTATGAGTATGATTCAAGACCAAGATTTTTTGCAGAAAACCTGAATAAAAATGCATCCAGGTTGAAAATTTTGAAAAATCCTGCTAGATGGATAGAATGGCATTGAACAGAGAAGCATATTTTGAGACTGCGGGAACTAGGAGAAACATCACTAGGACCTAAAAACAGGACCTTCTGCAATGTATTTCTGTTTAACCGTGTGAACATTTGAACTACTTCTCCAAGAACTTTGGAAAATTTTCTTCTTTTCCTGGGCTGAAACCTGGCGTGGGGAGACACATATCATGATGACAGTGGGACAACAACCACATCTTCCTGCTTCTTACTCTTTTGTCCTTTCCAGCACCACCATCCATTACCAGACTTGACAATATTTTATTATTCTGGACAAATTTCCTATTTAGGTATATCCAGGTACAGATGTACCTGGCCCTTGCTACACGAATGATCTAATTAGTGGGCAAAATTCTCTGAATCCCTGTCACTATATTTGCTGGAGAATACCAATGAGAACAGGTATGTCTGCTAGATAGAATGCAAAGCAGATTTTAACAAACTTGTGGAGGTGTCAAAGCAGTCAATTTTTTTTTTTATTTTGTCACAGAGATCACATAAAGCTGGTATCTACAACATTTTTTTTGTCCAAATTGTCATTTACAGCTATCTAGAGCATCCAGACATCATAGTACACACGTGCCCTTAACTAATGTTTATGTATAATATACTTTGTTAACATGTATTGTGCTTGTGTCACAGTCAGAGCAATTCCATTTCACAAAAACTATACTATTTGTTTTAATTCCACTTTGGAACAAGACCAAAAGCTTTTGGAACACTATGGCAGAAATGGAATTATCAAAATCAAAGTTTTTGTGTCAAAACATGTGGATGTGATTAGGGAACTGGCTTGGCATGGGGAAAATTATGTTGTTCTATGTAAAACAAAACCCACTTTTTTCTTGATATAACATGTTGGATCAGACAGACTAAGGATTTGAACCTCTACTTCCTTTAATATTTAGTTATTCTTCTCTCTTTCATCAAACTTCTCAGGTGTCAAGAGATATGTATAAGGTCTTGATGCAACTCAGTGAAAAAAGCTGGTTTGGGACTGAGATTTGTTTGCTCTTTATATAATAGATCACAGTGTTATACAGATGAACTATATGCTTCTTCAGACCTTCTATTTTTCCATTTTGTAAAATATATCAACAATAGATTGCATGAAATATGGAAAACAAATCAATTTAGAATAATAGCAATTTTTACTTTAACTTTTCGAATAAGATGTATAACTATGAGCACATGAAGTGGATTTCCTTACACCAACCAAGAAGGAATACAAAAGCATCTTTCCTAAAGTAAGTCCTGGCCTACATTTGGCCATAAAAGTCTTTCTTGAAAGTTGGATTCTTGACCCAAATGCCACTCATAGATGCAAGTGCTTGAGTTGTCTCTCTTGTATGTGGACTGTGTTCACTCTTCATTTGGAAAGTGAGAAGAGGCAGAGTAAGGATTAGGGGTTTACTTACCTCGTGACTTGAACACTCAGCTGACAAAATGAGAAGCACACATTTATTGCATTCAGGCTAAGGAAATCTGGACCACAATTTTCAGATCCACAGCACACTCAGAAACCACCAAACTGGAAAAAATCCTAAGGGGAAAACTTGGTTCATTTTTTCTATTGGTTGATACTGGGCCATTAAAGAAAGGAAATGTTATGCAAAGACTAAACAAGCAAAACTGAAAGGTCGTCTTGCTTTAATGAGAAAGGGTAGAGATAGGTAGTGTGAAAAATCCCGGGTTCTGTCCAAACTTTTGTTAGTGCTTATGTAATTTTTTTTGGTAGTGCCTTATGCTGCAGTAGGATGTTAACCTATACAATTACCTTTGCTTCAGGAAACAGTAGCAAAAAAAATTTAGTTAATTAAATGTGCTTTCTCAATTGTTGTGAAGTACAGAATTTTTTTTCTCCAATAGATTTTCTTGAAAACAGTTCATCTTGCACTGGAATATGCCAGGGAGATGGTCAATTTGTTGTGCTTGGTTCCCCTACAGGAGCCTCTAGGTCCCTTCAGCTGCTGTGGAAACGCACAGCAACTGCTGGTTTCCCCTTGCTGGGATCCTCAATCACCCATGGCACCCAGCTTGAAGGAATTCTGAAATAGAATGTTGGATGATTTGCAACTGAGAAGATTGACTTGCTGGTGGGGGAAAAAACAAAAAAGAAAAGAGGCTTAGTAAATGTTAAAAACCACCTGTATAATTCAGGGGTGAAATTTGCTTTGCTATTCCAGGTCAACTAGGGTCCGATGTGTTATATATTTGGTAACTTTGGTCAGGACTTGAGGTCTCATTTGACTTACAGGTACACATTTCTTTATTCAAAAGCTAATGTCTTTGACCTTTCTTAAACTGATTAACAGGGCTTTCATATATAGGTACAAGTTTGGAAATGCATTTACTGTTGTTGATTCTTGCTTTCATTATTTCAAAAGCAGGGAGAGATTTCTTTTGAATGTAATTCTAACTGATAGTAAACAACTCACAGCTTACAAGAGAGCTAATTAGAGACAACTATACTGTAATCTAATTGATCACGGCTTTAAAGACGTGGCTAATTTTTCTGCAGCCGTGTCCGCAAATATGAGAAAATCAAGCTTGTTCTAGGCCTTGTCTGAGATCTTTTCTGGGCCTAGGGCAGACCACTTATAAAACAAGTGTAACTATTAGATAGCTGCTCCTCTGGTGGAGGGCTACAACTGTGCTGGGTGATGCTGGGTAACACTGGTGGTACTGATGCAGGGGGGACATAACAAAACTAAGGGCCATTTGTTCAAGTTGCCCAAGCTGGGTTTGTGCAGAATAGTAAGTATAATACTCAGTTGAAAAGTGCATGCCAGTGTTGCTGCAGATGCATAGTAAGGAGGCAAATACCAAGTGACCAAAATACTAATGCTGAGGAAAGGAACTTATGTGCAAGACAAAATATGTATGTAGAAATCTGGAGCCAAAGAATTAAGATGACCCATGAATGTTGTCATCTTTGAATGGGGTTTTACACATTATTATCAAAGTCATGTGCAATTTCATTGTAAGCTACTATAATCATGAGAGAGCTTACAACACATGAGTGAAGAAGATATACACTTAGAAAAGGGTGTTACTTTTCTTGATATGAATGAATGAACTTATAAATAATGTTTAATTGCAATTTTCCCCAATTACCTGCATATACTCAGGTTTAATAATCTGAACTTAATAATAATTATGGTTTAATAATAATTACGCATATAATCAGGTTTAAGCCTCTCCTGTTTAGGCTTATTGATCTCAACCGTTTTTGTATTTGCATTTGGATACATACAAAAAGCTCTTCTTTGCATTAGTAATGGGCAGATAAAATATTGAAGGACACACCATCTTAGACAAAAGAACCTTGAGTCATATGCTGACAATAGTTACTCCATTGTTGCTGCATTAACTATTTTACCCCAGGTGAAAGTCTGCTTGTGGGCCTTTTCAAGATGTCTTCCTTTAATAACTGCTTGAAAACATTCTTTAAATCATAGTCTTCAGATTTTTTCAGTATTCTGTTTTTATTTCACTTTGCTTTTCTGTTTGAGAATGTCTCCTTTTATTGTGTGTCTTCCATCAATGGAATTGAGATATTGCATTTTTGTGTGTCAATCAGAAAAGAAGTCGTAGGTAACACAGTTTCTTCATATTGGTATTACATGTTAAATTTTTTATACTGTCACAAATGCCTTTTTTCCTCATATCCATAATTTTTCTTGCTTGGTAGAGATTTAACTTTTTACAGAACAACAGAAAAAATATATGTTTTTCTATTTCCTGAGACAAATCTATGAGCATTGTTAAATTTGTTTCTTTTCATTGTCTATTAATGATTTTTAATAAATAGACTCTCTTTTGATTGACTCACAGTATCCTGTGAGATACTGTCCAACACATCCTGGAGAAACTGTCCAACACACAGCTCAATTCAAGTGGTGGGTAAGCAATTGGCTCACGGGTTGAGCATGGAGTGTAATAGTGAATGGGGTAATATCAGACTGGTGACCTGTATCTAGTGGGATTCTGCAGGGCTCTATCTCAGGCCCTGTTCTCCTCAACAATTTCATAAGTGTCATGATCCAGTTATTAAAATTATTAGGAATGCCTCTGCCCAAATTCAGGTGCAAATGAGACCATATGCCAAAGTCAATAGTATGGATTTTAACAGTATCACATTTAACAGTGTCACATTTAACAGTAAATGTAAGGCAGAGAGAGAGAGAAAGAAATTGGAAAAGGCAGAGGAGGGGGGGGAAGAAAGAGAATGACAGAGAGAAATTAATAGAAAAAGTATCACCACTGTGTGGAACACAATGGCATCCCGTGGGTATTTTCTGGTCTTCTTGATGGTTAGAGTCCCAAAACCAGAGTCCAATGAAGTAATATATGTTCAGGAGATGCCAGGCACAACCTCCCCTGGGGGTGGGGGGAAGCTTTGCAGTCTCTTGTGACAGGCTGTGGATTAGTTGTACAGGACAAGTGGCAACAAGCACAAACTTAAACCAGGACATTACATTTAAGTGTAAGAAACTTAGAGCTGTCAAACATGTCAGACTTTGCCCAGAGATATTATAGAGTCCTTATCCTTGGAGGCTTTCCAAACTTGATTGAATGTGGCTCTGTGCTGCCCTCCACAGTTGACCCTGTTTTGAGAGCATGGTGTGGACTCTTCCAGAAATCTCTACCAACCTCAGTTGTTATGTGTGTATCCTCTTGAGTGATTCTCCATGGATCAGTGAAACACCGGTGTTACTTGCTTCCTTTGTTCTTCATTGCCTTGAATATGGATCTCTTTTTGTGGCATTTGTCCTCATTCCTCCGTGTGATGATATAGTTTAAACTGAAATTAAAAAGGTATCTCACTAAGTTATTTGTGACGGGGGTTCCTATGAGTTCTTTTGGGTTTTGGTTTTTTGTTTGTTTTCTTTGAGAAGAGATAGTAGGAGCTGCATTGGTATATGTGATAGGAAAGTGCACTGATGTGGAACATTACAACAGAAGACATTTTTCTTCCCTTTCCTTACACAACTAATGTACATTTTCCATAGCTGTGAGTACTTCTGCAAAGTTTATGTACTTCTGTGGGATTCACTTTGCAATTAAAACATTCAGTTTAGGTGTTTGTATATGACTTAGCTTTTAGTCATCATCAGTTGGGCCAAGATAGTGATTCCAGGTACTAAGACAGGTACTTACTGGCTATTGTTCTGAAGGACTTCATGGACCACACTGAATGACAACTTTGACTGATTTTCGCTGTCTGTAATGGAACATCAGGCACCCATAAACCTTTGCCCAATGCTGAATCTCACTTGTCTGACTGAAAAGCATTTCTTTTCATCAAATATCTGAAGTGGTTGTTTTAAGCTTTCTTTTTCATAACCAGTGCACAAACAGTTAAGCTACACATAGTACTTTCTTCTGCAGTTTTCAGGGAACTAATCTCATTATCAGTTTTAACACTTTGTCATTTTTTGACCTATAAGCAAACCTTCTTTTTTTCTCATTTATTCCTCCTCCAAGATATTAAAATGCAGATGCCCCATTAAATTGAGACAGACTAACTGTATTAAAAGTTCAGAGTTGAGGATGTGAGCTTGTTGATCATTAAAAATTCAGATGATCATTGAACTTCCATTAATTTTCATTGTTAGCTATCAGATGAATCTGAGTTTCCTATGGACTATGAATTTGTGTTCCGATTGAGTCTGGTTTTGAAATATTTATCTTGGAGATGACATTTACTAGCAGGGAAATGCAGTTGGATAAGTAAAAATCTTCTGTATGTTGTTCTATATTTAATGTCATCTCTCTCCACAGAATATAGGTATCTTTTAAGGTAACAACATAGAAATTCCGGATTTCAAGGTCCTGAAGTGAATCAGAAATTCAATTAGCAGAGTATGGACCCTGGATTTCTGGAAAAGAGATTTTAAGAGTCTTAATAAGAAAACTGCTAGAGGTCCTGTGGGAGGCAGTTCTGAAGGGAAAAGTTGCTCAGGAGGTCTTTTATGGACAACTTCCTCCAAGCATAACAACAGTATATTCTATAACAAGGAAAAGAAGTAGAAACTCACCTAAAGCAAGCCTCAAGTGATATCAAATTCAGAAAGGTTATAATATCTAAAACATCTCTAAGATACATAAATATAAACATAAACATAAATGTAAATATGTAAATACAAATAAATATATACATATATATAAAATGAGTTGCAAATGAGGCTGGGCTATAAATGAGGAATGTAGAAACATTGTCATATAGGAATAGTGCTGGAAGATCAAAGACCAACTAGAGATAAAACTAGCAAACGAAATCAAGGGCAACAAGAAAAGCTTCTAAAGTTACATTAGCAGTATGAAACACAAATGAGGAAAATGGGGGCTGCTACTGGATGAGGCAGGCGCATTAGTCAGACAAATCACAGCAAAGGCTGAAGTAGTGCATGTCCTTTAACCTGATGGCCTTTAACATGAATCCACTACTGAAGTAGTGGATATCCTTTAACCCTTTCACCAGGAAGGGTTTTTATGCCTTTGTGCCCAGAAACTTTCTTCAAGAAGGTGAGGAATTACCAGAAGTGGAAAAAAGAACAAGTCAGGATCTCTTGAGAAATCAACTCCTGATGATCTGCTTAATCTCTTTATCAGTATCCTTCTGGAGAAGGAGAAAGAATGCATGCCTTTTAAAACGCAGGCGAGGTCACACTGGGAGGGTGCAGTCAATACACTTGAGGACAGGGCCACTATTCAAAGGATCTTGACAAGTTAGGAGAATGGGACAACAGTAGCCTGATGAAACTCTACAATGACAGACAAAGTCCTGTATCTGAGAAAGACAATTTCAGAATCAGTCAGTTTTGGAATAGAGTTTGGCCCTCTGCAATATACAAAAAAGTTATAGATCGATTGCATTTATAATTAATGGAAGTATTCCTTAGTGGGTCTTCCATGGATAGATAGAATTGGAGATAAATATTCAAAGGAAGAAATTTAGGTTTACAAATCATTAAAACATATTTTAAAAAGAAACTCACAGGTACCACAAAAGCTTCTTAATTTGTCTCAGTAGAATCTGCAGTCAGTAATATTAGAGAATTAATACATTACTATTTATTTCATATACACAGAAATTTTCTTCATCCAGACATTTCATAAGGCTTGGGTAAAATATCATACCATTTATCAAAACAATGAGAATGTGAAAACATGCTTTAAAGAATCATTATTTCAAGAATCTTATGAAATAGGAAGTGTTGGATTATTCTTGGTCATTGAGAAAAACTTTGTAGACAATTTTAACCAAAAGTTAGTTCAGCTTACTACATAACTTCACAAATGGTTATATTGGCAAAGTGAGGAAGTGAATTCTGTGAATTCTGTGACAGATGCAGTAGCAAGTGGTTCGGGAGGATGAATTTCTCAAGACCTATCTGAGCCAAGACTGAGGCCAGTTGTATTGAATTGCCTTGGA
Source organism: Calyptomena viridis (assembly GCA_013390005.1). Lineage (NCBI taxonomy): Eukaryota > Metazoa > Chordata > Aves > Passeriformes > Eurylaimidae > Calyptomena > Calyptomena viridis. The sequence goes on along the minus strand of WEIV01008960.1, from coordinate 113,764 downwards.
GCAAGTGAACTAGACTTTTATGATAGCCTGTCTCAGTGCGGTTTCTGTTGAGCCTACATTTGGATTTTAGGATTTCCTCTGCATGAATGTTCTCGAATGGTATTGTCTCCCTGATGGAGTCAGCAAGCCTTCCAGTTTAGACGACTGTGGATGAACATATGTGTATAATGGAAACATGCTCGGTTGTAGCCTTCCCCCGTCAGGGCTTGCCGAGGGGTGAGGGTATCCCCTGCACTCCCCAGGGGATGGCTGAGGGAAATGGAGGATGAAGAAGGTGCTGGCGGCTCTCCATGGTTACATATAATACAAGTTTATTCACTCCAGAGGCAACAGGCCACCTGGAGGGTCCAAGCTTATGAGGGATAACCAGGGAAAGAGCCCTTCCCATTTCCGGCCCCTGGTTCTTATAGGGGCTCCAGCCAATGGGAAGGGAGGACAAGGGAAGGGGACAAACCTTCTGGGGTGAGGGGTAGGGGACATTATAACAGGACATACCAAGTAACAGAACAATAACATACAGTGAGAAATACATGCTAATCACACATTACAACACTTGGTCCTAGCACATTTAGCAGCAGAGAAACAGGTACTTCTTTGCTAAATATGAATTTAATGCATAAGTGCTTTATCATATATAATTTCTGCACTGTTTTATACCCTACACAGCAGAACAATAAATGTGACTCTCTTCTGGCTTCAGATAAAGACCAGTCATGAAAGCAAATAGATTAGCCTTAGGGCAGTAGTGTTTTACTCAGTGATTTCTAACGATGAGCTGTGATTTAGATGTGACACCAACTTAAGATATTAGAAGAAAGAAGCAGTAGTTTCTTGTGAAATAAAAGTGGAGTTTAATTTAATGGCAGTACACTTAAATTAACATTTCTGATTTAGGTGCCAAACTCTATTGTAATGATTCATTTTCTGGTGCTGGGCAATACCAGCATTTTTATTTACTGTACACAATATTCACTGAAGCAAAATATTTGTTCTGATGGGTTCATATTCTCATAATATGTCATATTATGCCCCACTGATTTTCCAATAAATAGGAAATATCATTATCATGATTAGCCTCAGGAATAAATTCACTCTAGAGTGGATACTCTGGATACTCTGTATGCTGCTTATAAGTGAAAGTTTCCAGTTTCAGAACTATATTTTACTATAGCATTAGCAGGTCATGGAAATGATAGGTATTATTTGGATTTCTTAATGTGCTCTGCTTTGAAATATGAATCCAACATTGTTTTGTGTAATTTTAATTTGTTTTCTCAAACTTAATTTTCTGTTTTCTCTAAGTGCATTTAATATAGAACACTTCAAACATTATCTAATGGTAATATTTTCCTTTTCCTACTGGAACTTGTATGCTCAAGATTGCTGTGACCAGGTTGCTCAAGTCAGACTAGTCAGTTAAGTGTCTGTAAATCAGCTACGGCGGGAACTTTGTTGCTGTTAGTGTTACATGCTTCTACAGCAAAGCTGGCTTAAAAAGCTCTGTCCAGGGCAGTTTGTACTCTTGGGATAAAGATTAACCTATCCTTTAGTGGGTCTGAGATACTTGGTTCGGGCAACATACAAACTAGATTCAGAAATGGTCCAGTGACCAAGTGGTTTTGTTTAATCTGTTTCCCTGGGATTATTGTCACACACAGATTTAGTCTTCTGCTTCTTACCATTTAATTGCTTTCCTAATGTGTGTATCAATCTATTCAAAATAAATGGAATTTATTTGGATATCACCTGTATTGGTATACAGTTATACCAAGAGAAAAGATTGGTATGCTGTTATACCTTCACATAGAAGACATAGGACAGAATATGCAATCTTGACGCTTAAAGAGGTCATACTTACAACTTCTGCTTTGGTTTTTTGTGTGTTTCTTTTCCTCTGTACTAATAATGCTTTATCTGAGTCCTTACTGAAAGCTCAGAATGAACCTTTCTTTGCTTAGGTAATTTGGGGGGAGGAAAAAAGAGATGTGCTCATTTTCCACTTTTCAACCAGGATGACAAAACATGAAGTATAAATTATACTTTACATGATTTCTGTGGAAAAAACTCCCACACTCCTGAAACATTCTTATGTGATTAGTTGATGTAGGGCTCAACACTATTGCCAAAATATAAAATTTGCAAGTGGAAGAAAAATGATCTGTAAGATGCTAAATAAAATGGTTTTAATTAATATCATCCTGAATAAAAACCTAGTAATTTCCTGTATTTTACACATCGTCTGGAAAAAGAAATTACTTGGCACACAGAAATCAGGAGTACTTTGTCAATTTTCTCACAATGCTTTGTGGTTTGTTCATATCGGAAATATCTCCATTGTGTCTTATAGACCTCAAACCACTTTGTCAATGGTGGCGGTAAAACCTAGAATTGTTTGTGTCAGGATGACACATTTATTCTCTATCTTTTAGAAATTATGCTTGGTCTACTATAGGTCTTACATAAAAAACATTTTATTAACTCTAATTTGATAATAGTTTATTCAATAATGGGTCTTGTCAAATGTTGGGAAAATACTGTTTTCCATTTCTAAGTATTTTCCTATACTGAGCAACATTAAAATCCTGATGCAACTTTCTTTTTCAAGATTACAAATTGTCCATTACTACTGCTTATTTGCTAGGGTACTACAGTATCATACAACTTCAGTTTAGCATAAAAGAGACTGTTTCCTCCCTCTACTGGGTACAGACCATTCTAAGAGTTAACATTGCTTCATATATCTCCCTTCTTAGTGTAAGAAGGAGGAGTGTGATTTAAAGGACTATTTTTACTGGGTATAACAAAATCTGTTTATACAAAATTTTCTAAATATAAGTGATTTTTCAATTCAATGCACTAAATTTTGTTTTGTGAGAACTGATCAACTGTTCAGTATTGAAGACGTATTGGAGACAGCTATTTTCAGCAAGTGTGAAGATATCGTTGTCTTACTAGGTTTTAACAGTCGAAGGGGGGAGTCGTGTGTGGGTTTTTGTGTTTTGGGGTTTTTTTGTGTGTGTGTCTTTTGGTTGGCTGCTTTGGTTTTTTTTGTGAGGTTTTTTGTTTTTGTTGTTCTTGTACTCCTCAGTTTCAGCATGCACTACTTTAACTTACTCTACCTGCATTTGGAGGTAACAGCTACAAAAAAATTTTGAGCTGTTTCTGTTGCACAGAACATACCTCATTAGCAACACAGACTGATGTGAACATTTACTTTGAGACTGTGTTGGCTTCCTGCTCATTTCAAAGCAGAGTTCAAAGCCCTGATCCTAATAAAAGCATTAATGACAAGATTGTAGAAGCATTCAATGCACTTAACAAAGGCCAGTTTTTTAACAAGCTCTATTTCCATTTGGGTGACACGTAGAGTGCTTAAATTCTCAGAGAACACACTGTGTTAGTTAGTGAGCTGTTGAAGATTAATGCCACTGGATGATAAACAATTCTAAGTATCTGCCATTTTTTATATGGTTTATCTGTGAGCTGAATTCTTCTGAAAATGGAGTCCATTCTTAAATTTTTACCAGTGAATTAGTGTGTTTAAGTCTTTCATTGGTTAGGATTTTGTGATGCAAAAATTAATGAAAAATCTATTTCCAGAAAAAAAAAGGAGAATTAGGGACCTTTGTCAATTACATTAAAGAAAACCACAACAATCTATGGTTGTTGAATAGTTCCCTTAATGATGAAAATTCTCCTTAGAAAATGTTTGTTAATTATTATACACAAAAATATTTTGTACTTTTCTATCTATTTGATAATTATTGTTTACATGGGGTATCAGGGACTGTTTTTTCTAATCATTCAGAAAAGAACTTCTTAAAGTTGATGAAATTGAAATCTGAAAGAAAAGGAGACATGTTTTGTCTTAGAATAATTGATACAGGATTTTATTGGACTCAATATAAAAGCATCTATCAAAGCTAAAGCATGTGTGTAAAAGCACATAATTACAGCAGTAATGAAACAGAGTAAGATAAAATATTTTCTGATAAAAATGCAGTATTTACTTGTAAAATATTTACAATATAAAAATGTATTTATTGATGAAGAAACCTTTGTCACACAGTGCCATCTAATCTGTCAGATTATTTGAAGAAAGCAGCTCTGCTGAGGAAATATATACTAAGCAGATGTAAAATCTGTGTAAAAAATAAGAATACCTGAAAAGAACCGAGAGCCTAAAAGCAGATTTCGTCTATTACAAGGTTAACCTTAGGCCTGTTGAGCTAGTTTTCAGGCCCCTTCTAGGGTTATGGAAATCTCAAGAAAAAAAATGCGCTGGTTTAATAAGAATCTTAAACTCCTAATTCAACAGTTCCCAGACTTCAGAGCGTATACTAGAATAAGTGTCTGCCCTAATGATGATCATTAAAATTTTTAAGGTGATGTACTGAGTACTTATGAGTGTCTCAGGATCTGAAGATAATTTAGTTGATAAATTTGTCATGCTGTGAAGATTTTTGTGAGATGCTTTTAGTTTGAAATACCTCGCATTGGTAAGGTAGAAGGGAAATGTGATGATTCCAAGAACAATTTGACTGTAGGGAAAAAAAAAAGCAAAAAAACCCCCTAAACATCTGGGGTGTGAGAAATGGTACTATAAATTTCAGACGTCTATTCTAAAGAAAAGACTTTAAGAAGTTGTTAGGTAGACATGTCCTACAGTGTAGCATGATGTTTGATAAACTGTGATAACAAGAAATGTAAATTTCTTTTCTCTTTCTATAATTGAAGTTTTTTCATAACCTTAGGAAAGCAATTTAAGTTCTCAGATGCTGTTTTCCCATTTATAAAATATCCTTTCTGAAAAGATTTTACAGTATGGAAGAATGAGTTTTAAAAATGCATAAAACTTTATTGCCATTCCTTGTGTAAAGATGAGAGATGCAGGAAATAATATAGAAGGCTGCATAAAAAGTGAGATTTTAATTAATACTTACAGTTTGAAGCAGAAAGAATACTTATGAAAAACTGTGGATTTTTGAAAATTCAGTTTATATAGATCTTAAAAAGCTTTGTCATCTTTTATTGCTGTTCTTAACCTTAATCTATCGCTACTGAGCACAGAAAAAGGTTGAGAGAAGGCTCAGTTTGCTACTGAAAATAATTAATATTTATTAGTAATTATCCATCTGAAAACAGAACTGGATCATCTGTGCATATAAGCAAAGCTGTCACCCCTTTGCAGCCTCAGGTAGTTTTTCACTGTTTTGCATCTTCAGATGCAAATATTACATTATGGAATATTTTCCCCCAGGAGACTGTCTTCAAGTATCAAACCAGCTCAACTGGATTCATAAGATCAGGATTATGTTCCCAGTCTTTCATTTTACCATAAACAGGATGAGAACTACCTTGGTAAGGGGTTAGAGATTGATTGCTAAAATGGGCTATACATTAACTAAGATAGTATTATTGCAAAACCGTAAGTTCTGCTCTGATCTAAAGTGTAAGCTGTCTTCACTTTATTTTGGTCTTAGTTGACTTATCTCACAGCAGAAGATCAGAAATAAGTGTAAAATTCAAAGAGTGATTGCACTATACTTCATAAATCAGGCCTCTTCTGCCATTCTACTACAATTTGTGGCTTTTGAAATCTCAAAAATGAATTGACCAATTTTTAAGTCAATTTCATATTGTAAAACTATTTTTTAAACATGTCATTAGGGTTTAAGAGTTCTTAGATGTGATCTGATTGTATAAATATAATAGTTTTTATACACAGTCCTTATATAGTTTTGTTCAGTGCAGAAATTGTGGCATTTAAAGTTATGGTTCTCTCCTCTTCCCCAAATTTGCTAAATATTTTGGGGCAAGAAGCTATTTTCTGTAGTTCACACAGAGATTGACATTTAGTTCATTATTCTGTGAAAAATGCTTTGTGGTCCTAGAGTATTTCTGTGTACTATGCAAGTGCTGTCATTTTTTTCCTTATAAAACTCAGATTTCAGAGGCATGCTCAAAATACTATTAACATCTTCCCTCTGTTGAGTGAAGTCATGGCATCTGTATGCAGTGTTTGTTAAGTATTGCATTCATTTCAGACTTAGTCTGCAAAAGGAGAGGTTTCAATAAACCTACAGCTGTGGGCCATGTCTGTAGAATTGCAAGGGTTATGCTCACTCTTCTAGCGATGGTAGTGACCCTACTGAAGCCTAATAATACTTTAAGCCTCAGATAAAATGAAACTGACCTTGAATGAATTTTTGGATCCTGAAAATTTGTTTTTGATCATTTGATCTCCATTAGTATGAGAGAGGCACTATTTGCAGTTATCAAAGTTGCCAAAATACTTGAGGTTTTGCTTTATTCTTCTGCTTGTGATTTTTACAACTTTCCCTAGCTTGAGTAGATGTTGTCTGATAAACTATGAGTGCATATGTTACTATATTATGGTCTCTGATGTTACTGTGGACCACTGAGACTGGAGAATCTCTGCTGTGAGGAAAGGCTGTGAGAGGTTGGACTGTTTAACCTGGAGAAGAGGAGGTCTGGAGGAATATCAATACCTAAAGAGAGAGTGCAGAGAGGATGGAGACTGGTACTTTTCAGTGGTGCCATGTGAAAGGCAATAGGCTAAACTGAAACAAGAAAGACTTCATCTGAACATCAGTAAACCCTTTCACTGTGAGGGTGACCGAACACTGGCACAGGTTGTCTGGAGAGGCTGTAGGGTCTCTATCCTTGAAGATGTTTTATATATAACTAGCTAGAATTGAAAATTTCATGGTGGTGTGAGAATCTTCTCATTGAAATAAGATGTTTGAAAAATGCAACCCGATTGGGCCACTTTGAAAATGAATTTTTTTTCCTTTCTAGATCAGTTGATCAAAACTGACGCTATTTTTCTATTTGATGTTGAATGTGTATTGTGTTTGCATGGCAAAATTTTTGTAGCACAAAATGTAGGGAACTACAGGGGTGGCTTCTGTTAGAAGCTGCCAGAAGCTTCTTCCATGTCTGGTAGAGCAAATGTCAGCCAGCTTCAAGACAGATGTCACTGGCCAAGGCCAAGACCATGAACAATGGTGGTAGCACCTCTGGAATAACAGATTTAAGGGTAAAGAAACCTGCACAATTGTGGCCAGAGAACAAAGTAAGAATATGTGAAACAGCTCTGTAGGCATCAACCAAGACCAGTGAAGAAGAAGGGGAAGAAGGTGCTCTAGGCACCAGATCAGAGATTCTCACACAGTCTGTCACTCTGCAGCCCATGGAAGTCCACTGTGGAGCAGACAACCACCTGAAGCCCCTGGAGAACTTCATGCCAAGTGCATGCCTGAAGGCAGCTGTGACCCTGTGAGAAGCTCATCCTGGAAGAGGTTCCTGGCAGGACCTGTGGCTCCACAGAGAGAGGAGCCCATGCTGGAGCAGATTTGCTGGCAGGACCTGTGACCTTGTGGAGGACCCACCTTGGAGCAGCTCGCAACGAACTGCAGCCCGTAAGAAGGACTTTGGAGAAGTTAATGGAGGATTGCCTTGCCTGTCTCCTGTGGGAGACACCCCATAAAGGGGCAGAGTTCTCCTCCTGAGGAGGAAGGAGCAACAGAGACTGTAGTGGTGTATGCTTTGTATTTATTTTTATGTTATATATTAATAAGATATGTTTCCGTTATTCTCTCTTGGAACGTTCTGTTACCCCTGTTATCCCACACCCAGTTAGTTTGTTCCAAGGTTGTATCCACCCTAAAGTGTAATCCTGTCCCACCCCTCCTACCTGTCCCCAAGTATGCAACCCCAGAACCTTCTGCTGGGGGCATGACCCCTCCCTAAACCACTCCTACTCCTCCCCAAACCACTCCTACCCCTCCTTCCCATTGGCTATTCC
>WEIV01008960.1:93816-105722 GCA_013390005.1 Calyptomena viridis | reverse complement strand
GCTTGTACCTTTTTACTCACCGTAGATGTATTCCTGGACTAAGTTGGCAAGGCTAAAGCTCAGCCTGCCTTCTTAGTAGGCGATTCTTAGCTATACTCCTGAAAAGGAGCCTGTTGCTGAGATTGCCCCAAACCCATACTGTAAAACCTCCTGGTTGGTTTAATAAGCCTAGCTGGGGTGCAATTTGGACCAGGAACCGAAACAGGAATTGCAGCAAGAGACAACATGTGATTAACTGACTTCAGCCCCCATCCCTCTGGTCACTGGTGGGGAGAAGGTAGAATACATAGGGAATGAAGTTGAATCAAAGATCCAGAAATCACAGCCAACAACAGAGAGCTGTTAGATAGAACATTCCATTTATTAATGATGTGGAGAGCCACTGGGAATTATCCACCAGAAGTAGCTCAAGGGAACAATCTCAAAACAGGATATTTATACAATTTTAAAGAAAGAACTCAGTAACATATTCTAATCAGTCCAGCCACTCCACCATTTACATCATCAATATATTCTCAGATTTATTCTAGTGTCTCATTCATGGAGCAGTACTGCCATCTCACATCTTCTTTCAACCATGAATTGAGTCTGAGGTCTTGTTGGGGTCTCATTGACTTCATCATCATAGTCTTCGTCACCCAGACTTTGGCTGACCTTTTCATATTGACAAACCATAAGCACATCTCAGTTTCATTAGTCTTTGACTCCCTACCTTATTGTTTTAACTACCTCCTAAGACATAACATTTATCTTTGGTTAAAGATCATCTATCCTATTTCTTAGCTAAATCAATTCTCTTTTAAATTTGTCTCCTTAGTTGATTCTTTTCTATTAATTGAGGTTTTTTAGGGTACACTGGTCTCTAAGAATACTTTCTGTAGGTGCATAGCTCATCTCTCTTCTAACCTTCTAAATCTCCATTTATCTCTAAGTCAAGAATGACCCTAACTGAGCTTAAACAAAATCTCATCGTCCTAACTTTAAAATTGTTTGATTATAAAAGATATATTAAAATCATGTTCAAAAGTCATTATCTTTATATCAGAAGTTGAATCCAAGAAGAAGTGAAAGATAGATGAAGTTGTTTTGTAGATTTGGGTTTATTTCTCATTAGCCTACTGTGATTGGTTTGATAATAAAACAAACTTATTTTCCCCAAGTCGATCCTGTTTTGCCTGTGACAGCGGCTGGTGAATGATTTCTCCTTCTTCTTGACTCAGGAACCTTTCATTCTTTCTCCTGTCCAGCTGAGGAGGGGAGTGGTAGAGCAGCTTTGGTGGGCATCTGGCATTCAGCCAGGGTCAACCCACTGCAAGCTCACACAATGCTTCAAGAATTTATTGTAGGAGAACTTGTGAATATGTAAGAAATTGCTAAGAAACCAGAGATACAGGACAGGTCTTATGTTTAACCTTGAAAACTCCATTCTAATGGAAAATTGTCTCTCCTGTGACATTGGAAATATTTGCTCTGTGAATGTATATGATGTCACAAGTGAGAACTGGGATGAATATGCTTAATTAATAAAAGGTTATACTTTCTTGTCATTGCCCTTAGCAATAATGTCAAGGTAAACTAATACACTGAATCAAATATCTTTCATGAAAGCTGTTTGTAATTTCCATAATGCAAGATATTTTGAGTATGTGTTCAAGGGGATATTTTTTTCCTGCAGATTATTTTATCTGTTGGTATTTAAACACAATGTATCACTAGTTTCAAGAGAACTTAGGTTAAATGGCTGTTGACAAAATTCCCCTTTGCATTAAGGGAATTTTAGAAACTGTATTACCTGTCAAAATTTATACTTATTACTTACCTGATGAGCTGAAATCGAATAGACTCACGCTGTTTGTTAGACCCCTGGCAAGAAGTCTTCCTCTGAACTAGATGTTCAATCGTTTGCTCTGCCAGGTCTTAGTTTTAATTTTAGAGTTCTGTAATTTTCAGCCATCTGACCTGGGTGTATGGTCTGTTTTCAACCCCTTTGTAGAAATTTTAACTTGTGTTAAAGTTCATCTCTTCAGGCAGTAGCTAAGAAATGCACACACCATGTAAGGGTTTTGTAATCACTTGTTATATTAGCCAGACATTTGTAGGTCTAGAGTAGTTAATAAAAAAATACTTCAAAGCTTTTTCTTTCTGTGATTTCCCTAGGCTGTTTAGTGTGCTTTGACTTTCATAGCAGAATCCCTAATAGAATCTGGGAGTCTGCCATTTTCACAGAATTTTCCTTAAAATCTTGATGTGGATATCTGTACCTTTATATCTTTCCACTCTCCTTTTTAAGTTTCTCGTGTGTCTGTTGAGAAACTTCTCACTTATTACTTTTGGCTACTTAATTTAAGGATTTGTTGCTCAGCTGTGCTATGTAATCAGAGTTCCACACCAGATGATGTGGGACAGCTCACTCAACTCCTTTACAGGATTGAAAAACTGGATAGCAAATGACTCACCCTAGGAAGCTCTAGCTGAGTGAAAGATCATAAAAACTTAGTGATTTTTCCACTGTTAAATATGCTCAAGGTATAAGAATTACTCTTTTTGCCTTTATGTCAGTATAGAAACCAAACTGGTAGAGAAGGCAACCACATACTATGTTTAAAATTAAAGGTATGGTGTAAGTAAAAGTTGGTTGTTTTATAAGCACAGTTTAGCGTGGTTTTAATTTTATTTGTTAGAACAGTGGGATATGTGGCAACATTTTCACTGGAGAATATTTTTTTTTCATTCAAAAGATCCTTAGAGAACAAATACCTTGTCTACACTAGGTCTGTGATGTTTCATGCCACTTAAATGTTTGATCTGAATATTTATATATCTGAGCTTATTCTTGAAAGAGAATTGAAAGCTCTGACTTTGTAGGTCACATTCCTGTTTGGTTGTCAATGTAATTTTGGAAAAAAAAAAGTCCTATAATATAATTGTGCCTAATTATTTGTATTAGTCATTAATATTAAGTGGCATTTTGTCAAGTAGGTACAACCTCTGAGAGTTTAGGTATATTAACTACTGTACAAGATAAACAATAAAAAGGAGCATCTCATGTGAAATCCCTGCACTTTTTGTGACATATATAGTCTGATGAGTGTTGAATGGTAGAGATACAAACTGACTTTTACAGGTAAAAAAAAAATCTCACCACACCTTCAATTTTTATTGGAAGGTTTGTGGCCATGTGTTATAACTGTTTTTTTTTTTTTTAAGGATTGCTTTACAACTATACATCAGATTCATGTTAAAAAAGAGCAGTTGGAGCTTAATGAGTTAAAAAGTAAAAAGATAACTATATTCTATATGCCACCAAAGCCATTAAATTTAACCTAGATGTTTCTGTGCATAATGTGACAAGGACACCTATTCATGAATAGATAACATAATATCACCTTTATTATGATATCTTTGTAAATTATTCTTTGATTATCTATTTAAATTTAAAATAATTGTGCCTCTGCTCCTTTACATGGACAGAATGTCTATGCAAGTATTTTACAGTGGCATGAAGATGTTTCTGAAAAATAATGCTGGCATGTTTTAAAAACTGTAGTCCATAAAGGGGTGAACAGTCGTTAGTTCTGTATTTAAAAGCTAGTTGTAGCACTCTACAGAAACACTCTTTATGCAAAACACTCAGACGTATGAATGGTTTTAAAATAATTTCACGTTATTTTAATGTTTGTTTTAAATGGACCCAAGCAGAGAGATATGGTCTTTGAAAAACAAAATTTCCAGTCCTAATAGACTTAAAGTAGGGGGAGAAAAGCATACATTTCTTCATAACTGTAGACTTCCACCACAATCTCCCAGGTGTCTTGCCCAGGGATTCCTGAAACTTAAGGTTTTTTTCTGGTTCTGTCCATGGAATGTCATGTAACCTCAAGGTTATATTTGCTTTTGCCTTTTTATTCTTCTAACTTTGTTTAATTTTAGAAAAAGACCTGTTTTAATGATGTCTTTAACTAGGAATTATGGGTTTATGACAAAGATAATGGCCCTGATCTTAACTAAGGTATCTGATTCAAATATACAGTTAATAATAGCAAAAGTTGACATCTGCATAATCATATGTCTCTAAACCACCTTTTATATAAAATACAAACTTTATTTGTCACAGATTTTATTGCGTTAATAAAACATTAAGTTAATAAAACATTAAGTAGCATTAAATAATATAAAATTAAGTTGGTTGCTTAGGGGAAGATTGTAGGCCTAGAATCTAAATCACTATATAGTTTTATGATTGCATTAAAATTATGTCATAGAAAAATAGAGCATCCTAAGTTGGGAGGGATCTTGAAAGATCATCTGGTTCAAACTTTCACAGGAAAGGGAGCCTAAATGAGACTATCTAGCACTCTGTCTAATCACATCTTGAAGACTTGTGATAGGAACTCTAACACTTCTAGGGAGTTTATTTCAGTAAATGATTGCTCTCAATTTCCTTCTCACATCAAGATGAAACCTTCCTGGTGAAACCTGTACGCATTACCCCTTGTGTTCTTCATGTGGCTTCTAGTGAAGAGTTTCCACCCTTTCACCCCTTTGTAACTGTCCTTTAAGCACGGAAATACTGTGATGAAATCTCCCTGAACCATCTATTCATATGGGAGAAAAGGTCTAACTCCTTCAGTCTTTACTCGTAGGGCAGCTTCTTCAGACCTTTGGTCACCTCTGTGGCCCTCCTTTGGACCTTCTTCCATGTGTTTGCATCTTTTGTGAATTGTGGGAACCAGAACTGGAGATAGGAATCTACATGTGGTCTGACAGGTGCTGAGTGGAGGGGGATGTTCATGTCTCTGTGTTCCTGCAGATGCAGTACAGGATCCAGTTTGCAGCTGCAGTGGTGCCCTGTAGAGTCATGTTCACCTTGCCTGTGTCTGCCAGACTCCCCAGGTCCTATTCAGCAAGGCCATGCAGNCCTTTGTCTATCCCAAAGCAATAGACTAACACCCCCAAAAATTTACTCTGCTTGTCTGACTGTCACTCAGACTTGCCCAAGAGGAAAAAAAATATAAAAAGAGATAGGAACCTAANATCCTAGCCTGTACTGGGCTCTTTAGTTATGTGTTCCCAAGTGCAGGATTTAGCAATTGTTTGTTTTAAACTTCGTACTGTTTCTGCTTGCCCACTCTTCCACCTGTCCAGGTCTTTGGAAGTTGACTCTTCTCTCTGACACGTTCACCCCACCACTCAGCTTATGTAATCAGCAAACTTGGTAAAATTGCTTTCAATCCCACCATCCATGTTGTTTATGAAGTTGTTGAATAGTGCAGGACCCAATATTTACCCTTGGGGGACCCACGTGTGTCAGGCTGCCAGTCTGAGTAAAAAACATCAATCATCAGACTTTAAGTATGTCTTGTTAGCCAATTTTCTATCCATCTTGCAGACCACCTGTTCAGTCTGTATCTTGCCAGTTTGCCTAGTTTGTTGATTTGTGTCATATGCAGTCACACCACTGCAAGAAACAAAATGGCTTCTTCAGCTGCGACGTTATCTGTAATATTAGGAAGAGGACGTTCTTTTTTTTTTTTCCCTTTTAATATCATCTAATATAACTTATTTTCTTGAAAAATCTGAAAAAAACCCACACAATAGTTACTTTGGGGTGATAGATAAGGTCACAAAAGAGATACAAGCTCTTGATGGTTTCCTGGAAGATCTCAACACCTGAGGGGACATTCCCAGAGACTGATAAGCTTCTGTGGGAAGCAGGATTAGTCAAAGAATGGGGTGATATGGGATAATGCCAGCCTTTATTCCACACATCCTCAAGACATGAAACCAGACATGATCCTTGGATCTCTGTCTTGTCCTTTGTCTATCCCAAAGCAATAGTCTAACACCCCCAAAAATTTACTCTGCTTGTCTGACTGTCACTCAGACTTGCCCAAGAGGAAAAAAAATCTAAAAAGAGATAGGAACCTACAGCAAAATAGGGGAGATGTTCCATCAATATTAGCCAAGGCAAAGGATGTGTGCCTTTCTTTATTTCCACTCCACTTGGGATGCCTTGGGCTGAGGGAAGGACACTGATAGCCAAAAAAATATATTAATACCAACAGAACAGAATTTCTTCTTTTTTCTATTCCTCTTCATGTGACAGTTACCTTCCATATTTATTAAGATTTTAACAATGCTTTACTTTATGTAGCTGCCCAAATGAGGTCATTTAGGAATTTGCAATTTAACGTTTAGTAGTTTCTTTTTATAATATATATATTGGACAGTCAGAGTTAGATGATTAGCAATATAAAGACTAGAGAACTGAAATCATTCCACTGATACATGTAGGATATTCTGACAATCAGTTGTTTGAATGATTTCTGTGTTAGTAGATTTTTATGAGTTCATTACATTAAAATTATAAAGAATGTATCTTGAGTGCCTACCTTTGTTAAACTCAAAAATATTATAGCAAGAGGAATACAATTTATATGCAAATAATTTACTACTAGTTTAATTAGAGCCTTAATAATCTAATCAAACAATTTTTATTAGTCCAGTTACAATGTTATGATCACTTATAGTTCAGTACTTGTGTAGTTAAAGTGGTACAAGCTTTGTGGTATCTCTGGTGTTATGTTCAATCTCGTAAGGTTGGTGAATTTGATCAGGGCAGCAAGGAGTGGAGGGTGCGGTGTAGAGGTGAATCATCAGCCACCCTGGTCTTTTGCCTGCAGCAGAGTGATGATGATTTTTTTGGCTTCTTCCTCCTCACTCAAGGACCACTTGGGGCCATTTTCATGTGTTCTACATGAAATCATAAAGTCAAAAATGAAAGCACGCTCCAACTCTTGTTTTTTCTGAGCTGGTCTGCAGCGTCTTGATTAATTCATGTAGTATGCTTTGCATACATGTTGGATTTTTTTGGCTTCTAAAACCAGCTTTATCCCATTTCCAAGGTTTTAATTTTTTGTTGACCTGTAACTGACCATTGGTGTATTATTAATAACTGTGGGGCCACAGTACCATCCAACGTGTTTTCAAGGTCTCTGTTAACATCACATGTCCTTACTCCCTGGTGCAGTATTTTATTCTAGAGTCATAAACAGTTCATTCTACACCAAATAACTACTTTTTGCCACTATCCACTAGTTACAAAACTACATATATAATATATATGTAATATATATAGATGTATGTGTACATATATATAGCATTAAGTGTTACCTCAAATTATTATACAAAACTGGGCAAAAGCTAAAGTAAACTAAATAGTAGTTACCTAATCTTTAAATTATTTTGGTAGCAAACTAAAAAGGTGCTGAGAGTGGCCAAGAGAACCCCTAGGTCTCCTAGGCAACAGTAACTGATGGACCTACTCCAAATTACTTACTCTATTTCCTCTTGGAACTTGTATTTTTGCTCTCCACTCTGTTCTTAAGAGATTAATTCCACAACTTAATAACATTGTAAAAACCAGACTAGGTTTTTTTTCCACTTCTTTGTTTTCTACATACTGACTAGTGAATAATAGTAGATAACTGATCCCCAGTGATTCCTGTATCAGGAATAGTGTGGCCAGCAGGACTAGGGATGTCATTCTTCCCCTGTACTCAGCATTGCTTAGGCCACAGCTTGAATGCTGTGTCCAGTTCTGGGCCCCTCAATTTAAGAAAGATGTTGAGATGCTCGAATGCGTCCAGAGAAGGGAACAAGGCCGGTGAGGGATCTGGAACAGAAACTCTGTGGAGAGGGGCTGAGGGAGCTGGGGTTGTTTAGCCTGGAGAAGAGGAGGCTCAGTGGAGACCTTATCATTCTCTACAACTNAGCTGCACCAGGGGAAGTTTAGGCTGGACATTAGGAAATAATTCTTCACAGAAAGAGTGATTGGTCATTGGAATAGACTGTCCAGGGTGGTGGTGGATTCATGGTCCCTGGAAGTGTTTAAAAAAAGACTGGATGCGGGAGATAGTGCTATGGTTTAGTTGATGAGATGGTGTTAGGCAATAGGTTGGACTTGATGATCTCAAAGGTCTTTTCCAACCTAGTTAATTCTGTGATTCTGTGATTTTACTGTAATATTGATTTCTTTTATATATATTCAAATATCCTTTTGTTCAAATTAAAAACCTAGCCCGCTAAATGCATGTCAGAAACCTATTCATAGCTCTGTTTGCTTTGCCTCCTTTATGTTATATTTACTGCTTTATCCTTTTTTTTTTTTTTTATAAGACTGTACCCTACATTCAGGATGTGAGTATATCCTTATACATGCCTTTATACAGTGGTACTATAATATTTTCTGCTTTGTTTTCAGTGGTTTTTCTAATAGTTCTTAACTTCTTATTTTTGTTTTAGACTGTGCCTAGCACCCACCTGTAGCTTGCAGAGAAGATATTTTCTCTTCAATTCTTTACTAGTACCTCCATCTTTCTAATCAGTTTCAAGTCTCTGTTGGTTTTGAAAAGGTTTTCTCATCAGCAGTTATGCTTCTGGTGAGCAGTTCTTGGAATACTTCTGGTCATGAGGTTTTTAAAATATCTTTACTAAAAGTTTATTGTTAATTTAGCCAGTGTTATTGTGATTGAGTAGTCTGATTTATTTTTGTCTGCCTTATTTTCTCTTGAGTGATATAGAATATAATCTGAGTACTTTTACATCACCAGCAAACTTTGTTATTTCACTTTTGCCCCCTTCTTGAAGATCACTCGCAAGTACGTTAAGCATCACAGACTGTGTATGTCCCCTTGGGCAGCCTTTTCACTAGTCTAAATTCTAACCACCATTTTCCTTTGTTTCCTCACTACTATGAATTCAAAAAGACTTTCTTCTTATCTCACGGTGGTTTAATTTCTTAAGAGCCTTTAGTGAAACAATTTTTTGAAAATTTTTCAAGGCCCAAGTACATTTAATTGATTACAGCATCTCTATACACTTGTTCTTAGAGTAAACATATATGAGGCAAGATTACTCTTTTCTTAGGGAAATATTTCCCAGAACACTTTGTTTATAGCAATATCTCCTCATTTTACTCTCTATGACATTGATCCGTCTGGTATGACGGTCAGCCTTCGTGGGGTATCATTCTTTGATCTCTCCTAGGAGACTTTTATCAGATTTTGTCACATTTTCTACCTCTTGATATGAAGAATGATTTAAATTATAAGCTGCACACAGCAGCAATTTCACATCTGAGTTCTTTTAGAGCTCCTGAGTGAATACCATCTGCTCCTGGCAGTTTGTCACTATTCAGCTTGTTCTAAATCCCCTTATAGTGACAAACTAGTTGGAGACAATTCCTCAGTCTCCCCTTCTGTAAAGGGGAAAACTCGTTGGAA
This sequence comes from Calyptomena viridis, assembly GCA_013390005.1. NCBI lineage: Eukaryota > Metazoa > Chordata > Aves > Passeriformes > Eurylaimidae > Calyptomena > Calyptomena viridis. The sequence continues at coordinate 96,438 of WEIV01008960.1, read as the reverse complement.
ACCTCAGTTCCAGACCTCATGAGACCTTGCCTTCCTTGAACCCTTCTTTTATATTAAGATTTGCAATTAGATTCACTGAGTATGTCTGCAATGGCGAGGAGTTCAGACCAATCTGTAGAGTGATGCGATTGTTGCTGAGGACCTGTAACTCCCCTACCCATTTTTCTGCTTATAATTTTATCAACACTAATTAGAGCACATTTTTATCAGGGACAGTTACATGCTGACTGGGTTTTAAAATTTTATGTGGGCATTTTATGAGGTAAAATAAAGTAAATGTAAACTCTAATGCAAAAGCTGTAATCCAAGGGCAGAAAAGAGAAGAAAGAAGGGGTGGTTCTCATATGAGTGCACTAACACTCATAATAATATCGGGATTTAAGAGTTAAAAGTCATAAGAGTGAGAGCATGAGATCCATGGGGAAAAGTACTGCCCAGAAGCACTGGAAAACAGTACTACAACAGCTTGAGTGGAAACGTAGAGAGATGCAGGGGAAAGTCAAACTATCAAGCTGCAACTAGAAGGCCATCAGTTGTACAAAGGCAGTGAAGGCACTGTGCCCACTGGGAGCAAGGACTGTATGGAGAAACAGCACTCTTCAGCCCAACTGCAACCTACCAGTGCATGTCCAGCATCTCTGAATCTGGGCAACATCTTGACCCTGTTGTTTCTGAGAAAAAAATTACAAGAAAAAATTAATTTGAAACAAGATATTGTAATTATTCTTTATCTTGATATAATTAGTATTTGTCCACTGGCAGTTTTGTCCATTTAACAAGGAGGTACACTGATGTTCTTTAAATAAATTTGATGAAAAGATAGTAAATCAGTATTACTTTTTTTTTCAAGTATAAGAAAAAATATGAGCTTTCTCTCCACTTGATGCAATTTCTGCCCCATATGTTAATTTCTGCCCTACTTGTGTTATACTTCTATCAGACTGCTAGCTAAAATAAGTAAGAAAGTGAGTAAGAATCTTAATTTCTACTATGTAGTCTACAGACTTACTAACAAAATATAAGCAATGTAATAAATCTCCAAGGCAAATAGTCCTCTCTTCCTTCTTTCTTCCTTTCCTTTTTCAGTTAGACAGGGCTTATCTTTAACTGTATATCAACTTTTCCAATTATTGAGATAGGAGTAAACAATGAAGGCAGTACACATGTGCTGACCCAATCTAAAAAGTGATGTGTGTCCTTGAATGGTTTTATTTGGTTAGATAATTGAATAAACTGGTACAGTTTTGTGCAAAGGGAATGGATGTGGTTTTGTTGGTATATTCCAGCACCGCAGGAACAGCAAAGCTCTTTCTCTACTTCCCATTACTTAAAGTTTCTTGACCTTTTAAATGCATTTTGGCCACTATCACTTCTTTGAAAGATGAAGATAAGTAGATGTTAGATTGACATTTCATTTAGCTGGGGAGTGACAAGAATTACTTGAATGTAGAACGCTATAAAAATATAAGTTTACTTAAAGGTATCTGTTATCATCTTTGAGAATGAAATTCTTATTTTCTAAATTGCTAATTCTCTCACTTCAGCTACTGACCCTACTCGATTTTGTTAGATTTGGCCTGAAGAGTTGAGTATCATATTTTACACATAAATTTCTCAAATATTTCTTAGTGAATGTTTTATTTATCCTAGGCAAGATAGTAAATTAATAGGATGTCAGAACTGAAACAGGCAAGTCAGTAAGTCTAATTATGTGTTAAATTCTTTCTGTTAAAAAATACTTAAAGAATTCCAATGGCAAAACTAATATACATAATGGCTAATCATTATTGTCTTTTTATTCTTTTGCTGCCTGGATAATGCAGTATGTGCCGTATCTCAATAGTATTTTGCATTTTTAACTCCTGTATGTTGTCCAGTTTCCAGTAACAACTGAACAAATGTCAAGTCAATCAAAATTGATGGAAACTGAGAATACTATATTTATTCAAATTGAGGTGTGTCTCAACATTAAGGATGGTTGCAAATCTCTTTGCAAATACAGTGACATGTAACTATGATACATGGTATCATCTGCAAGAGAAATGTAGCATTAATAAAGTTAATGAATCCTCTACATGGTCTGTCTTAAGAGTGAGCTTCAGAGAGTAATGCTATCTATATTGCTTTATTCACAGTCTTTTAACACTGTGAGGCTGGTGGGAAATGACACAAGAGGAAACAGGGTTTTCAACATTTCTAGCATTAGACTGAAATTCTGTGATAATAGATTTTCTTTCTCTTTTGAATGTCATCAACAAAGAAAAAGCTGCGACAGGCAGGAAAGTATATGTGTGTTTGGGAGGAATTTGTGAGTCAGACTCCTTACAGATTTCAGAAAGGCTTTGACTCAATTTGAATTTGAATTGTGAGTCTGAGGAACTTCTTTTTTTAGGATCAAATTGCCTCGTTATGAAATTACTTTTTTAAAACAAAGCAACACAATATATATTGTGACAAGTACATCAAACAATGTCTAGAAGCTTAAAAGGGGTGAGCTCCAAAAGCTTCAGACCATAATATTAGCCCTTAGAGCTTTGGGAGGAGCTGCAGAGGAGGTCAGCAAAAAGGAACCAAACAGTCCATGAAATCTGAGTGATATGGGCTCCAACAAGGATTACTTCA
>WEIV01008960.1:68280-89537 GCA_013390005.1 Calyptomena viridis | reverse complement strand
ATAAAACTTTGGCTGAGTTTTTCTTGAAGACAAGCTACAGACTGAAAAATATCCTCTAGTTCTGGAGATGCACAGTTTGTACTTGCTTTTTTTATGAGAGGTATCTTTAATTGTTGCACACTGCTATTTAATGTGTGAAACAGTATTTTGCCTATAGAAAAGAGAAATAACTTATTTTATTCAATATCATATTATTTCAGTATCCAATTGTTGAGACATCTAAGAATAGAACAGGATATGGTCAGGCAGCTGTAGTACTGGGATTAGATCAATATACAATAGTTATGAATATACAAAAAAGTGCTTGTTCCAAAAATTCTAAATTGAACAGGAAGTAGATAAGAAAAGCCTGTCTTTACTGTGGAATTAAAAGTCTAGAGAAAGCTAGGAAACCAGTTACCAAAATCAATATATGTAAAGAAAGGCTGAAAAAGCAGTGGGGAGTTCCACATGCAGGTTCACAAACTGCACACTAGCAGGTATTCATGCTTACCACGGTGCATACCTTTACTTAGTTCCAGGAAACAAGAGGGCATGAGTACAGGAAAACAATTGTTACAAAGCCAGTAAAGCCAGAGAGATTTAGGAGAGAAAACGTCTTCTGTTGTGAAATGGAAATAAAAAAGACACTTAAAAAGAGTCTAGCTCTAAGTTTCTAAAGTATAAATGCAACTTGTGTGTAATTTGTGATAGAAGTAAAGAAATCAGTTATTTTATGTGAACTATAAGCTGTAAACCAGTACTAAATAGACTGCTGTCAAACATGTTTTGAGGCTGTGATCTTGTGGTTCTGAACCCCTTTGGAGTACTCAGCAAGACAGGGAAATGAAAGCTAACATAACTAACTGTACATAGACAGCTTGGCAGACAGGACCCCAGAGCAACAGTACTACTGTGTGCAAATGAATCGTCTTTGCATCACTTGCACGATTTTTCTTGGTGTGGTCAGTATACGTGAGACATGTTGCATATGTTTGCATAGATTTCAAGTGTGAAGTTCAGTTATTTTTAACCTGTAAGGCCAGCAATTTGTAAATCTGAAGTCATCAGTGCTTGCTAGATCTCCCACCTAAGTCAGTGAGATTGGCAGTTCTTCATGAAGAAGGGAAGATCATTTACTTTTTGGTTTTTGTGAAAAGGAAGTATGTAAAAAAAAGCAACATTTCTAATTTGTAATAATTGCTGTGAAGTATTTAACAGTCATTGCAGATGTCTAATTGACAGGCAGTCTGAATATAGAATGATGAGCATTCTTCAAGGTAAACATGCAGACTTATTATGCAAAGGGAAGCACAGCCTTGAGACAGTGATATAATATCCAGCACTGATGCTGTGTTCTATGTTATCATCTAGAGTCTTACAAGTAATTTGTCTGAAAATAAAGAATTTCCTAAATAAGAACTTGTAAGACATCCTTGTTGGCAGTGACAACTTCTCTGAAAGGTGTGCTCCTAGGCTTTTGTTTCATTGCCAAGATTAATTTGCAAAGACATGAAATAAACGAAGAAAGTACACAGAGCAATCTGGTCAGAAAGCAGCAAGAAAGGGGACATCAGTTTTGAACTATATTTCATCTAACTTTTAGTCATGGAAAATAATTCTTAACATCATTGCATGGTTTTCTACAGAGAAGCTGTGGTTTTGCCGCTTTATTTTTGCTATTGGATTTCGTTACTTTGTTAGTTACTTATTTCAATAGAAGATATTCTCCCACACTACCTGTAATTCAGCATATCAGAAGTTTATGTATGTATGTCTATGATTTGATTTATTGTTACCATCCTAAGAATACTTGTGTTGGAAAGAATCCTTTAGGAAAATATGGCGGAAATTAGATCCAAGTTTCATGACTAGTTTATTTTGAAGTATTCAGATCTGGATTGTAAACTTCATTTTGATCCTTAAGCATTTTTTTTAATGTCAATTAAAACCAAAAAATCATATTTCTTCCAAACCCGTATTTCTACCTCTGCTGCCAGGTAATCTGGTGAACAAATATGACATTTTATCACTTCTCCAAAGGTGCACAAAGGCCATAATAATGCCCCAAGAGCAACAGAAACATCTCAGAAGTGATTGGCTCTACTGATTGTAGTACTATTTCTTAAATGCCTCCATGTATTATTCTAGTACACCTTGCCTGAACATCACACACACAAGGAAGGTTCTGAGACTAAATTAGCTCTATAGACAGTATAGGAAGGGAAAATATTTGATTGTTAAGTGTGAAAAGAAGTCTTCTAGCCTTAGTACTGCTGTCTCACAGCTGTACTTATGGCAATTATGTATGTTTACCACTCCCTTTCTAATCATATCTATTATAGTATGCTATTTATGCTTATGACTTTTCCATGTTTTATCAGACTATTCATTAGTTTGTCCTTTAAATTGTTTTTTTTTTCTTTTCAGAGTGTTTTCAGCCACTGAGAAGCTATCAGTGTATATAACTAGACAAAAATAATCATTGCCATGTAATTTTCATTGCATTCATTGACATTTAATTTTATCATTGTACTTGCCCATTTTATTAATTTTTTGCAATCTTAGGGCTTGCAGCATTCAACACCAAAAATAGCTCATCATGAACAGCATCGTTTCCAACTTTCTTTATTCTTGTCTTCTTTCAAGGCACTGTTTAAATATGTTTAACAGTCCCAATCCCTGAAATCGCTGTACTATTAAATTATTTTCATTCTAAGAGTTACACATTATACACCTTGAGAAACTATTCTTGAAGCAAGATAGTCTTCACTCTGAGAGAAAACAGCATATTTTTCCTTATTTCTTTCTATTTCTTAAATTCCCAGTCTTTATAACAGTTTACAGTATCAGTCAGACAGTAATTATTCAGAGTCTTATATTTTGGTAAGGAACTTTTCTTAAAGGGTTTAAAAATGTCTGAATAAATTGTAGTTATCTGGTTTACCTTGGACTTGTTATTCTTAAATCTTTAATTGATTATACAGACGAAATTCTAAAGCCATGTGTGTTAGCTAGACATCTACACACAATAGTCTTATCTTGCCTAGTGGCAATAAAGCTATGTTTTTTAAATCTGAAAAATTGCCTGGATACTAGCCAGGAAAGTTCTTTTGATATCTAAATAAGTGTTGCACATAGGGGAATTGAAACAATAGCTGAATACTGATTATGTCTGTTCCTGAATTTTCCCACAATTTTGATACCTGGAAATAGAAGCATAATTCTTCTATAGAATTCTATAGAACTCTCACTAAAACTATAACAACATTAATGTCACTTTTAAAACACTGTTTTCTTCCCTCACATAATTTACAAACATTGTTCTCAATAAGTAAATATTACCTGATTAATATAGTAGTTCTACTTTAAAATGTATCTTTTATATTTCCCTCCTATTTCATATAAAATCCCACTTCCTCAGTGTTTTAAGTGATATTACATAGGTATTGCATTAAAGCATAAGACAGTTTAAGGAAACATATTATTTGTAGTTTATATATTGCATAGAGATGCTTCTGGTGCCTAATGGAATGTCAGAGGAAATGTGCTTAAGTGCTCACCTTGACATTCCAAACTGTATAGAGTTGAAAACACACTGTAGCCATGTATTTTCCTGTATTTTTTTCCTGATTTTTCACAAGTAATGAGCAAGCAGTATACTTTAGATCAGTGCTGAACGTCCTTTTCATTCTTGCAAAGAAATACTTGCGGTAAATTACAAACACACATGCTAATGACCTAAAGGCCAAAAAAAAAAATTAAATTCTTAGTTTGTTAGTGAAAGAGCAAAGGTAAACAGAACATTTTGAGCACTATCATTTGCATATGTAACTAATTTTTCTAACCTCAATTAAGTTTTTACAGTTGTAAAGATAACCTGTTGGGCAAAGTAGATACTGGATGCATAGTGGATACAAGAAAGCTATAGTTTGTGGTATACATAGTGTTTGTGGTACATATAGTGTGTTGGTTTGTGTACTTGTTGTAACGGCCATAAAATTCAAGGCATTAGTTTATGCTAATTCCTTAGGAGTACTGAAAAATTTTTCCATAGGCTTTAACTTCTTTAAAACCAGAAAATTTTGGTGTTTGGAATGTGTTTCATCCTGGTGTCTTCATACCTTGCTCTGTATCAATTTGGTTACTGAATTGACTCCACCAGAAAACTTTTTTTTTTTAAGATATTCTGCTCAGGTTCTCTGAGAAGAAATCATTCCTTCTCTTCCCCAAACTCTCTATTCTGCCTTTTTTCCTGGGAATAACCTCATTTGTTCAGAGAATAAATATTTGAGTAACACCAGCCCTGTTTGCTGAAGTTCTTACTTCAGCAAAACTAAAACTATTTCTAAAACTAAAAAGCCCATATTAGGGAACCAAGGCTTCTTAATTCCAGCCATCATAAGTATTACATGAGATGCACCATTCTCTAATAGGCATTGAGCCACTCACCTGCTTCCCCACCCAGCTGGATACAGGAGAAAATTGGAATGGTTAGTGACAAAACTTGTGGGTTGAGATAAAGACAGCTTAATAATGATAATTTTAAAAACCTCCAAACAACAACAAAAACTCACAAAAAACCATAAAACTCAAACCCACATAAAAACACTAAAGAGGAAAAGAAACAACTCATAAAAATTAAGTGATGTAAATGAAAACCCAATTGCTCACCACCAAATGACCAATGCTCAACTGGTCCCTGAGCAACAGCAGCCCCAGACAACCTGCCTTCTTTGCACAGTTTTATCGCTGGAATGGAAGGATACAGGTTCTTCAGGAAGGACAAGAAGTGAGAACAAGGAGGACGTGTCTTTCTCTATGTCACTGACCAGATAGAGTGCATTGAGCTCCATCTGGTGATGGATAAGGAACCAAGTGAGACCTTATAGGCTGGAATAAAAGGGAGGACAGGAACAGCTGCATTACAATGGGGGTCTGCTACAGGCTGCCTGACTGGGAAGACCAGGTGAATTATGCTCTTTATAGACAGATAGAAGCAGCTCCACATTCACAATCCCTGATTCTCATGGACGACTTCAACCACACCAATATCTGTTGGAGGGACAACACAGAAGAGCATAAGAAAGCCAGAAGGTTCCTAGAATGCATTGATGAAAATGTCCTTCTCCAAGTGATAGAAGAGTCAACAAGGAGAGGAGTTATGCTAGACCTTATTCTCATCAACAAAGAGAGTCTGGTGAGGAATGTGAAGCTCAAGGGCAGCCGGGTCTGCAATGACCATGAAATGATGGAGTACAAGACACTTAGGGTAGAGGAGGAGAGTGGACAGCAAGCTTATTTATTACCCTGGACTTCATGATAGCAGGGTTTGTCCTCTTCCATGATCTGCTTGTGAGAATACCATGGAATAAAGCCCTGGAGGAAAGAGAAGCCAAGAAAGCTATTAATATTTAAGGATTTTCTCCTCCAGGCTCAAGAGTGATGTATCCCTATGAATAAGAAATTGGGAAAAGGGGTTAAGAGAACTGCATGAAAAAGCAAGGATTTTCTGGCAAAACTCAAACAGAAGAAGGAAGATTACAGAATGTAGAGAAAGGGACAGTCTTCTTGGAGTGAATATGAGAATGTTGTCAGAGTATGCAGGGATGTGACAAGGAAGGCTAAGGTCTATGTGGAACTAAATCTTGCAAGGGATGTCAAGGATAACACATAGACGTTAGTATCAAAGAGAAGATTAGGGAAAATATGGGCCTTCTGCTGAATGAGATGGCTACCTGGTGATGAAGAACACAGAAAAGGCAGTTAATCAATTCCTTCTTTGCTTCAGTCTTTTAGGCCAGCTGCTGCAGCGTCCTGACCGACGCTGTCCCCAGTTCTGCCCCGGTTAGCCCTGACAGCAATGGCCAGGGGGTACCTCAGCAAGAAGTGGTGTGTTGACCCAGCAAAGGCTCCTCTATTTCAAGGAGTCCAGCTGGGCGATGCCTCAGGACAGGCAAGGTCGGCTTGTACCTGCTTGGTCCAGCAGGGCGTGCAGCTTACGGCGGGCAAAGAGTTACAGGCGACATTTAGTGGTTGGAGCAGTTTGGGTTTATTTGCTTTCTGCAGCCAGCGTGACTACCGAAGCTCTTAACCCCAAGGAAGACAACCAGCAAAAAGCCTGGGAACTTCCTGTACACAAACTTATGTAGGGGGGTTGAATTTATGGGAGGGGAAAGCGAATAACCAATGGGAAAGAGGGGTAGGAGTGGTTCAGGGAGGGGTTACTCCTCTAGAAGCCAGAGGCCTGCAACTCAAGCCAATGGCCAACCGTGTACATGGAATGTTCTGGGGATGGGAGGGGTTTGGGTTACATAATTGGGGTAAGGTGGGTGGGGTAAGGATAAGGGTACATTTGAGGGGAGGATACAAACTTTGGGATAAACCAACTGGATACGGAACAGGGGCGTAACAGAATAGCCCAATATGGGGGTAACAGAACCATATATTATAGAACTATATAATATAGAAATAAACGCAGAACATGCACCACTACATCCAGCCCCAGGAATCACAAATGCCGGGGGCAAGAGAGAAAGTCTGCTAAAAAAAGGATTTTCCCTTGATCAAGGAGGTTTGGCAAATGACACCCATAGAATCATTTAGATTAGAAAAGACCTCTAAGACCATTGAATCCAACCATTAACTGAGACACCTTTATGTTCACCACTAAACCATATCCCCAAGTGCCATGTCCACACTCCTTTTGAAAACTTCCATGGATGATGATTACACCACTTGCCCAGGCATCCTGACCAGCCTTTCAGTGAAGAATGTTTTCCTAATATCCAATCAAAATCTTCCCTGATGCAACCTGGCGCTATTTCCTTTTGCCCTATCAGTTGTTACCTGGGAGAAGACATACTGACTCCTGCCTTACCACAACTTCCTTTAAGGTAGCTATAGAGAACAAGAAGATCTTCCCTAAATCTCCTTTTCTGTGGATATACAAAGCCATTCTGGATGCGATCCTGTGCAAGCTGCTCCAGGTGAATGTGCTTTAACAGGAGGATTGGACTAGGTAATCTCCAGAGGTTTCTTCTAACCTGAACCATTCTGTGTTTCTATGTTTCTGTAGTACTACAAAATCAGTTTTGTTCTTTTTTTTTGTTTTTTTTTTTTAAGGGGAAAAAAAGGAGGAAAAAAGCTATTAGAAACAAAAATAAGCAGAATATGAGGGAAATTTCTATTTTCTATTTAATGGTCAGAGGAGACACTGGTCACTAAGTACACGCAATACCATGCACTTTATGTTCAAATTCCCTTACAAAGACATTGTAACTAAATGTCGTTGCAATAGTTCACTGCTCTGTTGCTGTGCTGGGAGTTAAATAATAGTAAAAACAAATGGCTTCCTTTTTCTATCAAGAACCTTGATAATCTCTCTCATGAAGAAACTTAAATGTTCACTTTGAATTATATAACCTTTTATGCAACCTTCTCTCAAGTAAAATGGCTGAGTTCCTATTCAATAGCATTATAAACACCTGAAAGAGCTTTTCAGTTTCAATATCTAATATTATTTTACTTCCTGGGACATTAAATATTTGCGGCTTACAAGCACTAAACTCTATTTGGATCATAAAGAGGAGCACTGTTCTTTGAAGAATCTGGAAACTGCCCAAGGTAAGACTCTATGATCAGTTTGCAGTGTTTGTTATCACTGTGGAACAGCTTCAACCGAGTACTTCATGAAAATTAAAGCTGGCAAAGCCAATACTGAATGAAGAGACTACAAATACATAATTCATACTCCAAGAATGACCCATGACTTAAGCATTAGATTGAACAACACTGAGATACTTTAATTATAATGCTAAGTAAGTAAGCTGTGTGGCTTGTGTAACATACAGGGGTTTAACAGCAAGTTTGTAGGATTGCATAAATTATATAGTTCATGGCCACAAACTCACAAGGTGGAGCTCCTGTAAATTGTACTTGCTAGACTTAGTACAAAATGTAGCGTTTTTAACTGGTAAAAGCTAGTAAAAACAGCATAAACCACTAGGGTCAAAGTAATGATTCTTTGAGGTTGAATTTGACTCCAGGAGAATAGTTGAACTTATTAGACATCAGTGTCATTAAGAGTGACAATTTTGTAAATCTATTCAAATAACAGTCAGAGGCATAAGACAGTGTACATAATAGTGAAACTTGTTCCTGACATAATTGTTCAACTTTCTAATGCAGAACAGAAAGATCTCAGCATGCATGCCATCAAGAAATACATTGAAAAGCAAGAAAAGGTATCAGCATAGCTATCACTGAGACTTTGCCATCAGGTTACAAAATAACAATTTTGCAGGTGCTGAAACAGTTCTGTGTCTTATGTGTATGACATCATCTGTTAGCATTACATTCTGGGGAAAAAAAAAAAGAAAAAAGAATTCTTCTCTTTCCAAAAGAACGTTTGAAGATACTATTAAAGGCAAATTTTATATTCTTTAAGAGGAAAAATGTCATTATCTTTTAGATGTTCATCATAGATCAGAATTCAGAAAGGTATGTCTTTGCAATGTAAGTTAGTGATAAAATTTAAGTTCTGATTCTGTTAGACTGAATGAAAGAAATTTGCACAAATTTTTGTCCCTGTTCAAGAAATTTCCTTTCAGAAAACCTGTTAATTCAGAAGACTAAAAATAAAAACTAACAATAGAGATTGACAATAAGAAACACTGGTCAGCTTTCTGAATTCTGACAAGTGAAGTTGTGTGACTCAGTGTTGGAGCCTCAGCTTTGTAATTTTCTTTTCCTATTCTGTTTTGTCACACTGTTTTCACTCACAGTTATGCTATAAAAATAGTTTTCATTTTTTCCCTTAGAAATTTCCAGTTATTTCCAAAAAAATTTTGGAGAGCTATCTTGGTTTATTTCATGAGTTAATCGTCATTATGGCTAAGCTTTGTGAATGACAACATGGGAAGGGCCCTACCCACGCTCGCTACATTGTGAGTTAATAGTGTGATACCAAATCCCTGCAGATTAGATACTGTTAGTGAAGTTATTGTTTACAAATAACTTATTTTCTTTAAAAATCATCAGAAGTTTTCCTATAAATTCTTTACCACACCTGCAATATTGAGAAAGGCTTTTTTGCCTCGTACATGGATGACCATAATTTTGATGATGTATGACTTTAAGTGTCCCTTTCTTATGATGAATAATATTAGGCTGCATTGCTAATATTTGTGGCATTCACAAAGAGCCATTGCTCTAATGATATATTCTAGTAAGGGAACAATTCTGATGTAAAATACATAATAAGAGCAAGTTTCTTGGAGTTATCTATCATCACAACAATAATCATCAATACTGTATACTCTATTGTTAGCATGTTGGAGCAGGGACCTGGCAGAGTCCTACAGCCTGTGGGAAGAGGACACCATGCTGGAACAGGATTTCCTGGTAGGACTTGTGGCCTTTGGGGGACCCACACTGGAGCAGTCAATACCAGAAGGACTGCACCCTATGGAAAAGTGACTCACGTGGCAGCAGTGTCTGAAGAGCTGTTGTCCCTGTGAGGGACTCACGTGAAGCAGTTTTGCAAAAGACTGTTTTTCCATGGGAGAGACCCCAAGGGAAGCAGGGGACAGACTCTTCTCTCTAAGCAGCAGCAGGAACAACATCTGACCGTAACCCCCACTGCCATCTCCCTGGGCTGCTGGAGAAAGGAGGTAGATCTTAGAAAGAGGGAGAGGTGGGGGAAAAAGGTGTCTGTAAGATCTATCAAACTTCTCACTCTCAAGCTCTGATCTTGATAATAATAAATTCTCAATATACCCAACTGGAGTCTGTTTTGCCCATGAAATAATCGGTAAGGAATTTCTTATGGTCCTTATTGCAAAGTTCTTGAAACCCTTTGTTTTTTCTCTCCCCTCTGTTTGCAGGGAGGGTGGCTGTGGTGAGTTCCTTGGCATTTAGTCAGGGTAAAACCACTGCAGTTTTGTAAGCAAGTCTTTTTTGAGATAATAGAGCTGTAAAAAATAGATAACTGGTTAATAGATCTGCTACCTGTGACTCCTAAATTAAGCACTGTCAGGAATATACAAATTAATCATGCTTTCTGTAGACAAAATTATGCTTCTGACACTGCTGGTCTAACTACAGAATATATTTCACTGGGACAATATGTAGAAAGTAGTATGTTTTGTGTTGTCATCCATGACTATAATAGTCTGTGAATTGAATTGTGGGTCATGAGTGCTACAGCCATAGAGTTAAGTGTCAGTGATGGCATGATGGGTTTACAGCTTCAGCCATGGGACCTTGTTACATTATAAGTATGCATTTAGTCTTTATATGGAATATTTTGATAAATGTTTACAATAATGCATTTGAAGTTATGCAAATAAAAATATGAAACTTGAGCTGGAGGTGCTCACGTTATGGCATTGCAATGTAATTAACAGGCAGACTGAACTAAGATGTGAGCAGGCAGGAACTACATTTGCATAATGATATGGTGATAATGAAAAGGACAGATGTAAAGTCATAGCTCATAACTCAAGTGATAGTTATGAAAATCAGCTTCTTGGTACAGCATTCAAATTTGAGAAAGAATGAGGAACTTGGTTGAGAATTACCCTATAAATCTTGGTCACTAGGATGTCCATTTTATGTTAGATAGGGTACTTTATCGATTTTTGTAATAGCTAATTCAGAATTATTAGATGGTGTAACACAAAGGCAAAAACTGCTCTATCACGAAGAAGCGTAACAGAAAAAAGTTGATTTAATGACTCATTGCCACAATATGCCTTGCAGATTAGGCATTTTCACACCCAAACGCAGTTTTCATTTTCAGTCAAATCTGATGCTATGTCCTAAAAATAAACTACAAATTTATTTTATACAAAGTGAAATAGACTTTTTTCAATAATGCATATTAAATATGTTTTCAATCTCCAAAGATGGTCTTTCAGAGGACAGATTAAAAAACCAAGATATTATTTCTCTTACATATCACAACATATTCTGAAAGAAGGCTTTCAACCCTCATTTACTTCTAGGTACCTTTGAGACAACTACATCTGATATTTTTAATTCAAAGGATTATCTTTGTGAGGATTAAATGAAATACAGATCTTCCCATAACTTCAATAGATACAGTGACAGGGTCCCAAAAGACTTGTGCAAATACAGTGCTGTAAAAGTGTCAAGAATGGTCTAGGATGAAGCAGTCAGTAATTTATGTCTGACAGTTCTGATTGTGGACTGTCACTTTGGACAGTAGATTAATAACTTCATGTGTTTTATTAGGTAATTCTTCACCTAAAATCTAGAAACCCCCACAGAAATCCTCAGATAATTTCATTTAGGTGATTTTGGTGTCAGAAATGCTAAGAAAATAATGGAAATTTTGGAGGAGAAATGAGGGAATCCAGAGGCTGATGGAATTGGCTTCTGCAGAAAAGTGAGGATTTTTCTTCTTCTGAAAAGATTAAAGAATGAATAAATGTAAGACTAATAAATAAAAACTTTGATGAACTAGAATGACAGAGGGGACAACGAATTATAACACATGGGATTGAATCTAAAGAACAGAATGGAACTGAGATAAAACTTAAGACTGACAGCCAAGTGCTAAAATGTGACTGGCACTAACTCATGCCATAACTATATCTATGATTTATGCTGACAAGTGGAACAGTCAGTTTCATAAAAATAAACAATTCTGGCAGGTTTATGTTCACAAATAATCTTTTCTATCATCATAGGCACTGGTCAATGCTGTTTGATAATCTTGGTTGTTTAAAAAAACAAAGTATATAGCTCAAGGTATGACTTTCTCTGGCAAGACCTTTTTCATTTAAAACTTGGTGCAGTGAAAAAAACCAAGGTAGAGATAGCTCCTGGACACATTAATACAGTTAAGAAGATAGAAGTGAGAATAATTACGTTATTATATTGCCTGATGTCATGGTCAGCATGTCAGGCCATGAGGTTGCAAAATGCTTTCTGTTGCTGAGACGAGTTGTAGCTCTTGAAACTGTGAATGAGCAGAACTATTAATTGATGTTAAATGATTTAAGAATGTACCTAGTAAGTCTGTCCATAAGAGTTTAAGAAACTAAACTCTTTTTTTATTCCAGTGGCTAAAAACCAAGGTTTTTATGAAATATTTGAACTTTATGATAGATACTAAAGAAAACAATATGGAAGAATATTTGTAGAAAACTTTGATTCTTGTGGATACATCTCCTCAGTCTGCTCAGGGCTCAGTAAATGCTTTATCTAATCAGGTGTGAGTTATAGCAAAACGTAATACATTGAAGGTCAATTATTACTCCTGTTAATATCTAGTAACCAATGCAAGAGTATGCAGGTTATTTAGCCTCAGATCTTGGTTAAAAAGCAACCAATGTAAAAGTTACATCAGGTTGATATTTAACTTGTTTGCATCATTTCAGCTCATCCACCTAGATATTGAGAACCTTTCTTTGGTCTAAAGTATATGGTGACATGCAGTTACATAAACATGATTACATAATTATTATTTTAATGAGCATTATAAAATGATGAAATCTTATATACACTTGCTCCAATTGTTTGCAACATAAAAATCTTGTTTCCTATCAGCCTCATATAGGCTGCTTTATAGAAGTAAGGCAGAGATTTGTGAATGCTTATCAGTCTTTGCAAAGTGGAAAAATTCGGCAAAGCTTTATATAGAGAATGTGCTTTAAACTTGTATTTTGTCCAGTCATATTTAAAGAACTTTTTCATCTGTAAAGTTGAACAAAATACTGCTGACTTTGAAATCTCTGGGTGCAAATTTCTATATAAAATCTTTTCATTACCTTTCAAAATTAATCCCCAAATATCTAGCTGCCATAACCCGGCAATAGTTTCTTAAGAAGTCTTTGTGTTAACCCTTTTTAGACAGAATTATCAAAAAGTTTATTTTAATTAAATGTTTTAAAAATTATTTATAAATACTATTTTTTGCCAGTTTAATTAAAGCTTCTAGCATCTTACAATACACCTACTCTTACAATTTCAAGTTTTCTGTTTCTACATTTTCTATTTAATTCTCAAAAAAAAAAAAAAGTCTGCTTGTGTAGATTGTACACTTAATACAATGGTTTACATAACACATGTGCTACATGTTTAAAGTTAGCCTCTGTTTCTCGTTTAAGAAAGGCTACTACTATACTGCAGCCTGTTCATTTCAAGAAATAATATACTTCCCACTTAACCGCTGGTTGTGCACTGCTTGTATGCACAAACATGGATGATTAATTGAGCACCCAGCAATTACTGGGTGGGTAATATGAAGATGATTTGTGAATATTGGAATTGCCTGTCTCTGCTGTTGTGTATTCTGAATAGCTCTTACTGACATTTGGAGGTTTGGGAAGTCTTTCGATTTTGTATGAATGGCATTGTCACTAATAGTGAGCTTACATCAACCTGCTGGAACTGATGCTGTTAAGCTTTCCTTCAACCATGTTAAGTGTTACTGTCACTCAGATATCTTGTCTCATCAAAATAAACAATAAATGAATTCTAAATGCCTTCAGGGCTGAGACTGAGTGTCTTACAAAAGGCTACATTGAAATTTCTTAATGGTTTCTCAGCAAAACAAAGCAGCTCACCTTGAGGAGAATGACACAGAGACAAGATTAATTCTCTTATTTTTACCCAGTCCATTCAAAATTAGATCCTTTTGCAGGTTACAGGCAGCACTATTCTTAGGGTTTTTTGTAAAACCTTTCTTTGTGTGTTTGATGAAAGTCCTGATCTGCATTTTCTTTTTCTTTCATTCACACTGTCTGAAATGTTGTGCAATTCACCCAATCCAATAAACATAAGTTGCATGTTACTTACCTGATTATGATCGCTTATTTTCTAAGACTGGTCCTTAAGTTTACAATTATTTATCTAAAAGAAATGTTGTTTGACTGATGTCAACTAAAATCATAAACTCCTCAACTGAAAACTTTAAAAGAAAAAATTAAGGCTTTTCTGGCATTCTCTCTTAAAGTAGTTTTTTTCAGAATCCTGTTCTTCCTCTTTAAATTGCTTCAACTGGAATTGTGAGGTGAATAAAATTGTGCCACAGTTATACTCTAATGGCATTTGTATTTTCCATATTCAGAAATCACTCTCCTGATGCAGTCCTAAGGTTGGCCGTCTTATCTACCGTGTTTTGCCCTTTGCAAATTCTTCTATCCCTGTTATGATTTCCTAATACTGGATGCTTGTAACAAAAGATCTTGCAAATCCTTAAAGGACATCTTTCTGCAAAGATACATTTGAAAAAAGACAGCATTGATACAGAAGCAATTTCTTTGCCTTTCCATTTTTTGTATTCTCTATGCTGTTAAGACAAGCTTTGAATGATACCTCTCTCCTTCCCATTCTCCATATCCTTCAGAGAAAGGGGTGTCTCGTGTTATAACTTCTTTAAAAAAAAATTGTATGGATTCATAAATCTCACATTATTACTTTTTGTAAGTTTAGACATTGATCTGATCAACTCCTGGATGCCTTAGCTCCAGCTACCTTCAGGATCTCAGTGAAGGCTGTATTTCTATTTTTCTGTGGTTTATATCTCTTAGTTCTGTGGTGTACTTGGCTCATCTGTCAAGAGAGGCTATGAACTGGAAACGGACAATTTCTATTTAAATGAAACCATCACTGATAATAGTAAGCATGTGGCTAAGAAGAAAAAAAAATGAGGAAAAAAAAAGAAGTAAATGCAATATAAATAGATGAACTGAAATGTAAATCAATATCAAAGGAACTCTGATTAGATAAAAGCTGATGAGCTGTGAAGACAAATCATTTAATTTGCTTCTATTTTTAGGTATACATTCCAACAAACAGAGTGATTAGAGAAAAGACCCTCTACACAGGGGAATGACAAAAAAACCAAGAGGTACAAATTTTATTTTTAAATCTACAGAAAATATTGTGTTTTAGAAATACTGACTGTTCTAAGGATTATTTTAATTTATATGACAATGCTTGGAGATAATTTATATGGGAAATATAAAATTAATATAAATCTCCCACTGCTCGTAGGCATCACACATCTAATAAACAGGAAGAATCATTCCTCAGATTTTTCAATGTATTCATTCTTTTAGGGACTTTGCATCGTATTTTGGGATTAAAAGATATAACTGCATATAACTAATTGGATCTTTCTGGCTGGAAACGGATGTTGTTACTGAAGCCATTTCCATCTGTGAGTATTTTAAAATCAGTATATGCAGTGAAATATTTATAAATATTTCATATTTATAAAATCACATGGATGAAGTTCAAGCTATTTAAGTGATAGTATTTTGTTTTTCTGTTTCTTATAGTATGAAGTGCAAATAGACACTTGGTTTGTTTTATTTCATAAATTTAAGCAATGATTCAATGCAAGATAAACAGTATATGTGTTTATTAAAATTCATATCTCTTTTGAGCTCTTTAGTTTGAGCATGCTTCAAGCTTAGGTTGCACGCTTCAAGCAATATTATTGAGAAATCCAATCATGAATTTCTTCTTTCTGATGTCTGCACACCCAGCACTGGCAACACTCATATACATTGTAGACAAATTTATACGTTTACTGCAATATTATAATCTTCTCTACTTGAATGAAATGAAGTGAATTAAGGGTAGTTGAGGAAGTAATTTTAAAGCATCAGCCAAGATAAACAGTAAACTGAAGTTGTATCTGTGTTATGGCACTAGGCTGAATGCCGTAATGCAATTTATGCACCTGCTGAGCAGTTGGAAAACTACTTCCATATAAGAGGGAGAAATGCATTCTAGCCTCAAGGGTTCAGAGCAGTCTGGACCATCAAAACCTTACTGGTTCACCCACTTGTGCCACATGGTACACAAGTGTGACACCATGCACCTTCCCTGATGTGCTGGGTCTGGACAGGGTGAGCTGCAGAAGGTCAGAGGACTTGGACAGCCACAAAGTTAGATTTGACATCTGCTCTAGCCTCAAGGAAGAAAAGTCTCTGTGGAGAAACAAAATTAGCTCTGCATCTATAGCTTAGAGGGAGTAGCTGAATTCCATCACCTGCGACTAGTAACAATTCCTCTTCAAAAAGCCCAATTTACTTCAGGTTTGAAAAAGTGGGCACATTCCCTTCTGGATGACTTTGGTGGGATGTGTGTGTAAGTAAGTGGGGTTTATATATAGGAATGAAGGCAGTAGTATACAGACAGAGTCAATTTTAGTACTCAGTGTTGAAGAATATAGGTTACAAAGTCATTGTAAACGCTGTAGTTTTCCAGTGGTGGCATTTTGTGACTTATTAAGCACATTAATTACATTGTAGGACAAGATCACCAGGTACATCATTTCTAAATCTGTGTTCTATAAGATAAAGATAAATTAGAAAGAAAGGAATGGAAAATAATTTTTGTGAAGTACTGTAAGTCTGTTAGACACAGATAATTCAACAATAAAACTGAACAATAAATTCATTAACTCTACGAGAGCAGATTTTAAAGCACTATATGTAAGTTGTTCTGCCATTGGGTAAATTGCTAATCTGAAGATTATCTTTGTCTCTGTATTCTGAAGCTAAGTAAACAAACACACTTTCCAATGCTTGAATTTAAAGATATGGTATATTTCATAATCTCTTTATTCAAAAGAGAAGTGGCAGTAACATTGTTGTGTTTTAGGTTTTATTTTCTTCCACCTTTTAAATCTGTCAAAAGACAAAGAAGTGGTCCATTCGCAGCAAGAACAATTTCTACTTCTTCTTCTGCTAGATTACAGGATGTTAAAGATAGATTTCCTTTCAGTTTATATGAATATGTGTAAAGAGAGGCAATCCAAACCATAACCCTAATGGCAGCTTTGGGCTGAAGCTGAGTTTCCCAGCACCACGGCTGTCCCAGATGAGAAAGTTGTAACAACTTTCAAACAACTGCAGCTCCCTCAGCTACTCCTATAAGAATTTCATTCTGGAGCCTTCACCAGTTCTATTGCCCTTCTCTGGACATGTTCCAGCCCTACAATGTCTGTCTTGTCGTGCAGGGCCCAAAACTGAACACGGGATTCAAGATGTGGCCTCCCTCGTGCTGAGTACAGGGGAGGATTCACTGCTGGCCACACTACTTCTGATATAACCCAGGATGCCATTGGCTGCTTTGGCCACCTGGGCACACTGCTGGTTGTTGACCAGCACCCCCAGATCCTTTTCTGCCAAGCAACTTTCCAGCCACTCTTCCCCAAGTGTGTCACACTGTTTCTTTCCCCAAAACAGTTAAATAGGAACACATTAAGCACAAGTGAATAGTCTAAGAAATAAGTGTCTGATATCTGTAGATATACAATCGAATAGATATGTTTTCGTACTCTCCATGCACAAGAAAAAGGTAACTATACAAGAACGACTATTTCAATCAGACTGGTAATATTTGCACAACAATCTGTGAGAGTGACTTTTCAGTAGTTACCATATTCAGTGTCTATATTCCCACAGGGTAGAGAAGACAGAATAACCGTCTGGATCCGTTTGGTTTAGGACTCCTCTACAGCCTACAAAATGTGAGCATGTGTTGCCAAATATTAGGAAAATCATTGCAATTTTCCTCCATTATAGAGTAAACATCCGAATGGAACTCATCACATATATTTCTTAAGGGAGACTGAAAGTATTACTGTATTTTGAATCTGCTTACTGGTCCCAGTGTAAAATACATGAAAATGTTAAATTTTACTAGCATGTATTAGACCTGTTTGTTATTGATCTCCTCTACTGAAACAATACTGAAACAATAAAGAGAGGATTTCCTTTGTATATAGTTAATCAACTAAATTTTTTACTACTGTAATAGTGAAAAGTCAGTGCAGAAACCAAAACTTATGATCACCAAGTAATTTCTCTTTGAAGATTCTTCCAAGCATCACCTGTTTCCAACCCATTCTATTGAAAGAGGTTCTTCTATTTTGCTATTCATTATGGATTCTTTTTTATTGTGGGCATTTCTCTAGCTTCTTGTTTTACACCATACTTTCATGATGTTCAAAGCCCCATCTAGCCTGGCCTTGAACTTCCAGGGACCGAGCATCCACAACTTCCCTGGACAACATGTTCTTACAGTAAGGAATTTCATCCTAATATCTAACCTAAACCTACATGCTTTGAGATGAAAGCAATTACCCGTTTTCATATCGCTGTGTGCCTTTGTAAAAAGTGCCTTTTCAGCTTTCTTGTAGGCCCCTTTAGGTACCGGAAGGCCGCTAGAAGATCTCCCGGGAGCCTTCTCTTCTCCAGATTAAACAATCTCATTTTTCTTAGCCTTTCCTCATAGAAGAGGGGCTCCAGCCCTCTGATCATGTTTGTGGTCCTCCTCTGGACTAACTCCAACAATTCCATGGTGAACCCAGAGCTTGACACAAAATTCTGGGTGGGGTTGCACATTGACAGAGTAGAGGGGGAGAATCACCTCCCTTGATCTGACTGAAAGGAGAAATTTTTGCCTACAGCAGTGACAAACCTTTGAGTAGATCATACAGGGGATATAATAAACCACCAGAAAATGATAATCAATATGAGCTGTTTACTGATGGGTCAACTGGAGGTGGAAAGATGCTGTAAGGTCAGGTTGGACAGGGCTCTGAGCAACCTATCTAGCTGAAGATGTCCCTACTTGCTGCTGGGGATTTGAACTAGGTGACCCTAAAGTTCCTTTCCGACTCAAACAATTCTATGATTCGATGCTTTGTGGAGTCCCATAAGACAAGTTGCTGAAAATTTCAAATGAAAAGGAGAATCAAGTAAGTTTTCAGAAATGAAAGCCATTTGGCTGGCCCTAGAGATTGCCAAACAACAAAAGTGGCCAGTACTGTATCTCTATACTGACTCATAGATGGTGGAAAATGCCTAATAGTAGTGGTTACACAAATAGAAATGGACCAACTAGCAATGAAGAGGTAAACCCATTTGATCAGCTTCAGCATAGCAGGACATTGCTGCCAGTTACAAAGCCCTGTGGTAAAGACTTAGATAGATGTTTGTGAGCTGAAGAGCTGCACCACTGAAGAACATTGAAACAATAAGTAGAGTGGCATGCCAGAATGAAAGTAGCTCAGGCAAGCCTGGAATGGGAACATAAGGGTGAGCTATTCATATGGGCCCATATAACATTGAATCACCTAGAGAGCCATGCAACGTACTCATGGTTGAGAGCCAACCTATCAAAACCATTGCATAAATTATTCAAGAATGCAAAACACACAATAATCAAGCAAGCCAGATGACTAAAGCCTATCTGGCAGAGAGGATAGTGGCTAAACATCAGTGTGTCACACTGCTAAAACCCACCAAGGCAAACATTAAATATGTATCATAGTGGAGGTGACCATTAGATGATCAGAAGAAACACTCTATAGCGCATTCCACTATTCAAAACAGCATCCTAGGTCTTGAAAAGCAAGTTCTATTGTGGCATGGCACCTCAGAAAGGGTCAGGGCAACAAAAAGAACTTATTTCTGAAACAACTTCACAAACATCTAGGCCAAGAAACATGACATTGACCAGGTACATCATACTTCATTGGTGGACAATGAAATTATTGCACACCAGACTTCAGAAACATTGAATAATACAGTGGAATGTTGAAGACCACACTGAAAGCAACGGCTGCTGGGACATACAAGCACTAGCTTCCCCATAAAGTATGTAGGGAAGTGTCTGGGAAAAAAAGCATGGGTTGTTCCACCCTTCAGAAAAGACAAACACACTTGTAGAATTGCTTTCCCTCAAGGATCTGGATATTTTTGGTGAGTAATATGGGATAACGGGGAAATCTAATGTATACCTCAAGCAGATCTAACCTTGGGAGGAAATTACCCATGATTTGAGTTATATGTCAGAAGAAGTGCTACAACAGGAAATATCTGAATAAGGATATCTGAAGGATAAGTCTTGCAAGAAGATCTGGAAGTGCAGACCTGACCTGAGAGGACTGTGCTGCCCAATAATTCAATGGAATACATTATATCTCCTGTCCTGCATGATCAGCATAACAGATAGGACTCAAATTATTAATTCAGTGGAGATTTCATGGATATTGTCTATATAATAAAGGAAAGATATCTGTGTATACCTCAAAACACAGGAAAGGGTTGTGCTAATGAGGATGTATTGGATGTGTTGGATTGCCTGACTTGATCATGACATAAATGGTATGTAATAAGAGATGAGATTGTGCTGGATCTGGCTGGGATGTAGTTAATTTTACCGCAGTTAATTTTACCATAGCATCATTAGTCCGTATGGTGCCATGTTTTGGATTTGAGAATAAAACGGTGCTGATAACACATTTTGGATGTTGCTGAGCAGTACTTGAGCAGCATCAAGTCATTCTTTTTCTCGAAGTCTGATCCCTTGTGAAGCAGGCTGGGAGCGTGCAAGAATTTTAGGAAAGGATTCAGCCAAGAAAATTGACCCAAACTGAGAAAAGGTCAGTTCCACACCATGCCAAGCAATAAAAAAGAAGATGAGAGTGATTATTAGGAAGACAGATAATTCTCTGAGAATGCTTGAGCACCAGTCTTCTTGTGGGAGATGGTGAGTAACTGTCTTTATGCAAATTTTATATTCTTTTTTTCATCTGCTTTCCTTCACTTATTAATCTCTTTATATCTGTCCAGGACTTTTCTTGCTTTTGCTCTTCCTATTCTGTACCCCTATTTTTTCTGAGGCCAGGAGCAGTGAGCAAGTGACTGTGTGCTGCTTAGCTGACAGTTGAGGTTAACCTGCTATGGTCATATTTAAAGTTTGACTCTGTAAAGTACATGTTAAATACTGATAAAAGAAAGGGGAAACGTAATAACTGTAGGTTTTTCATTTTGTTTCCTCTGACAAGAAAGATCCTAAGCATCCTGAAATGCAGTGATTACTTTAAAATAACATTAATATTTTACAGTTGTACTTCATAACATTCACAGAAAGACGTTACATAGTATGAACTTCTGGGAAAAGGGTTGGTGTTGCCAATAGTGTTAAAGATGAAGGATACTGCCTTTAGGGAGAAAAAATGAAGCTAAACATGGGATATATTCAAAGGACTGCTGGGATATTTGTGGTGATGTCTGCTTTATTGAAAAATTGGTGTTTTGAAAAGAATAATATTTTACTTCGTTTTCAGAGTAAAAAAACCCTCTTCTGCTTTATTGTTCCCAGTTCTTCCCTCTCTGAGATCTCCTTCAGAAGCTCTGGAGGCCTCTTCTCATACCTGTTTCTAACTGTGCAATCACTCCCCAGATAGTGTGCTGGAATAATGAAACAATTACCCT